>OY998246.1:34255440-34851130 GCA_963922005.1 Cornus suecica | reverse complement strand
TATGAGCAGGAACTCGGATGCTTAATTATGATTTTCTACACAATGGTGGTAATGAAACTTGAAATCCTAGGTTGACACAAGTCGTGCCTTAGCGATTTAATATAGACATGTTTTAGTTTATTTTCATACAGTAGGAGTAGATTAGAGTAATATAATTAGCATGTACTAGTTAGGTTAATCACGAGATAGGTTGTCGTGATCCGGTTGATGGTAATCCTTTTAGGGATCGTATTTAGCTATTTGCGGTACGACCTGATTCACAGTTATGGATCGCCATTGTACAAATGATATAATGATGAACTATATTATGCGATTAGTGGAGTGATGAAAACCCTCGTTTTCTCTCTCATCTGAATCACAACAAATTTAATTTGCTTTTTAGATAATCATTAGTTAAAATAGATAATTTGGTCTTTGACCACCCAAACAAACAAATTTTCAGAAAATATAATTTAGTGTTTTTGAACTATTAAAGTGAACAATCTCAGTGTCTATGGGATCGATATCCCTGACTGAAGACATTTACTATTCTACAATTGATACGTGCGCTCGCGTAGTTTAAAACCTAGAGTCGTTAAGGTGTTATTTTTTACCACATATTTTTACACACCTGACGTCGCATCACTATATAAGATAGTCTTGACCTAAAAATATTTCAACTTTTCTCTCTTCTTCTCCAAACTCAACCTACTCTTTCTCACTTGGCTTTTCTTTCTATCTTTGCCTATATCATATATTTGGGCTTAGATTTTGGCTACAATTTCAACACGGAAGTTGGTCGTGGTAGTCTTGCCTTCGATTTGAGTCGTGGATTGGTTTCGTTGGTTTCGATTTCGGGTGAAAGATAGGGTTTTATAGCCCTTGTTTGGAGGTTAGCTTGTTCTTCATTTGATGTAGGGGAAAGCATCTCTAATATCTCGTTCTTTGATTCGTGAGTGTGCGATTTCATTTCCGGACTTTATAACCCTAGCAATATTTTTGTTTAAGTGTAAACTTGAGGATATGAATTTAGGGTTTATTGGTATTTATGTGCAATAATCCATGTTTATATCATCCTTGAAATAGGTATATGATGCATGCTAGATGGGTTATGAGTTGTGGACTTTTGAAGTGGAAATATACTTGTATGCATATATATGTGAATATAAGTATTGAGGTGTATATGTATAAGTGTAATTATACATATAGGGTGGATTATGGTATTATGAAGTTAGAGCGTATTCTAGTTCTCCGTTCTTGTTAATCTTGAAGTTGCTATATTGAATATTAAACTTATGTATGAAAATAATTTAATGTGTTGATTAAATGCTTTAATTAAGATGAAAGCATGTTAAATGAAAGGTAAAGTTATCTTTGTGAATTAAAGGGTAACTTGATGATTTGGAACATTATTGTGCATAATGATGTATCCTTGTGAGATAAATGCTTTAATTGAGATAGAAGCATGTTAAGTGAATGAATATGTTATCTTTGTGTATTAAATGATAACTTGATGATTTGTGATCATGAATGTTTCATGAGAAAGCACACTTGTTGATTATTGCTTTAAATATGATTTAAAAGCATGTTGAATGATGAAAAGCATTTATGTTGACACTTCGGGAATGTTGGTTATAAATATGATGTGATACATATTTATGTTGATCCATGAGTCATTGAGGACATAGTGCATGGTTCACCTTCTGTATTGAGTACTCAATTGGTTTTGGGATACACCCGGTTGTGTCAACATGGGTGAGTAGTCTTGCGTCGAATCGTCGCAACAACTGGCCAGGAGGTGTCCCCCACCTACGGAACTAAAAAGCCAAAAATGGTTGATATAGGTTAGGTTGTCCCATCCTCAAATTCAAGGGTCGTCTCGTGCATTCGGTGTACGAATCTTTAGTCACGGGTCATCTCGTACAACCGCCTTCCTTGTTGAAAGTGAGAAGTGTCAAAATTACTTGGGAAGAATCGGTGCGCTACTCTTTCTCATTTTAAATGGGTAGAGTGCGTATTCGTTAACATGTGTTTGTCAAAGTTTGTTTCATGAGATGTGTTCCATGAGGTGTGTGATCATGTGTGTACCATGGGTGGTGTTGAGTCCATGAGGTGTGTGGTCGTATGTGTACCATGGGTAGAGTGCGTATCCTCAAAGGCTTGCTTTCAACAATTCTTCTGTCATAGGATCAAATATTAGGATTCCAATTTGAATTTCTTTGAGAAGAACTAGATGCCACTTGAGAAGCTTTTACAAAGGTGGTTTTCGACACAACGTTCGAATTATGTGATACTCCATCAAAACCCAGTCCCTTTGTATTTCCTGCAGATTTTCCCATACCCAACATATGATTAAGCTTAATCGTTCCACTAGACCATTTATGAATAGTTGAATTAGCATCCTTCAATTATGTTTCCAAATTTCCAATCTTGGTAGATTTCTCAACTAACTCCTTCTTGAGATCATCTACTATCTTGAAAACTCGAGTCCTTTCTTGTTCAGACTTATTTAATTCCTCAAACAATTTTGCCTTCTGAGTATGTAGGACATTAAAAGTTTGAGAACTGTTGGCTAATTCCTCTTTTAACGAAGTCAATAGTTTCATGTGATTTTTGTGAAGTTTTGTGGTTTTACAAAGTAATTTGTCATAAGACTCTTGAAGCGTGTCATCACACTCTTCATCACTCTCAAAACCTTCCTTTTCAGACATCGCCCAACTTGTTGCAACTTCTCTGACGTCCTTGCTTTGTGCAACAAACATAGTGAAATTCTCAGAATCGTCACCAACCTCTAAGTCTGTCACATCACTAGTTGATCCATTATCAGATTCATCATCCTAACTGATAGCTAAACCTTTGGATTTTTTCAAAGTATTTGCACACTCAGCAACTATGTGACTATATCCTTGACACTCAATACATTGAGGTTTTTCTTTTTAATATCAGACTTGTCTTTTCGAGTTTGAGTCTTATTTTTATTTCTAGACTCACCTAACCTATCTCCAAATTTTTTTTCTTTGCCATTTTGTTTGGCCTTAACAAATTTGTTCAACCTCTTAGCAAACATAACAATAACATTCATACTCAACTCACTTTCTTCATCAGATTCAACATGATCCTTCCTAGTGGTTTTGAAAGCTATACTCTTCTCTTTTGTGCCACTAGCCTTTTTAGGGGAATTTCCGAACATATCCATTTCATAGGATTTTAAGTTCTCAGCCAATTCTTCAACCTTAATTTCTTTAAGACTCATAACCTCTGAGATGACAGTAACCTTAGATCGAAAACATTCAGGTAAAAATCTAAGAATTTTGTTCACTATGGTTGTAACGTCCCATTATTTTCCAAAATTACAAGTAAATTTTTTGCGATTATTTTATTATTATATTTAATTAATAAAATAGTATTAGATGCACTAATAGATGTCGTATATGCGAGATCTAACGTTTGAGATTTTTCTGAATTCGGATTTTATTTTATTTTAGCGTTTCCGTTATCTGACAACCCGGGAACCTAAGAAAAACGTATGGTGGAAGTAGGTCCCTGGAGTGTCTAGTTTTGAAGCTGAAAGTTGCGACTGCATCGTTACGCTGAATAAGGAATTTTGAAATTGGTTTCGAAATTTTTGCGCATAGGGATATTTTTGAGATTTCGTGTAAAGATGTGTTAGTGGCTTTTTCTAGAAAATTTTCTAAATGTTGTTCCTACTAACCTTAGTCTATAAGAGCATGTCATTGTGGTAATTTCTATTAAGTTGGTTGGGTATATTTGAGAATGTGAAATTGGGGAATGTCAATCCTACTCTCTCTTCCCTTCTTTACCCATTTTAGTCAAAGGGTAATTCTAGTCATTTTGCAAAGAGATTGGTAGACTCATCTAGAAAATGCTTAGGTGTCAAGATCATGTTGCATCTCTCCATCTCATTTTCTCCATATTTCTTGTGAGCCCTTGTATTAGAAGGGTATGGGATGGAAAGTTTCATATACATATATATGAGTTCTAGACAATCACTTTTCAACACACCACACAAGACTTAGCCACTTTCTTGGTTTCTCTCCAATTCGGCAAATTCAAAACCCTCATTTGCCTCACCAGGACCGTTTACCTCTAGGGCCACTATCCCATGCTGAAGTTTTACAATTTTCTTCCCCCCTCTTCTGGAAATATGGTATAGGCTTCAACCACATAATTGTTGAATGATCATTTAGTCTCAAACATTTCTATTCGTATGATTCTCATGTTCATAAATCTTATAAATTCCATTTCCTCTTACCTTTGTGAAATAATTTGATTTATTGTTTCCTTTTCTGAAAGATGCTGACAAGAGGATTTCGTGAGCCCTCTTTGCATCAACTCCTACATGGAAGCTCAAATTGGTAAGTGAGTTTGATTTTGTGTTTCCTTCCTTTATCAATCCTAATTTGTGAATTCTTGGAATTCTTTTATAATCCTTGAAAGCATGCTTTATTTATGATATTTCCTTGTTATTAAAGCTCAATTGAACCCTTTCTCTTCCACTTTGTGTTATGTTGATCTTAAATTTGTTTTGGAGTCTTAACTCGTGGATTTGGTAATCTCTACACTCTTTTGCCAACTTAATTATATTCTTGTAAATTCTTCCTAAAAAGACTCTTTTGACTATATTAATCACTAATGGAATTGATGAGAAATTCTAGAAAGCCTTTGTGCCATTTTGAGCTAAAATTCATTTCAAACCCCAATCTTGAACTTATAAATCCGTTTGAAAGACTTTGGATTCTTACTTTGATAACTCTTGACAAAATTCATATTCTCGAGCTTATTTATTCTCCTTGTTGATACTTGGTAGCCTGGAACAATTCTGGAGAATTGGTGCAATATTTTGGAGACCTGTTGGTTTGCTTTTAGGAACGCTTTTGCTTGCTCATTCGGACTAGTTGGCATTGGACTTGAGGTAGGGGATTAGCGATCCACTCTCTTTTTCCGTTGTTTGGGTGCATGCGTCTTTATAAGTGTACTCTTACATGCTAGTTGATTTTCGAACGTAGGAACATGACTTTAGGCTCCCCTTATAATTGTTTGTTGATGATTTAAATGTTTGAATTGATATATATATATATATATATATATATATATATATATATATATATTCTAGTTTATGTCGTATGAAATGATGGAATCATGTTTTACATCGATTACTGATAGTTATGGTTATTTGAGCCATGTGATGTTATTGAGCACCTTTGAGCATATTGCATTTATTTTGGTGTCTAAAACATGTCTCATGGTACCTTGTTCGTAACCTCGGGTCGTTGCAACAACTGGCCAGGCGGTGTCTCTCACTACCGATGGACTCGTAATCCGGAAATCAGGGAGGCGTGGGAGGACGTGGTCCGATCACGGTGTAAATCACGAGTCGATAAATTCCTCGTGATGTTTAGTACTATGGCGATAACATACCCGGTCACCCTTAGAGTATAGAGTTGCATTGGCACTTAACTGCATATTTTATTTTATTTATATATTATGATTCTTGTGGTTATCTATGCTTGCCAATTATCTATTACTGTTGTGTGACATGTTTCGGGGTTGTTTGTGGATGCGATTGAGGTCCCAGATTGGCACACGTGCCATGTGGGACAATTGGACCGACCTAGGATAGCAGCATGCACACGGGGTTGGGTGTGTACCACTCAGACGACCGAGATCGATGTGGGGAGGCATCTCCTACAGAGCTAGATGAAGCTCACCCCTTATTTAATATTTTTCAGGTCATGACGTTGCGAAGGATGGACTTTATGAGATCCGGGTTGGCGATTGAAGCATTAAATTATATTTTGCGTACTTTGAGCACTTAATGCATTTTCTACCCCAAAGTATGATGTATTTTGTATATTTTAGTACTTAAAAGTGAATAGGGGTATGTATCTATTCTCTTGACGGGCTAGGTTGTTAGCCTTAACTATAAAAATATGTGTATTGTGAGACTTTGAAACACTTTACATTTATTTTATTAAAGAATGTATATTTCAAAAATATTTGTGTTTTATGAGTTTTCGAGCTTACGTTTGGGGATTTTTCAAGTGAAAGATGATATTGAGTTGTGAATATTTGTATTATGTGAGTTTTGACTCAAAAATTTGGTTTTTTTACATTTTCCAAATTCATCATTGCAAAAGTTTTAGAGAAAGTCTCGTTTTCCACGCCTCACCGGGCGTCGACAGCTATATTCGGTTTTTGAAAACTAAAAACTCAATTTTAAATTAATTGTGAAATTTTGGGACTGGTGGCATTGAAAACAGAGGTTGTATACGAAAAATCACATTTTGGCTTCAAGAACTTACTTTTCTATTCAGCAGACCAGTAGCTTCCGGCTACTGTTCACCCTCCAACTTGTTTTGCAAATTTTATCCCTTACTTTGAAAATTCATATCCCTCGCCTCGTTGACTCAAATTGAGTTTCGTTTGTTCATATGAATTCTCCTATGTCGGGTTTAGACATTTGAACTTTGAAATTTTGATTTTGCCCCTAAAATGACTATTTTACCCCTGGGCAAACACAAGGCATTGGAATGGTCCGTTTTAAGTGTCATTTCATTCTTTTCACTTCTTTTTGATTTTCGACGACTTTTATGATTTTCTCAAATCTGAAATGACTGTTTTACCCCTAATATGAGTTTAGAAATGTAATTTTTTTTAAAGTGGTCTAAGAAATTATTTATTTTGAACTTTATTTATTTTTAGTGTCGCGTGTCGTTATTTGTGGACTCCATTCGGGTTTATGAATGGCAAGGTGTGACAATGGTTGTATCAGGAATTGTGACAACCTGTGACAATATTAGTAAGTCTAGCCTCAAAGTCGGCATAGACTTCACCCTCCTCCATCTTCAGTTGTTCAAATTGGAAATTAAAAATTTGAAGTTTTGATTGTTTGAGCTTTGAAGTTCCTTCATGAGTCACTTGGAGAATATCCCATGCTTCTTTAGCAATTTTGCATGTAGCAATTCTCTTAAATTCACTTACACCACAGTGTTGTATCAAGCATTCAATGCTTTGGAGTTCCAATTCGCACTGTTTGTCTCAGCATCAGTCCACTCACTTGATGGTTTTGGTTTTGATTGATTTGTCGTTGTATCCACCATAGTAGGAGGTGAATATACTACATCAACAGCCAGCCAAGTTCTCTCATCTAAGGACTTAAAAAACACTCTCATCCTCGTTTTCCAATACATTTAATTTGAGCCATCAAACTAGGGGGACCTAGATACGAAACCTCATTCACTAGGTGTCTCCATCGTTTAAGTTCAGAATCTAACCCTAGGTCGTTAACCTAAAATGGGGCAACCACGCTCTGATACCAATTGAAATTACCTAGACGATTAATGAACCTAGCCTAGAGGGGGTGATTAGGCTTCAGTCGATTTTACGATCAATTAAAATTATCTAGTGAAAATTCAATTTTAATCAATCACAAACCCTAGTTTTCTAATCAGATAAATCAAACAATTAGAATGTAAGTGCATAAAATAAATCATGAGAAGACACATAGATTTTTACGTGGAAAACCTTGGAAAGACTCCAAGTAAAAATCACGGATACACTAGGGTATCAATGCATTGTGAATCAGAGAATTTGTACAGACTCTATGAAAACAGAACTTACAACCGCTGTAATTTATTGTTCCTCACTCGATATCTAAAAGTCTAGATCCACTTGTGCTCCACGAAGCTTTCGCTCCGATCTCCGTACTCAGACGACTCCGTTTCTTAATGAATCAAATCACCACGAAGCTTCCTGCTTTGATCTCCGTAATTAGACGACTCCGCTTCTCAAAACGGATCAAAGCAACCAAGTTGCAATCAGCAGTGTGTAGATTTTTCAAAATCTAGGTCATTCAAATGTGCATAAGATCATCGATGTAGAAGCACAATAGAATCAATTCCAAAACAAGAAAGAACTAGAATAATCACTCAATGATATTTTCTCTCACTATCTCTATCTATGTAGAAGAATATGAATGATAGAATACTACAGAGATCTCCCTCAAAACACTAGCCTCCTCTCTTGTAGACCTTGGTATTTATAGGCAATGATGAAGTAAACCCTAAGTTAGCCCTTTTTAGTAATTTCATCATCAATCAATCAAAACCCTATTCTCTGATGAATAATAGGTGTTTTGCACGTACTTCAAGGTGTGCAAGTGGTAGACACATTATAGAATAAAAAACAAGGCAAAATCGACATTGCAACAAGAATTATTTTTTCCTGCCTCAGCTACGCCTTAGGTGTAGGTCTTGAGCATAGGTGCTGAGCATAGCTTGAGCGTAAAATTCCACTTTTTGGCCACTTTTTGCTCCTATAGGCATAGGCTTGAGTGTAGGCTTCTTCATGAAAACCACTTTTCTCCGCAACTATGCCAAAATGACCATCTTGATTCCAAGAGAATTTTTGCTTGAAGTGACGACTTTGGAAAATACAGTTTTCACCCTCCGGAAGACATTTTTACTCACTACGCTCACTTTTGCACTTCACTTGTATTCTTCACTACTTCAATGCTTGATTTTGCTTTTGTTGAAGCTTGTACATATCGTTGAAACCAAAACTATCTATCTAACATATAACGTGGTTATTGTTTAGAATATGTCATAAATAAACAATACTCAAAAGTGTTCTTACAAATGAGTAGAAGAGTGATGATGCTTAAAGCAAGGTGGAGCCTTGAAGAGATGATTGACACTATGGAATTTGACCCAAGGTGGAGATTGTTAGGAAACTGTCTCCAATTCCTATTGTAATTAGGTTTTCTATTTTATATGGTAATTTCTTGTTAGAGTAAAGTATTATTCTCGAAAGAATTGTAATCCTTGTTCAACAAGAATTTGAGTTTTCTTATTCAATAAGAAATGGAATTTAACTCTATAAATAGAGAGCTATGTTTTGGGTTGAGACTTAGGGAAGAGAAGAAAAGAGAAGAGGAAAAAAGAGAGGAAGAGGGTGTGAGGGTGTTGTGTGCACTAGGTGAGGGTGCTATGTGCGCCTATGTAATATCTTTTTAATGATTACCTTCTCTTCGTGGACGTATGCCAAAGTTAAGGCTAAACCACGTTAAATATTGTGTGTTATCTGTGTGAGTAAAAACATGTGTGAATGATATTGGGCGGGATTAATTTCTAAGTGTGAGATGAAAATTAATTCCTAACACTAATAGTCTAATTTATACAAAAATATTTGGTCACTGGGTTTATCTTGTGATACAAGTTATTTACACCTTTGGGTCTCCTTCCTTATTCGAGAACGTTAATTAATTTGATATCGTTTTAGGATTATTTCTTCTTTATGTATCGGACAAGTTTTGATTGTCTTATCTTGATCTGGGTTGGAAAGTTGGCCTGAGAACTTGATGAATTGGATCGTCTGGTGTATGGTTAAGCCTGCGTGCTTTTCCCTCTGGGCTGCTGCTTTGCTTTGTAAGCTTAGAGAAAAAGTCACTCTTTGCACAAATAGATTGATTACTGGACTGTTTGCTTTACCTAAGGATTTAAAATAATATAGAGTTCCCACCCCAAGAAATCGGAGGATTCAAGGACATAGTGGAACTGTGGAGGTAAGTCATAACCATATAGAAGACAGAAGGCATTAAAATTTACTACTAATATTTGTTGCTATATATCGAATGCCATGAAAGACAAAAGGTCGTGGAAATAAAACTATGTAATTCAAACGTGGAAGTAATAATGTTTACGTAATGTTTCATTGTAATTAGGGACGGAACTATTTTTTTTATTTCTACTATTTACTTTAAAATATAGTATAATCATATTTATACTCCCACTAAATTTTTTTAAAAATTTCCTAAACTCCTAATACGATTCCGCCCCCACTTATGAAGATTTCTGGGTCGGTGCCTGATTGTAAGTGGACTATTGTATCAATTCATTTCATGTATTGTGTTGACATGAGTAGTATTTCCATGGATTAACCTTGTAAAATTATATTTTCCCTTTGCGTGTCTGAATTTCCTGATTGGTGTAAAGGGACGTCAAAATCCAATTTAAAGGGTGAACGCATAACAAGCAGAACGGAACAGAAAAAAATAAAAATAAATAAAGTGTTACACATTGAAATACATATACATACTTTTTGTTGCTAATTAAGTAATTCGTACTGAACAACAAACAAATTTATTAATAGACCCCAAAGCCAGAATCGAAGGACAACAAAACTTCCTATGAAGGTCAATTACAAAACATTATCACTATATACCATCAACAAGTCACATTGGAACTATAAAGAATAGAGTTCAAATGAGTTCAAAGCACAATATAAATTTGATACCGAATGTAACAAGCATTTCAAAAGATTTATATGAAAACAACACATTTATTCTCTAGGAAGTTACATATATGATCATGAAAAAGATTATAGTTGAAGCTAGTGATATTAAGAGTATCATTTCTTAGAGAATTGTGCAGCAGGAATATGAACTTTAACATCACTGGGCGTGCCTAAATTTTCTTCGGCTTTGACACCAGGCCAGTGCTTGCAGAGACAATGATGGCCTTTTGGGATGCGGTTATAGACCGATACCACATGTCGTCCACAGCCATTCCAGCTGGTCTTGCTACACTTTGAACACTTCCCCTCGAAGCACATTTTTGTCTGTAATTTTTCTTCTTTTAGTTTCTTCTCAAACTGAATTTGAATGGATTCTTATTTTGGATCAGGTGAGGCATTTCTTTTATAGTGGTATTGAATACATTATGCATGCAACGCAGATCATTTTGGACCTCTACAAGGGTTGACTTGTTCATGGACGCGTGACTGACAAGGCCTAGGAATGCAAAATGGAAGACTCGGGAAAATTGATTGTTCCAAAATTGACCAATGGATTGGTCTTGAATTATATATTATAATTAATAAACTTTCATGCACATGGCAGTTCTAGCTAGTGGTTTCAATTCTAACTTGGAAAGAAAGAGAGAAAAAAAAAAAAGAAGGAAAGTACTAATGTTTTGGGTAAAATACATTGATTTTTCGTGACATTTTGTTCAATTTCACACACCACCCACAGTGTTTTCTAGGAGACTCGAACCCTACACCTCTCCATTTCGAATCATTAAAACTCTTGTGCACTGGTGTCACTATATTTGTTATTTATTATATTGTATAACTTTTTAATGCATGATTTCAATAACCGTCTTCCGGTTATCTTAGTTTCAACTTAGTAAAATTTTGCATAAAAATTCAAATATTCTTCCGTTTTATGACAAAAAGATCGAGCATGATACAATAATAAAATGAACCCCTTTAGTCAAGATAGTAAGGCAAATTTTGATGTTGTTATGCAATAGAGCTTCTTAGTGTAATAAGCACGAATCATAGTTACCAGGTATAATTGATTTAAACTTGGCAAGAGCTCTATGCCAGTTACTAAATTTTTATTTTATTTTATTTTTAATTAATTTGATAGGAAATAAAAAAATGTCTAACCCCTAAGGACAATCTTTCTGGAATCTAGGCCCCAAAGAAATAGTCTTTTGAAAGTGTTACACGGACCAATCCCACAATTCGTGTAACATTAAATCACAAACTTGCTAAGAGACGGGAATTCCAACCCACATACAATGTATATGGTTCATCAAGACACCAATGAATAGGTAGGAAGTTTATAAGGAAAGAAAAAAATAATAGAATCAGTGGGTCTACATCTTTCATAAATTTTGATCAGCCCAAACATAGATGAAGATAGGAGACAATTGGGTCTACTATATTAGTATTAAATTATATTATTATTCTTCTAAAATTGAGAAAACTATCTCTGACGAAATCCTTTTAACCTTTTTCTTTCTTTTCTTCCATTCATCATGTTTAATAGAGAAAACATAATTACTTTCCTAGGGAAATTTTTATTTATTTATTATTAATTTTTTTTGAAAGATACTATTATATTATAGAAACAAAACTCACCAAAACAACATACTTAGGGGGATAGAAATTGAATGGAATACCCTATATCCACCAAAGGAACAAACAACCATTACCTATAGGATCATAGACACAAAGGTGTCTAAATCTCATATAGGAATAGCAAAAACTAGGTACATGTAATTAATAACTCCTGTACCTAACTTATGAGCCTCCATGCACCAGGCCACTTTGCAAGCAACAACAAGAAGCACCCAACTCCCTCTACCAACACCCTCAAACATATTTCCAAACAATCCAAAACAAAGACAACTTACGACCTCCATTAGCAAGCAAACACCTCTCACACCACCTTTACCAGAATGGATCATAAGAAAATGGAAAGTGGGAGAGACCATGTCTGCTGAAGACCTCTATTAACCCCATTATCAATGCATTGTGTACAGTTAAAGAGCTTCAATCTAACATTGCTAATGATAGCCTCCTTCATGTCCTCCATAGATTTAAACTTGTTATATATATAAGGGTGACTCCTTTGTATTGAAAGTTGTCCCACATCGACTAAAAAACAAAATCACCTCTATATTCTTCCCTATAAATATAGGGCATCTCCTATTATATTGTGTGTACAAATAGAGAGAGAGAGAATAAAAGAGATACATGCTAGTATTATTCTTGGTGAGAGTTAGTAATAGTATAAGCATATATTATTCAGGTGATACAGGCGTGAGTATACACTGTGTATGTGTGTATTTGATTTGTTGATCAACCCCTCGCAATCCTCCCTTTGATCGATAGTGAAATAGTGCTCTCAGTGGACGTAGGCTTATTTTGGCCGAACCATTATAAATATTTGTCCATTGTTTGATGTGTGTTTGTGTGCGTTTTCTGATTTGCAGGTAGACACAACTTCTAACAGTGTTCTTGGGCGGGTGTAAAAACTCTAACAAGTGGTATTAGAGCGTGTTCTGATCCTAACAAAACTCCCCTTGGAACATTCGTTTATTCCTTTCCACCTAAATTTCGTTGATACAAGCAGCAAACAGAAGTTTATAAATGGTAGAGGTAAGCGACTTTTGGTGAAAGCTACCCTTAGCCCATTGGATCAAACCATTCCAGTTAAGCTGAGGCCGAACAAAACCCCATTTAGGGTTAATCTCCTTCCACAATCTACTAGTGAAGCTGCACTCAAAAAAGAGATGCTCTTTATCTTCAATCCTAGCATGGCAGAATTCACACTCAGCTTTATCAATCAACCCTATCTTCAATAAAAAATCCTTAGTCCTTATCTTATTCAGAAGCATCATCCATTGAAAAAAAGAGTGTTTGGGGATTGAATCCTTGAATCACACCACATGATGCCAAGCAATTTCAAGTTGTCACCAGAAGAACAATCAAACTCCATATCCATAGGAAAGTTGTATTTGAAAATCCTCCAATCTCTAGTATTGGAATTTGGCAACCTCTATGTATTCCCATCAATAATAGCACTCACTGTAGTAGCAAGGCCCAATCTGGAATTATTAATCAATCTGTCATGAACTTGCATGCAAATAGGACCACTCTCCAACGAATTATCAAACCAGAGAGAGGTGGATCTGCCATCACCAATTTGAACCTTGAAAGAATCTCTAAAGATTGATCTCAACTTCAGAATCTTTCTCCGTATCCAAGAGCTATCTTGAGGGATGGACAGAGTCCAGAAATTTCTGTCTTTCATAAGGTAATTGTATACCCAAGAAATCCAAAGAGAATTGGAGGTAGGGATTCCAATTAAGTTCCAAACATGTTTCCCCATGGCTGCCAGGTTCCATTCCTCAATGTCCTTCATCCCCAGACCTCCTTCTTCTTTAGGACAACAAACATTTGTCCAAGCACTTTATTCCCACCTTGGGCCAACTTAGTACCAGTCCAAAGAAATCTTCTCAAAATAGAGTTGATATCTTTAAGAACAGACTTGGGTAGCATAAACAAGGAAGCCCAGTAAACTTGTGAGGAGAAAATAACATAATTTATAAGTTGAAGCCTGCCTGCTAGAGAAAGGAATTTAGCTGACCAATTCATAACCTTGGAAGTGATCTTCCTAATCAGAACTTCACAATCAAAAGATTTCAATTTGGAGGAGAGAAGGGGAACTCCAAGATACATCACAGGGCCACTCCAAGCTGGAAATTGAAAATCTGGTTAATAGAAGCTAGCCCCATATCAGAGATTCGAGAGGAAAAGAGAGAACTATTGGAATTATTAATGGATAATCCTGAAATAGTAGAGAACCACTTGATCCCTTCAAACAAGAACTTTGCAGACTCAAAGTCATCGGCTGAGAAAAGCAACAAGTCATCAGCAAACATAAGGCTTGTTAGCTTAAGATCTTCACACTTCCAATGGTGATTAAAGCTAGCAGAAGTAGTTCTAATGGCTAAAGCACCTGTGAGCACTTCCATACACATGACAAAAAGATATAGGGAAATTTCATCCATCTTTTCTTTTTCTATCCCTCCAATTAAATTTAATTTTTCTTCCCTACCAAATAAAGAACTACTCTTCATAAAATATAAATCTACAAATAATTACATGTAAGCGAAAGCGAAGTGAGGGCGATTACTGAGCAACAGTTTTTTTATTATGACACATCTCTCAAAACTTTATAATGGCTCCACTTATTCATTTTATCATCTCAATCACTCAAATTGGAAAGGCATATATGATCTCACAAACTTTTTCAAGAATTTAAAAGTTTGATTAATTAATCTATTGAATATTGCTCTTAGGAAAAAAAATGAAAGAAGAAGAAAGAAAAAAGACATGAGATAAGAACAAAAATTAAGAGTTATAACAGTAACTAAATGAAAAATTGAAGAATAATTAAATGCTTTGGGCCACAATAAGAGCTTTCAAGCACTATCAAACATTGTCTAAAATCTGTATTCAATCAACTAGTGTTGTGTTTGAAGAACTCAGAAGATATTAGTCCTACATGTAATACGAGCTGATGTTTTATTCCAAACCCAGCCCAATCCTAATACAAGTTTGTAGGAAATTACAGAATAATAATTGCAATAACAACAACAACAATAATGATTATCTCCTCATCCCAGTCCAGATGTGATTGGCAATGTTTCAAATGAGATGAAAGATATTCTTCTCAAAGAAGGGACTGAATATGAACACCGTCGACATATCAAAGGGATGGGTTTGTTCAAGGATGGGATTACTCCTTTATTTGGATCTTGTTTCTTGTTTTAATAACTATCCGCATACTGGTCTAATAATGCTTTATAGTCTTCATTATACTAACATGTATCTTTATTCCAAAGTTTAAACATGTACATCCCACTTTCATAATCAAAATTCATTCTTTATCCCTCTGTATTATTTTGTACATATTCTTTTTGAAGACGTTAGATAATAGACTCAAACCCATTATGCACTCTCTCGATAGTCCTAATCATAGTGTCCTTGTTCCAGAAAGGCTTACTCATGATAATGCTCATATTATCTCATGACTTAATTAACCACACTTTGGAAGCTAAAAGGCATGCAAAAGAAGATTTTCTTTCTTTAAAATTAGAAATGTCTAAAGCCTGTGATAGGCTGGATTGGAATTTTTCATAAAATAGGTTAGCTTGGTTTTACCCATAACTAGGTGAGATTCATCATTAGTTGTGTTAATTTATAACTTATTCAGTTTGATCACATGAACACAGAGGCAAGTAACCTACTTGGTAGAAGTCGTTTCCTGGTAAACTCCGATTGAGATGGGATGGATCATACGACGTTGTCAAGGTTTACCCCCAAGGAGCAGCAGAACTCGAGGATCCAAAGAAAGGAAAATGATTCACAGTAAATGGTCAAACCCCAAAGCCAGAATCGAAGCACAAAAAAAAATTCTAGGAAGGTCAATTACAGAACATTATCACTAAAATCAGAAGTCACATTGGAGCTATGAAGCATGAGTTCAAAAGAGTCCAAAGAACACTATAAATTTGATACCGAACGTAACAAGCATTTCAAAGCAATTATATGAAAACAACACACATTTATTCTCTAGGAAGATACATATATAAGATCATGAAAAAGATTATAGTTGAAGCTAGCGAGAAAAACAGTATCATTTCTTAGAGGATTGTGCAGCAGGAATAGGAACTTTAACATCACTGGGCGTGCTTAAATTTTCTTCGGCTTTGACACCAGGCCAGTTCTTGCAGAGACAATGCTGGCCTTTTGGGATGCGGTTATAGACCGATACCACATGCCGTCCACAGCCATTCCAGCTGGTCTTGCTACACTTTGAACACTTCGCCTCGAAGCACATTTTCGTCTCTAATTTCCCTTCTTTTCGTTTTTTCTTAAACTGAATTTGAATGGATTGTGATTTTGAATCAGATGAAGCAATTCTTTTATAGTAGAATAAAATACATTATGCATAAATATGTTAGCCTGCGCAATTCACGTCATTTTGGACCGCTACAGGGCTTGACTTGTTCACGGAAGCGTGACTGACAAGGCCTTGAAATGCAAAGTAGAAGACTTGAGAAAATAGACTGTGCCAAAATTGACCAGTGCGTAAATGGACTCGTCTTGAATTATATATTATAATGAACTTTCATGGAAATGGAGGTTCTAGCTGGTGGTTGCAAGTCTAAGTTACTAGATAAATATAAGAACAGCTGGCCACCATCATTCTAAATGCTACGCGGACCCTTAATTAAATTACAGCCTGGTCTTGAATTATATATATAATATATATGTATATGATGCTCATAGACATGAATTTTTTTTTAAAGATATATATGAAAATTCAGGATCACTGTATTGGTATAAATATTTACGCGGGATGGTTAAAGAAACTTGGGCTTCCAAACATTCTTGAAATTCCAAGGCCGAACCTATATAGTCAAAAAGGGGTTTATTAAACAACTTCATTGTTTAAAGACAACATATTGCTATGGAAAAGACCTACTACATGAAGTCAACACGCTTTTGTTTATGCATTCACACCAACAATTCATTCCAATGCCTTGCAAGTCTCTATTGACCAAGTCAAGTCAAACCTTGTAAAGGTCCAAATTGACGTGCATTATAGAGGCTATACATATTCATATTCATACATAATATATCTCATTCCAGTACTATAAAAGAATCACTTCATCTAATACAAAATCACAATCCAATTGAATTTAAATTCCTAGTAAAAGAAGAGAAAGGGTGAGTTTAGAAACAAAAATGTGCTACGAGGTGGAGTGTCAGACTTGTGGGAAGACCACCTGGGATGGTTGTGGATTTCATGTATCGTCCGTCTATAAACGAATTCCTGAAGGCCAGCATTGTCTATGTACAAAATGGCCCGGAGTCAAGTCCGGTGACAATTCCCGCACCGGGGATGATTTTAAGGCTACCCTCTACCGGACCATTCTCCCTATGTCCACGGCTGCAATAATATTGGTTCTTATCATCACGTTTCTAGCTATAACATGATTGTTACGCAGCTTCTCCAATACTTCACTTGATAATCAAATTATGTAATTCCTTGATTATTATTATTTTTCTTGATTAATAAAAGATGTCTGAAAAATATATAATAAACAATGTTTGTATTCATATAATAAAGGGTTAACTTCAAGAAACCCCTATGTTATTCAATTTAATCAACTAATCCCTACTGTGTCCACTTTGTCCCATATACTATCTAATTTTATCACTATGCCCACTCCTCATCACATTTAGAGTCAAAATGTCTAAACTACCTCCCTTAATAGTATAAGGGGGTTTAGTGAAATTAACCCTTAAAAAAATATTTTATGTGAAAAATATATATTGTGTTCCAAAATATGATTTCTTTTTCCGAAAAATATTTTTTTTGCGAAAACGTATTATTATGTTCCAAAATATGAATTTTAAGCGAAATATATATATTATATTCCAAAATATGATTTTTTTGCGAAAAAGTATATATTATATTTCAAAATATATATTATGTTCGAAAATATGATTTTTTTTCCGAAAAATATATATTATGTTCCAAAATATGATTTTTTACCGAATTTTTTTTTTCTTTGAAAAATATATATTATGTTAAAAAATATGATTTTTTTTCTGAAAAATATTTTTTTTGCGAAAAAGTATTTATTATGTTCCAAAATATGAATTTTTTTCCGAAAAGTATATATTATGTTCCAAAATATGATCTTTTCCGAAAAATATATACTATTATGTTCCAAAATATGATATTTTTTTCGAAAAATATTTTTTTTTGCAAAAAATATATATTATATTTTCCGAAATAATTCATATTTTAGAAAATTATATACTCCATCCGAAAAATATATTTTTTTCCGAAAAATATATATATATTTTTGAATTTAAAATATTTGCAAAAAATATAATTGATTTTCGAAAAATAATTTTTTTAAATGATTTATTTCACTAAACCCCCTTATGCTATTGAGGGTAGTTTATGCATTTTGACTTAAAATGTGAGGTCATGGGGAATAATGATGAAATTAAATAGTATATGAGTAAAGTGGACACAATGGGGGTTAATTGATTAAACTCGATATTATAGGGCGTTTCTTGAAATTAACGTTATAATAAATAATTTTTAGTGCTACAGGAGGCACAGACACGAAATGAATTTATAATAAAGAGAATATCTAAGATGTCAACAAGAATTTACCGAGAAAAAAAAAAAGTATGTCAACAAGAGCTAACCTAGCAATGCTAAACATTCTCTCACCACTGTACTCAATCAACTATTGTGTTTGAAAAACTCAACAGATGCTAGTCCTACATATGTGATGAGAGCTGATGTTTTATTACAAATCCAACCCAATCCTAACAAAAGGATTTCGAAAATTACAGAATAATAGTGACAACAACAATTTCTAATTTCCTCTTCATCCCAGTCTATGTCAGGGGTGAGATATGACTCAAAAAGGTTTTTAAATGAGATTAATGATCTTTTCAGAGAAGGGACTAAATGTGAGCTTGGTCAAGCTATCAAAGATGGGTTCATTCAGAGCCCCCTCACCACGGGACAAGTTTACTTGATTTTTTAAAACAAATTGGGACATTGTTAAAATTGAGCTTGTTTATGGTTTTAATTAATCACTTCTTCTAATGCTTCATAGTCTTAATCATACTAACATCTCTCTTATTCCAAAGATTAAACATTTAAGTTCCGTAAGCCAGTTTCGTCCTAGATCCCTCTATACTCTTTTATGTAAATTATCTAACAATGGAGGTGAGTGGGGACTAAATGTTAAATTTAGGAATAAAAATTATATAAATTTTTTTTTTTGCTAAATATCCCAAATTTAAGGATAACAAAATGTGAAAAAAAAAATCACTGCCCCGCTGGTCCTTAGTCCTTAACTCGATCCGTCACTGAAACAAAGCATGATTATTTCGAGAAGACTCCAAAGCAGAGAGGATTGTGTAACAGGCATAGAAGTTTTAGCATCAGTGGGCATGCCTAAACTTTTATCGGCTTTGACATCAGGCCAGTTCTTGCAGAGACAGTGCTGGCCTTTTGGGATGCGGTTATAGACCGACACCACATGCCGTCCACAGCCATTCCAGCTGCTCTTACTACACTTTGAACACTTCACCTCGAAGCATATTTTCGTCTGTAATTTGGCTTCTTTTAGTTTCTTTCTCGAACTGAATTTGAAAGGATTGTGATTTTGGATCAGATGAAGCAATTCTTTTATAGTTGAATAGAATACATTATGCATAAATATGTTTAGACTCCGCGATGCACGTCATTTTGGACCTCTAAAGGGGTTGACATGTTCGTAGACGTGTGACTAGGGAAAGGATCGTCTGCGATTATTGTTGCTGCAATAATCAAAACGGTGCCGTTTTGCTGTGGGTCCCACAACAAAATAAATAAAAAATTTGATACCGTCTACTTCTGTGTATCTTCTTGTTTTTGGCGCGAATATTTTCCTTCTCCCGCCCAATCCCATTAACAAGTGAAGCTCGGTGAAAGCCACGTTCCAAGGTTGCTCCTTCTTCATCTTCTCTCCGAGAACCCTAAAAAACTCATCTCTCCATAGCTTTCATGTCCCTCTTCTCTGAAATCTGAAGAATAAGAAATTTTTACAGGTACGAAGTATTTTTTTGTCTTCGTTATACTATAAAGCAGTTTAATCTACTTGAACTTCATTGTATAAAAGTATTTTGAACTTCTTTTTATGTTTTTGTAAGTTTTTTTAGGGTTTAAGGCAAATACCAGTGTGGGACTGATAAATTAGGAGTTTTTACAGGTAGGAAGTATTTTGTGGTTCCGTTATTGTATAAAGTACTTGAATAAAGTTGAATTTTTTTGTATTGGTTGTATTTCGAAGGTTTTTTAAGATTTAGGGCAAATAGCAGAGTCGGATATCAACATATGATTTACAAGTTACAGTCAACTGATACTTAATTTAAAATTTTTGCTGCCTTTAGCTGTATAACCGTTGCTCTATTAAAATATCTGTTGCGCATATATTAGTCGACATATATAAAAGTTTATAACATAACTTTGAGCAATTTGTGTTGAATGTCCACTTTTATGTTAGTCGACTAATATTAAAGTTTTATGTATTTCAGTGCCTTGAATTGTGGTCGTATTTTGAAGTTTTTTTAAGATTTAGGGCAAATAGCAGAGTCGGATATCAACATATGATTTACAAGTTACAGTCGACTGATACTTAATTTAAAATTTTTGCTGCCTTTGGCTGTATAACCGCTGCTCTGTTAAAATATTTGATGCTCATATATTAGTCGAGTGATATAAAAGTATATTACATAAATTTTAGCAATTTGCTTTGAATGTCCACTTTTATGTATTTTAGTGCCCTGAATTCTTAAAGGATATACTGAAATAATCTCATTAATTTTTTAAATTTATTGAAGATGGATGGTGATACTGAAATGGATTGGAAACCCCGGATTGGTATGGTGTTTCCAAATTATGAAAGAGCTTATGACTTTTACAACGTATATGGCCGAGCTGTTGGGTTTGGGATAAGAAAATCTTCTGCCAATAGACACAGGACGCTTGGTCACGTCACTGGTGCAAAAATTGTTTGTTGCAAGGAGGGTAAAATACTGAAAGACAAGAGAGATTGCATGGTTATTAAACATAGGGCAGAGACCAGGACTGAATGTCATGCTTGCCTTCATTTAAGTTATGATAGAGTTGAAGAACATTTGTTCGTAGATGATTTTTTTGAAGAACACAATCACGAATTGGTTAAGGCTGATTGTACAGAGTTCTTGCGATCTCAAAGAAATATTGGTAAATCACAAGTTTGTGAGATTGAATTGGCAGAAGACTGTGGAATACGAGTCGGTCCATCATTTGATCCTATGGCGAAAGCAGCTGGCACAACCGGGGCTTTGGGATTTACAAGATTGGATGTTAAGAATTTATTGAGAACAAGAAGACAGAAGCAACAACAATATGGGGAGGCAGCGTACATATTGACATATTTTAAGAGCCAGCTTCTACACAACCCATTTTTCTTTTACGACATGCAACTAGACTGTGATTACTTGATGGCCAATATAATTTGGTTACGTTGTCAGTTTCGACACGATGTATAAAGTGAATAATGCTCATCGGCCATTAGTAGCTTTTGTTGGCTTGAATCACCACAGAGAAAGTGTGATATTTAACGCTGCATTGATGTATGATAAGACAATTGAGTCATTTGTTTGGTTGTTTAAGAGCTTTCTAGAAGCAATGAGTATGAAAGCTCCGAAGACAATTCTGACCGACCAAGATATCGCAATGAGCAAAGCTTTGGAAATTGTGATGCCTGAGACAGAACACTGTTTGTGTATATGGCACATCATGCAAAATGCTTTAAAGCATCTTAGTCATGTGATTTGTGCCGACATTGGTATTAGAAGTGTTTTGTTCCGGTTTATGAAGTGTGTTGATGATGAAGAGTTATTTTTAGCCCAGTGGAAGGACATGTTGGATGACTTCGATGTTACGAAAAATAAATGGTTGTCAGATTTGTTTGCACTAAAGAGAAAATGGGCAAAGTGTTATGTCAAACATCATTGGTGCGCGGGTATGAGAACCACACAACTTAGTGAAAGTTTTAATTCTCAAGTGAAACATTTCTTGAGATCGGATCATTGCATTCCTGATTTGAGAGATTGGTCAGTCAGTTACGACTTAATGAAAAGCACTCTGAGTTTGATTTGTGTAATAAGTTGCCGATGATAACATTTCACTCCCCGATGATACAACAAGATGGAAAACTCTTCACCCGACAAATATTCGACCGATTTCAAAAGCATTTTCTAAGGTCGGTCAATGCGTATATCGGCGAGAACATTATCAATGAAGGTGGAGAGTTGAAATATACTGTTGTCGTTGTTGAAGGGCATCGACCAGAACGATGTGTAAGGAGGATTAAAACAACTAACCAATTAATTTGTCATTGTGGGAAGTTTGAAATTGAAGGAGTTCCATGTTGTCATGTGATAAAGATTTTAAGAGAGGTCTTGCATGAAACTGAAATTCCTATGGAATATATTTGTAAACGATGGACCCGAAATGCTAGAGATGAAACAGTAAATGATATTGTTAGCAATGTAGTGGAAGCGGATGCAAATCATCAGGAAGCTGTTCGGTACAAAAACTTGTGTCATCTAGCGACTCGCCTAAATGTTGCTGCAACAACAACTGAGAAAGATTATCTTTTAGTCATCAAAAACTTTGAGAGCATGCTTAATTCTGTAAATAAAAGAGATAATACACCGAATCACCCAACTTCAAATGATGGAAATCCCGTTGATGAACAAAACATAATCGCAACTGTTTTCAAAAAGAAGGATGCTTGGCGAGGACAGAGTAAAAAACGTAGAGAGAAGCCAGGGTACGAGGCTGCAGCAGCAAAGAAGAAAAAAGCGTATGCAAAGGAGGGTCGAATGAACAGTAATGTGAGTAAACTTTATATGTATAGAATTTCGGGTATTCTAATTATTTGCACCACTAATATATGCTTCCGTATTTTGTTTAGGCTTCCGAAGGTCGTAAAAAGAACCGGTGTCAAATGAAACATCGAGTACACCCACAAACAACTTTTGCTGGAGATTTACTCAGCCAATGTCAACGACAGGTTCAACACAACCAAGCTCCCATGCTACGAACAATCCATTGTACCAACCGGAAGATATTACAACGCAGTCGGCCAAAAAAAATCTGTTTGTAAGTCGAATAACCCATTAATAAATCTTTGTTATTTTACGATTTATGTAGTACTCTTTTCTTAACATATAATTTTTTGAAATGCAACCATTGCCAGATCTCAATGAAGTTACAAATGAAGATCCATGCAAATTAACATGAGACATGAGACCTTCCTTCAATGCCAGTTCAATTTTTGTGGTAGTGATATAGAATTGGAAAGTTTGTATTGCTTGAGCTTTGTAGTAATTATTTTCGATGTGTACATTTGTATTGCATTAATTTATTCGTATTTGAAATTCCATGAAGTGAGTCAAATACTGTTTTATTTTAAGAGAGTTTGAAGCTTTAAACATATAGAAACATGCAATCATAAGTATACACTTTTAAACACGTATTCCACAAATTTCACCTGTAAAAAGATATGCCTCTCTTTAGACACTATTATGTCAAGCATTATTATCCATGTATATTAAATGTAAGTTACCAATATTTGAGCTTTCGGTATACTGTTCGAGATAACCATAGAATCCATAAAAAATACTGTCTTCAATTTAAGATCCACCACAAATAAATTCCAGTGATGACTCACGCAGACAGGGAAGAAAAACTGTACCACAAAAAACCATTATAAGTATACACAGATTGTGATAATTAATTATCATGATTTGAGATTCAGGGAACTTTTTTTTAACATACTTACCCTCAGGTGTTGCACCAACTCCTCTATACGCATCAGTGAGCTCATTCTGAATATCTGAATGTTGTTGTTAAATATTTTGTCGATGGCACTCTGATCATCCTTACATTTGTGACCTTCCGCAACACTTGTCTGTGGTGAAACTAAATAGCTCGGTGTTGTAATGGAAAATTTATTGAAGTTGAGGTTAGATTGCACGACTTACGGAAACATTACATGACACAAAAAAATCCAGTTTTTCATCCTGCTTCTCATAATTAAGCAACCTTGAATATGAATCCACAACCTGAAAGAATTAAAAAAATGCAATTAATATTAATATTACCATTGAAATCAATTGTTATTGCTAAGAAGCAGACTCACACATCTTTAAGAAGAAAACAAAGAAGCACACTGACAGATCCATCTATCCAGTCGTCGTTGAGCAATCTTTTAATCTCAGACCTATTCAGATGGTAATAGTGCATATCGACAATCAATTCACTATCAAACATTACAACTCGATGTGGTGAGAAAAGTATAGCGATGTTTAAGTTATGAAAATGAAATTCTGTAAATATAAACTGATCCCTGATGGTCTTCATCGTTGACGAATTCAAATATTCTTACTACGTACCTTTTCTCCAAACTTGTGAATTTTTCAACTTTCTTTACCGCCACAACCCAAGGCGATTTCAGATACTGGCTCTCTTTCTTTTGCCTCACTTGTCGCTTTTGATAATATTGTGGGGTTTTTAAACTCTGAACCTCGTCTTCAGATAATACATTGATAATATCATCCTTCACGTCTTTCTCATATTTCTTCATTTCATTATCTTCATTTTCCTTATCCACGTCTGCTTTATGGACTCCTTCATTTGAAATATCAAAACAATTATCAAAATATGCTTTGTCCCCTGGAGAGTTGACATTGAAGGCCTGATCAGAAAATGTATCCTTTGCAAAATACGCTTTGTCCCTAGGAGAATTGACATTCATTGGAAAATGATTTGAAGTCAATCTAGACCGCAATTTCTTCAACATTGCATTAGAAGCTTCCAGTTTTGCCAAATGTTTTTTCATTACATCTATGACAACATCATTTCTTCGTATCGACTCCTATGTAAAATAGCTAAGGTTCAAAACATATTATAAATTTTTGATAATAAACAAGATAAATATTGTCCATCTTAACTACCTCCAATTCTTGACAAAAGCCCAAAGAGGATCCCGTCATTGAGATTAGCTTCAACAGCGTGATGCATGCTTTCGAAGACCGGAGTCGGAGTATCTACAAACTGTATTATATGGAGAGATTTCAAAACAGCAGTACAATAAAGTAATGTTTATCTTAATTTAAATAAGGGGAATGTGATGTATCTACAAACTGTATTAAATTGAACAACAGTACAGACGTTTTTTCTTTAGTTCTTGTATAACTCAAGATAAATTGAGGTGAATGTGATGTATGCATGTAGTTACCATTCCAAATTTGAACCCTCCAAACATATCCTTCTCATACTTCAAACGTTGTTTGGCCAGCAAGTTAGTCCAATTTTTTACCAGACGGGGTTCCACTAGTGGTTTTGGTCCATCCTCATCGAAATGGACCAGGTATACAAGTTGTTCATATATACAAAATTAATAATACCATTTGTCAAGTCAAGCAATGTCAACATTGTTTTTATAAAAAATCATATATTACATTTAGTTAACTATTGCATCCCTAATACATTTCTTATTATGAACTAGTACCTGTAAGAAATAGACACAACCGTCACAGATCCTATAAGAATTTTTTTGGCATTTTTTAATCCCGCTAATCAAGTCATCCAACACAACTTGTGCCCAGTTCTACTGTCCAATCGTATCAACATTGTAAGCCACCTCCAAAAACCGTAATTTAGCATTCAGATGACTATTTGGACTCAATATAAACCCACTGGTGTACAATACAAATAGGCGCACAAAATTCTCATTTGTGTCCTTGCCTTCCTCCCAATCCTTTATCTTGTTATACAATTTTGGGAGATTAATTTTGTCGTGTTCCAACAAACTAGCAGCTTCGGCCCATTTATAGGATTCACTATTTTGCGATGTTGCTGCTTCAGGGAGGACAACGTCACCCTTGGGTACACCAAGTATCTCTGCAACTAAATCATCGGAAACACGATGAAACTTACCATCACCCAGGTGCAAACGTTTTAAGACGAGATCAAAATTTCTAACCAACAGATCAATAAGATCATAGTTCAAATGGTGAACCTTCAAGTCCATCATTCTTCCGGAGCCTGCTTCACTAATTAATCTCTTTTGCACGGGCGAGAAGGATATCATCATATTGTACAATTTCTTCACTGTCATGTAGGATACGCAGGTGTCAATGGTCACCTTTCATGCCTTTTTTTTTCTCCCGTGCCAATTTTCGCTGCCTCATGGTATGGCTTGCTCTCAGTAAGACTCATTCTATTCCAAGCAACTGATGCCGCAGTTGAAGCCTCGACGCTTTTTGTAAATTTTTTTTTGTTCAGTTTTTGGAACTAATTCCTGATTAAAGTAGTGAAATAAACATTAATACTAAAAAATAATACCATTTCATAATACACTAGTAATATTACAAAATAAATAACCACTTACTCAAATATAAGGAATGGGTTTTGGGCTTTCGTGGAAGTTGCAATCTCAGCATCGGAAGAGCTTATGTGGACAACTTTACCTCTCTTCCTTTTTGGGGGTGCCATAATACTTTGCACTATTCAACTGATTCAAATTCAATACTTTAAAGGACAGAAAATTAACTCCACTACAAAGTATATCAGTCGACTTGCAAAAGTACCAGTCATCCGAAATGTCGACTGAAATGAACAAATATAAGGTGCATCAAATTCTCTACATCATGCAACGTCAAAACAAACAACCAATTTGTTTTGTACTAATTTTAAAAACTGTCTTCCTTATCACATAACACCCAACTTCAAAATTTATATAATACTTTGCACTATTCAACTGATTCAAATTCAATACATTAAAGGAGAGAAAAATAAGTCTACTTGGTATATCAGTCGACTTTCAAAGTTACCAGTCGATTGCAATGAACAAATATAAGGTGTATCAAATTCTCTATATCATGCAGCGTCAAACTAAACAACAAAGTTTTTTTGTACTAATTTTACAAACTGTCTTCCTTATCACATAACCCCCAACTTCAAAATTTATATAGCCGTATTCGAAATACGTGATCTATTTTCTATTTCGTTCATTTTAATCCCTAGAAAATTTTATTAACCGAAAACAAAACCCTAGAAACTTTTCGTCTACAAACCTTTTCTCCATTTTTAAAAACTACAACCATAAACCATTAATAAGGAGAGAACCAAGAGGGAGTACCTAGAAATTCATGTATGACACTTCTTTTCAAGGCCACCAAACACCAAATTTACAGTCGGCCTCTGCGATTCAAACTTTCAAATATGGCCTCTGCGATTCGAACTTTCAAACATAACATTTGCGATTCGAAGATGATTAAAGGGTTTCGGAAGAAGATGGCCTCCTGGAATGAGGATCACTCTGTATATAAATCTGTCTCTGTTTTTGCTCTAAATCCTAAATAATTTTTTGGGAAAAACAAAAGATGGAGTATGTTTGCCCTAAACCCTAAAGATGAAGATGGGGAAGATGAAAATGGGTAAGAAGAAGAAGATAAAGATCGGATGTGGATGAATTTGGAGAAGAAGAGAGCATAAAGCATGTGATGGTTTTGAGCGGGAATATGGTGGTATATAGGTGCCTATACACACAGTGCAAACGGAGCTCTTCGATATTGACGACGTGAAATTTTTTATTTTTTTTGCTGTGGGACGCCCAACAAAACGGCAGCGTTTTGCGATTATTGCAGCAACAATAATCACAGATGATCCTATCCCGTGTGATTGACAATTAAGGCCTCGGAATGCAAAGTAGATGACTTCAAAAAATTAATATCGATTGTTGCAAAATTGACCAATGATTTATATATGGATTTGTCCAACATAAGTGTTGACCTCAGATTATATATTAGGGTAAACTTGAATATATATGGGGTTCTAGCTAGCGCTAACAATTTGTGTCGGTGGGTCATATTTAGATTGTGTCGGGTTAAAAAATACTTGGTTAATATACGTGTCAAATATGCTCAACCCTAACCCAACCCACAAGTTCTCCGTGTCAACCCACGTGTCGACCCATGTAATCCATTTAACTTATTTATTATAATATATTAAATTAAATTTGACACAATCCAACATGAAATGCAAAATTAAATTGAATTTTACATGATCCAGTAATAGTTTATTGATATATTTCAACCCATGACCAATTAGAGAAGAGAAAGAATAAAAATAAATATAATTGTTTCAAACGTGTCATGTTCGGATTACTCGTGTCGTGCTCGGGTCGACCCTTATATTCTCGTGTCGTGTTCGGGTCGACCCTTATACAGTTTCAACCCTTTTATGGTCAACCCTATCCATTTTAATTTATGCCATGTTCGTGTCGTATTACCGTGTCCTATCTCATTTTGTCATCTCTAGTTCTAGCTAATAGTGGTTTCAATTTTTCAAAGTTAGTAGGAATATTAAGCTAAACAAATGAAAGAGCATGTGGCCACCATCATTCTAAATGCCCAGCTAACCCTTAATTAAATTATACATATTTCCACCATGAAATGGTTCCAAACTCCTAAGATATGATTTGAAACCTCTAATTTAGTTATGTTATCTGTAACACACCACTCCAATATTTGGTACGATACTATCCGTTTTGGGCTCAACCCGCACGGTTTAGCTATTGGGCTTTTCCCTAAAAGACCTCAAGCAAATTGGAGACAAACATGCGCAGGGCTTGTGCATGTTCCCACACTTAATTTCGGCTGGACTCTGGCTCTGATACTAATTGTAACAAGCCGTTCCAACACTTGGTACGATATTGTCTGCTTTGGGCCCAACCCGTATGGTTTTAATATTGGGGTTCTCCCCAAAAGGACTTGTAAGAACATTTGTTTATTAATGTCATAATTTTGATAAAGAATTAGTCACTCTAAGATCGAAAGTGATTAAGAAATCTACGAGAATTGAGGTTTTGGAAAAGGAATTGAAGGATGCTAACTCAACTATCTCTAAATGGTCTAGTGAAACCCTTAAGCTTGATCATATGTTGAGTATAGGAAAATCAACAAGAAATACAAAGGGGTTGGGATTCAAAGTAACAACGAGTAACTCTAATGTCATTCCCAAAACTACCTTTGTTAAGGCATCTCAAGTCGGATCTGGTTCTTTTCAAGGTAATCCTGATTGGAATCATAATGCTCAAGCCTATGTCAGAAAACCCGTTGAAAATAAGCCTTTCTTCGCCTCTAGATATAATAAGGATTTTAACAATGATATTCAAAGGTTTGTTCCTATATGTCATCACTGTGGAGTGAAAGGACATATTCGATCCATGTACTCAAAGTTAAGAGGAAAAAATTTGAAATCAACGAAAAAACCAATCACTCATAGAGGACCTAATGTTGAAGATCAAATTAAGATATTGAGTGATGAGGTGAAGAATTTGTTAAAGCTAGCAAATAGAGCTCTGAAATTGAAAAAAACATGGGTAAGAAAAGGTGAGCTACACTATTTTGTTATTCACACTACTCTTAGAGCACGTGATCCTAGTGCCTAGTATTTGGATACTGGATGTTCTACGCACATGACTGGAGATAAGTCATTGTTTGGTTTATTCGAGGAAAATAATGGTGGGATAGTTACTTTTAGAGATGGAAAGAAGTCTAAAGTTTAAGGAAAATGAACTATTATGGCTTCTGGTATGCCTAGATTGAAAGATTTGCTTTATGTTGAGGGTTTAAAATCAAATTTGCTTAGTATTAGTCAAATTTGTGATAATAATCATAATGTCAATTTCTCTCCCGTTAAATATTTAATTGTTGATTGTTCTGGAAATTGTGTTATGGAAGGTATGCGGTCATCTGACAACTATTATTGCATTGTTCCTAATTCTAAATTATCGTGCAATAAAGTTAAGCTTGATGAAATAGAGATTTGGCACCAAAGAATGGGACACGTTAACTTTCGTGATTTAACTAAGATTACTAAAAGTGAAATTGTTAAAAGTGTTCCTAAGCTTGCATATGGCAAAGGTCTTGTGTGTAGTCCGTGTAAAAAAGGATAGCAGACTAGATGTTAACACAAGAATACTACTACCATAGATACTTCTAGACCCTTAGAATTATTGCATATTAACTTAATGGGACCTACTATGACCTTAAGCAAAGGAGGTAAGAAGTATATATTTGTTATGGTTGATGACTACTCTAGATATACATGGGTAGGATTTCTGAGCAAAAAGTTTGAAGCTGTTGAAAATTTTAGGAATATTTGTTTAAAAATTTAGACTGAGAAAAATTATCCCATTACTAGAGTAAGAAGTGATCATGGAAAGGAGTTGGAAAATTCAGGTATTGATACTTTTTGTGATGAAAAATGAATAAAGCATGAATTTTCTGCACCACATACTCCACAACAAAATAGGGTTGTTAAGAGGAAAAATAGGGTTATTTAGGAAATATCAAATGTTATGCTACATGGAAGGAATGTTCCAAAGAACTTTTGGGCCGAGACAGTGAACACAACTTGTTACACTTCAAATAGAGTTTATCTTAGGCCCAACACTTTAAAAATGTTACATTTTTGGGAATGACAAGAAACTCAATATAAAATATTTTTGGGTGTTTGGTTCAAAATGTTACATTATTAGAGATAGAGAATCTTTAGGAAAATTTGATTGTAAGAGTGATAAGGAAATATTCTTAGGTTATTCATTGGGTAGTAGGGCATATAGAATTTTCAACCTTAAAACCCAAACAATGATGGAATATGCCAATGTGTTTGTTGATGACTCATGTGTTGATGATTCTCAGTCTTTTGTAGAGGAAAAAGGTAGGGAGCCATGTTTCCTATTAAATGAGGATTATCCTATTGATACTGAAGAGGAGAAAGTGGATCATGAAGATACTCGTAGTCCTATAGGATCATATGAACCTTCTCATAATATTCAGCATACTCCTACTTAAGAACCATTTGCTAGAGTTAAGTTGAACTATCCTTTAGATAAAGTCATTGGATCTGTTGATAAAATGATGGTGACTTGTAGGAAGGCTAGGAATGAAATCTCTTATGCTTGTTAAACATGCTTCTTAGAACCAAAAAATATTAAGGAAGCTTTTCAAGATAATGAATGGATCAATGCAATGCAAGAAGAACTTTAATAATTTGTTAAGAATGATGTGTGGTATCTTATGCTAAAACCTAAGGACATAAATGTTATTGGTACCAAATGGATATACAAGAACAAAAATGATGAGACTGGTATTGTTATAAGAAGTAAGGCTAGGCTTGTTGCTCAAGGTTATACACAGATGGAAGGTATAGACTTTGATGAGACATTTACTCCAGTAGCTAGACTTGAATCTTTTCGAATTTTATTTGCGATTGGATGCCATCTTGGATTTAAGTTGTATCAAATGGATGTTAAGAGTGCTTTTTTGATTGACATTCTTCATAAGGAAGTAAATGGGGAGCAACCCAAATGATTTGAAGATCCTTATTGTCCAGGTAATGTTTATAAGCTTAAGAAGGCTTTGTATGGATTAAAGCAAGCTCTTAGAGCTTGGCATGGGAGATTGACCGATTACTTGTTGGAAACAGGTTTTACCCGAGGGGGAGTTGACAAAAGACTGTTTATATAGAAAATTGAGAGTAATATAGTTATTCCTCAAATCTATGTTGATGATATAGTGTTTGGTTCCACATCTGACCAACTTACTCATTATTTTAGACAACAAATGACCCATTAGTTTGAGATGGGCAAGATTGGGGAATTGAACTTATTTCTAGGACTACAGATTAGGCAATTAACTAATGGGATTTTATTTCTCAAACTAGATATTCCTTGGAATTAGTAAATAAGTTTGGTTTGGATAAAGTTAAGGATGCTCGCACTCCTATGAGTACAAGTATCAAACTTAGCATAGATACTAAAGGAAAAGATGTTGATCTTATACTTTATAGGAGTATGATTGGAAGTTTGTTGTACTTAACTACCAGTTGACCTGACATAGCCTTTAGTGTTGGTGTTTGTGCACGTTACCAGGCTAGTCCTAGAGAGTCTCACATTACTGATGTTAAACGTATTATTAAATATGTAAAAGGGACTGTTAATTATGGACTATGGTACCCATCAAGATCTAAAACTGATATTGCTTATTTTTCTGATGCTGACTGAGCTGGTAATGTAGATGATAGAAATAGTACTAGTGGATGATGTTTTTACATTGGTAATTGCGTAGTTGTTTGGCATAGCAAGAATCAAAATTGTCTCCCTTTCCACAGTTGAGGCTGAGTATATAGCTGTTGGAAGTCGTTGTACTCATATTTTATGGATGCGTCAGATGTTACAGGATTATAGTTTTTCACAGAACACAATGACTATTTTCTGTGATAATACTATTGCCATAAATATTTCTAAAAATTCTGTTCAACAATCTTGGACAAACCATATAGATATTCGACATTATTTCACTCGAGATCTTGTTGAAGATGGTATAGTATCTCTACAGTTTATATCCACAAATTCTTAGTTTGCAGATATCTTTACAAAACCATTAGATTTTTAAAAGCATATAAGTCTTAGAAAATCTATTGTCATGCTTTCTTTAGAATAGATATCTTCATGTGTATTATTCTAGGAATACATTGCATTATTTTTCTTCTAGAATTGATACATTATCATTCATTTTTATTTTAGTTTATTATTATGCATGCATCATGTTTTATTATTAATTTCTTTAGGATTATCCATGCATACATTATGACAAAAACACCATAAAAATTATAAAATAAAAATTCTTAGCATGTTGAGCTTGACTAATGGTACAAATGGTTATCATATTTCACTCTATTCTCATATTTACTTCTCTTATTATGCTTATGGGAATTGGAGGTGTTAGTCTGAGCTGAGGATATGGGTTGTTCATTTGATATATTTAAGTATTACTTTTAAAACTCATTATCCTTGGGTGTTTGTTTTACTTCAGAGATAACTGTAATACTTGCTAAAACTTTTAGTCTTTCTCATCTAACCCACAGTGATATGTAGGTTCATGAGCTAGGCTATATAGATCGATACTTTTGAATACCTATTGCATGCTCATGAATATTTGGGTAATATTAAAAAAAAAGAATGAAATAAATAAGTATACGAATGTCTCTTTAAAACCCCTAAGAGCAATGGTCCTTCTGCTGAATAACCGGGTTTCAGTGCCTCAAGAAGCATTGAGTATTCACGTAAAAAGGATGAAGTGATTATCTCAAATTTTCAGCCTTAGTAACTGGGCCTCTTGCCACAGAGCAGTGAGTGTTCACGTAAAAAGGGAAGAAACAAAAGATATATGAAGGGGTACAAAAGAAAAAAAAAATTGAGACAAAAAGAAAACAATAAATTTTGTGTTCCCCTTAATTAGAAATAAGGTCCGAGTTAAAAGATTTGACTTATAGCTTAAGTTTTGGACTGAAGTATCATCACGGTTAGTGAGGAGATTATTAGAATTGGGACGTATTGCTTTAATCTTAGTTGTTTGCTTGAACCTAAATATCTTTCATATATATAAATGATGTGTAAAGCTTGCCTTGTGACTGTTTGTGTCTATAAGGTATGTGACTAATTTTCTTCACTACCATATGTATAATGGCTAAGTCAAATATGCGAATATGATATGTTAATGATTAGCTCATTATCTCTACCGGGTTCACATGTTTATTAAAACAAAAATATTTTTTTTATAAGTTAAGCATTTTGCATTTATGCATTAGTATTAAGTTCTTGCATTGTAAAGATTTTTGTTATCCGAGAATCTGGATATATTATTTAGAGTTCTATGTCATAATATAACATTTGTTTATATTCTCTGCTCTTCTCATATTTTTTCCTAATGTTTACACTTTATATCATCTCCTTCAACTCAATTTTTATTGTTATTTAATTTCTTGTCATTTCAATGACAAAACGAGGGAGAAGTATTTAGTAAGGGGGAATGTTATTTTGGTATTTTGGTATGGGGAGAAATATTTAGTAAGGGGTAAAATTATCTATTTTGTATTAATGATCATAATGCTTCATGTTGATATTATTTATGATCATTCTTGATTATGCCTGCTAGTTTTTTCCACACTTACTTTTCACATGTATGTTTATTTAAGTGTTGTGATTCTAGGATTGGTAGATTGCCATGAGATCAAAAGAAAAGTCAATGTCTATGTTTGTCGGTGTGTGTTCATAGGTATAGTTTTTATTTTGTTTATCATGAGGATATATTTGAAAAATATGGTTTTGTCTCAGAAATGCCAAGGGGGAGGTAGTAAAAACATTTGTTTATTAATGGTATAATTCTGATAAAAAACCATGTTGAGAGTTGTGAGTTTTAGTTTGGGTTAGTTAAATTGGCAAATAAAATGAAGATCAACAAACATGTCAAATCAAGTTTAAAATGATGAAGAACATAAGGGTTGTGAAGAGAAGTTGATTGGAAGCGGTATTGCCAAGAAATAAACAGAAGTTGAAGTTTCTAAAGCGGCTGAGTACTCATCAAGTACTTAAGATTGTGAGCTACCGAGAACTCGAACTTCTCATTACCGAGTACTCGAAGATATCCGTCTTGGCGCGGATGATAGCGTAAAAACTGTAGGTCTGGGGCGCTATGGTGTGCAATGTTGCACTAACAGATATTTACCAAGTACTTGAAGAATTTCCAACTGAGTACTCGAGATTAGATTTTCGAGTACTAGAAGTTGACTCGTATTCACTTTAGGACATGGTTAGGAGTTATTATTAATATATAGGATTATCATTGGTATATTAGTCTATATTTGGAAGACTTTAAGATGGGAATACAAATCCTGAAAGGAAAAGGATTCTCAACCCTAATTGGACAACTCTTCTCTATTTATATGAGTTAAACCGAAGAGAATTGTGTGGCTTGTGAGTTATCTTTTTGTGAGAGCTCTTCATCTATCATACAGATCAGATCTGTTTATAGAGAGAAAGAAAAAGAGATTGCTTGATCATTCTATATCAAGGGTTTCTCTAATTTTTGGTGATTATGCAATTGTGCTCTCACACGTGAGATCTTTATGTACAATTGGATGATCTGTTGTTGAAAATTCGTGGTTGCATCGATCCGTTGAAAAATGGAGTCGTTAGAGTGCGGACATTGGAGCAAGAAGCTTCGTGGTAAACTGATCTTTTGAGAAACGGAGCCATCATAGTACGGAGATCGGAGCGAGAGCTTCGTGGTAGCACGAGTGATTCAAGAATTTCAGACGTCGAGTGATAAGAGGCAAGTCATAGTGATTTTATAAGTCCTAACTTCATAGAGTCTGCATAGTTCTTGATTCATAGTGCATCGATACTAGAGGGTTTCTGTGGGTGTTTCTTGGAGTGTTCCGAAGGTTTTCCACGTAAAAATATTGGTGGTTTTTCTAATTTATTTTATGCACTAATATTTATTATTGCATGGATTATATTGTGAAAGAATTGAATTAAAATTGACTATTCCGTAATTAATATTTTAATTAATTCATAAAAAGCCTATTCACCCCCCTCTAGGCTTAGATCACCGTGTTCTAGGTAATTTTAAAACTCATACCAATTGGAGACACACATGCACATATAAGCACATCGCCAGATTTATACTTGGGCGATGTGGGACGTCACATTATCTATAACATCCGGTATTTTATGTCATAATTAAAACTTTTATTAATAATTAAGTGCTTATGTGATTATGTGTTTAATGTGTTTACTTTTCATTTCGTGAATAATGAAAAGTATTGAAAATGATTTTGGAAAATAAATGACCAAGGGGTATATTGGTATTTTCACATATGGAAGACTTACTAGAAATTGTAGAGATTTGTCTAAGTGTGGGTGTGTGAGTGGCATTGAGGTAAATATGATAGGAAGGCATGGGTGAATGGGTAATTTGAGAGTCAAAATGACACTCTTGTAATTGGGTAGTCACCCTAGGGGCATAATTAGAAAGTGGATGTTTATTATTGGTACAATCTTATGTTGTCAAGATTATAGCCCTTGGATTAACTCTCTCATGCCAATTCTCTTTCTAGCCCTTGGATGAGAAATCTCTACATTTCCCATGTTTAGTTAACTCTACACTTGTCTTTGTCATCTTCTTCTTCTCTCATTTCTCACCAAGAATACAGACACAATTCTCTACACCAAAATTTGGCCAAGCCCTTTTCTCTTGGGTTTTGCTTGGATTCTTGCTCTCTTCTCCTCCCTATTTTTGGATGACCATGAGCCAGTGCATGGTATGATTTGGGGTGGTGTTCTTGAACTCATTTTTGATAAGTTTTCTCTTGCATTCTAGGGTTTTGTTTACAAGAACCTAGCTTTCAAGTTCTTGAATTTCTATGTTCTAATATTGATTTCGCTTTACCATTTATTCATTCTTGTGGAAGGTGGAGCTTTGTTCCAACCATCAAGTGAGTTCCACTTGTGGTAGTGCTTGAATTCCTCTTGGAAGAGACCATTGGTGAGTCACAATTTCATAATCTCTAAAATTCTTTTTTCATGAAACCCTTGTTTAGCTATCATTAAGGTTTGGTTTAATTCTTGTGGTTGGAGCCACTTTTGGTAATTGTGACTTGTTGTAACACCATTGTAATATAGTTTTCACTAAATGGTGTGTTGATAGTTTGGAGGAATTTTGAACCAACTCTTGTTTCTCTTGGAAGCTCTCCCTTTGAACATTTGAATTGGTAGCTTGCTTGGACCTCTCTTGCGCTCTTGAAATTAGCTTTACTTGGATTGAGGTAGGGGAAAAATAAGTTATTTTAATTTTTGTACGAGGGTGGGTACGTCTATGAATATATGTGCGATGTATATGTGCGAGTTGTGTCTTGACAACGTAGAAGAGAAACTAGGCCCATGAAAAACATGATTGTGTGATAATAATGCTTATTGTGGAAAGTTGCTTATATGTGTATAATTATGAGCATGTTGACATTTTGGTCATAATATATTGCAAAATGATGTAAAACATGTATTATGATGAAACATGGTTTAATTGAGACATAGTTGCATATTGAGTACACCTTTTGTGTTATAATTAAATTGGTGTCGGTTTATGCAGGTCGTGTAACCATGTGTGAATAGACTTGTGACGTATCATCACAATAACTGGCCAGGAGGTGTCTCTAACCTACGGAACTAGTAAGTCCAAAAATTATGATATATGTTGGGTTGTCCTATCCTCATAGTTGCGGGTCGTATCGTGCATTCGATATTTGGATCTTTAGTCGCGGGTCATCTCATGCAACTGACCTTCATTCACGTACAGTTCACCGTCTGAAAAAAACCTGCCAAAATCGTGACGTGAATCGCGGATCCCGATCTGGAATAATTTTAACCGGAACCCCATGAAGTGTGACAATCTCCTTCACGTACAGTCCACTAAGAACCTCTATATTATCCTTATAATGGATAGGTAGAAAATGCGCAGTCTTTATCAATCGATCAACGATCACCCACACTGCATCCTTCTAATTCTTCGTTTTCGGTAACCCTCTCACGAAGTCCATGCAAATATGCTCCCATTTCCACTCAGGAATAGGTAACGGATTCAATAAACCAAAAGGTCCTCGGTGCTCAACCTTAACCTACTGACAAGTAAAACATCGGCTCACAAAATCTGCATTTGATTTCTTCATTCCTTGCCACAAATAGTGATGCCGAAGATTATGATACATTTTCGTGCCACCTGGGTGACGAGCAATCCTGGAACTATGAAACTCTCACAAAACTTCCTCAAGGCAAGTCTGCGCTACATAAAGTAAACCCCTGAAATGATAACCTCCGTCGAAATGCAAAACCCAGTCATCCATTACCTCACCACTAGCAATACGAGTACAAACTGAAGTAATGTTGTCATCCTATCCCTGAGCATCAATCACACGACTCACAAGGGAAGGTTGTGCCATAATACTAAATAATTTCACTAGTGACTCCCCAGTATTACGGAACTGAAGACCCAACTCTGTAATGTCCTCCATCATCCGCCACTGACGAATAAAGATACTAGATAATGATGCCCGTGACTTGCGACTCAATGCATCTGCCACTACATTAGGTATCCCGGGGTGATACTAGAGTGCAAAATCGTAGTCCTTCATGTACTTGACCTATCGATGCTGTCATAAATTGAAATCCCATTGCGTAAAGATATACTGCAAACTTTTGTGATTGGAGAAAACCTTAAATCTCTCACCATACCAGTAATGCCGCCATCCCTTAAGTGCAAAAAGAACCGCTACGAGCTCTAAATCATGCGTAGGATAATTCCACTCGTGAGTCTTCAACTGTCGAGACCCATAAGCCACAACCCTCTCGGACTGCATAAGTACACATCCCAGTCCCTCGCGAGAAGCATCACAATACATTGCATAACCTATAACCCGCTCAGGAATAATCAACACCAGAGCCGTAGTTAAACTTGTCTTCAACTCAATGAATTCCTCTTCCCACTTTTCATCCCACATAAACTTGGCATACAATCGGTGCTCTCTTAGGATTTGAAGAACAATCCTAAAATGAACCTCGTGTTCACTTTTCGTAGTAGAGTAAACTAGAATGTCATCAATGAACATTATAAAAAATCTATCAAAGAACTCATGGAAGATACGATTCATGAGACTCATGAATGTCGCCGGTGCATTAGTCACACAGAAAGACATCATAAGAAACTCAAAGTGCCCATAACGAGTGCGAAATGTGGTCTTCAGAATATCAATATCCCTAACCCGTAACTGATGATAACCGAACCTCAAGTCAATCTTGGAGGAGAACTTAGATCCCTTGAGTTAGTCGAACAAGTCACCAATTCGAGGCAATGGGTATTTGTTCTTGATCGTCACCCGATTCAACTAACGATAATCGATGCATAACCATAGTGAACCATCTTTTTTCTTAGCGAAAAGAACTGGAGCACCCCAATGGAAAACAATTTGATCCTTCAATTCCTTTAACTTCGTCGGTGCCATTTGGTACAGTGCCATGTAAATAGCACTGGTACGGGCTACACGATCAATAGCAAACTCCGCTTCATGAATCGGAGGGAAAAAATCAAGTCATTGGGAAACACATCCCAATACTCGCCCACAACATAAGGTACCTGGACATGACCTTGAACCTCGTCATCGGACAATAGACTTGCCAAAATAAAACCAGACACATCACGACCCCGTATACAATAGAAAGAAGTAGATGAGTCATTGCGATCACCAAATAAGTGGAAACGATCGCCCTTAGGCATGCAAAAAGGCAGCCATGCCCAAGATGATGTCAAAGCTTGTCATGTCTAGGAAAATGAAGTCGAATCTTACCGATCGCCCAATAATCACAATCTCGCATCCACGACACACTTTAGACAGATACATGTTACCACCAACCGGTGTGTCAATATATAAAAGAAGTAGTACCCAAAGTAGATGCATAAGTAGAAGTAATAACAGAATACGAAGGTCCAGAATCAATAAGAAGATGAACCCAACAACCGCACATAGGAAATGTACCTCTTATAATAGAAGGTCCTGCTACACTGTCTACTGCTGTGACTGCATAAGCATGAGCCTAAGAACGTTGCGTCTGCTGAATAGTAGATGCCAAAGTCATAGCCTAAGAACCCAGAGCTTCTGGTACTAGCTGCTACGATGCTCTATACCCAGACTGGCATGCTGACTGTGTAGCCCTAGACTGTTGCCCAGTCCTACTCGTAGGAGTGCCATGCTCAACTAAGGACAATCCTTGTGAAAATGACCCTATTGACCGCACTGAAAATAACCTCGATTACGTGTTGAACTACTACACCATGTTTGGCGACAATACTGATAAAATGGCTTCATATGCCCTGGCTACCCACACTGAAAGCACACCATATCCCAGCAAGTAGAACCCGAAAATGCCCTAGAAGAAGGTGCAGACTGTCCCTAACTTTGCTATTGTGGCTTATGCTGTGCAACCAGAGTTGAAGTGCCGTTCTGTTGCCTCTTCTTGTTCCCAAAACTCAAAGAAGAAGAACCTCGAAAGCTTTTGTCTCTAGCCTCACGAGCTATTCGACCCTCTCTTGTATCCTCCTCAGCTAGTAATGCCATTGTAACGGCCTCGCGATATGTCGGCATGGTAAGCACCAAAATCTTAGACTTGAGATTGCCTCTCAAGCCCCTCACAAAACGTCAGCCTTTAACCTCATCATCCACCACCATCTTTGGTGTGAATCAAGACAAGCTAGTATACTGAAGCTCATACTCGGTCACTAACAAATGACCCTGAACCAACTCATTAAACAGGTCCCTCATGCTCATCCTAACAAGATGTGGAGAGTACAGATCCAAGAAAAACATTTGAAAGTCCACCCATGTGATAGTCCGAATGTCACTCGTGTTGATGATTGACTTCCACCACCCCTTTACATCACCCGTAAGTTGAAACGATGGAATCACGACCCGTACATCATCCTCAACAACTTTCAATATATCAAATACATTGGTGATCTGCTCGAACCAATCGTCGGCAACTAACGAATCCGGACCGCCCACAAAGGTATGTATGTCTAACCTCAAGAAATCTCGGATAGCCTTTTGAGCATGCGAGCCCTCATCCTTACCATGCTGCCTCTAAGGAACCTATGCCATAGCTACTGCCAAATCACGCACAAACTGATCACCATTCATTGAAGGAGCTGCCGACACACGCTCTCCAACATCTGGAGGTGCTGGTACATTCTCATCCAAAACTGGAGGTACTTGACCTGGAGCATCACCCTCTCTAACAACATGCGATCGAACTCTATGTGGAGGCATGCTCTCTACATGACATTAACTAAACATGTAAGGCACAAGTATAATTGTAGTACACCAAACAAAACCACAAAGCCATGCCGACACACGCATAAGTCAACGACGGACAAAAGATGAGAACAAACACTTAAACCAATAGTAAGTAGGAAAACAAATAAGCAAAATGAGATAATGACCCTCTCCCGTCATCCCATAAAAAAAGAACACGCTCTGATACCAAGTTGTCATGCCCCAAATTTCATAGGACTCCAAAACCCAAGCCTAAGAGCTAAGGGAGTGAATGAAGAAGTAACATAAAGGAAATAAATCTCAAAGACCCCAAAAAGATCACACGAGATCTAAAAGAATGTAAACTGAAATGTACCTTGAACGAATCATTCCACCCCCCCATGTTTACCCAAGGGTAAAATAGTCAACTTAGGGGTAAAATAGTAACTTCCAACTACAATTACAAATTTTGGACCTAACACGAGCCATAGGAACAAACAAAACCTAATTTGAAGCCACGAGGAAAAAGATATGAATTTTTGAAATTGGTGTCGGACAACACCAACCCAAAATAAAAAGTTGAAGTACCCCTCTTTCACCAAGAGTAAACTAGTCATTTCAGGGTTAAACTGGTCATTTCAAATTTTATCTCAAGAATTTGCACATAGGACAACCCATAGAAACAAACGGGGTCCATTCCGACGTGCGAGGAGGAAAATACGGAAATTTAAAGTTAGGACGTCGCATGTCGCTACAACAGACCTTGGCATGCCGGCTGGAATGCCATGCGCGTACGCCTGCGCAATGCCATGAGCACCAATGTGCATGGATAATGTGCGTCATGACCCACTTGTGCGTCATGATGTCCTTGGGCTACACACAAATGGCCATAAAAACTGAAATTTTGCCAAATTTTCATACGGACTCTGTTTGATTCGCCGTCAGTCCCGAAAAATCATAAATATTCTAAATGTGATTTTTTCATTTACAAATTTCAAAAATAGTTATTAAAACCTCGAGAAATGTGTGAAATGCAAACTTTGAATGGAAATGATTCTATAAAATCTCTTAAAATCTTTTGTCTTGCCCCCAATCTCCGTTTTGAATACCATCGGTTTCTAATAGTCAAAATCTTAAAGAAAATAATTTTTTTAAACCATTTCTAAAACAAGAAAAATTTTCAGGGCTACGGGTGTGGTCAAAAATAAGTTTTTCATTCAAAACGAAAGGGTTTGTTTGAAAAACTAAAAAAAAATGTCATGTTTGGCCGGATACCTAATAACCACATCAATATAGAAAATCCATTACATATCACTACACGATATCATTCATAGATTGATATCCAAATGCCCTACGGCAATACATGCTATTGTTTTCCATAAAATGAAATAGTCTTAACATTTTCGGCACCGATGTGCACCAAAGAACAAAATCCCTGCGCATAGCGCTCTAAGGGATGTATATCATGAAAGCTAGTCGGCTAACACGCTAGCCGGAAAAAGATAAGCATTTACCATTTGTTTATAAGTTTTACAACAAGAGTAGCATGTTAATAAGTTTTACAAAATAGGTATTCCGCCTTCTTATGCATAAAAGGGTGAAACCCATACCGTATCTTTACCGAAAGACTACGGACCTTCCAAAAAGGGATGACCACCTGAAAAATATAGAAGTCATGGGGTGCGCTCACTAGCTTTGTAGAGAAAGCGTTATCGCCTCAATCTCGGTAGTTCAAATGGTTCAACCCAACCAAGGTTCATGCCACTAACCCTAGGTCGGTCTCTTGTTCCACATGGCTCTCACACCAATATGGAACACCATCGAACCCAATAAATAAGTTCCCCAACATTCTGACAATATAATTTTTTCACAATTATAGCATGCTTCAGTCATTAAAACCACAATCACATATATATAGCATTTAAGATACAATGCAAGCTACACACCCATGGTACGCACACAAACATACACCCTAATCTAAGGGTCAACAAGATCATTCTCTAACCCTTCACTTTATTGTCATAAGGGAAGGTAGATTTATCGTACCGATTCTTCCCAAGTGCTTTTGACACTTCACACTTTTAACAAGGAAAACTGGCAAGACAACGCGGTCGTGACATATGATTTGGAACAAGTCCTCCCCCTATCGTCTCAGTTTCTCGGAAGATTAGTTTCGTAGGAGCGAGAAGCACCCTCTGGCCAGTTGTTACGACGATCCAAAACACGACAACTCACACGTAGTTTACGCAACCCATATAAACCAACAACCATGTCTGGACACTACATGGTGTACTCAAAATGCATCAAGGTTCTCACTCACAACCACATGCCATCACAATATATGTTTATCACATTTTGCATCATGTTGTATCCAATTTAACACAATGCTTACAATTTTCATTCATAAGCAATAATTCTCAACATTTTCCATTACAATACATACTCATTTCCTTTTGCAACATATTGTACTCAAATTATCACAATGACTACAATTCACATTCATAAGCCATAAACAACCACCACATGCATTTATATCACAAGTTCATGCTTTCAAGGGTTTAAATCATCGTCTAAGTTGTCATAAGTCAACTCGCATATATATATATCTATACGGCATATATTCATATAGATGCACACACCCTCATACAAAGACGAACACAATTCATTTTTCCCCTACCTTAAGTCCAAGCAATGGAAAGTAAATCCAAGAGAGGAAGAGAGCAAAGAAAGCTTCCATGTAAGGTTCACCAAAGTTCAAGAGATTCCAAGAATAAGCTCAATTAAATATAAATTCTCCCAAACTATCAATACACCATAATACAAGACAAGATTAATATGGTGTCCTTTTAATAACTTTAATCAACCAAGATGATTAAAATTACAAGAATGAAATGGAATTACCATTAGAAAGAACTAGAGTTCTTGAAAATGAAGGTTGAAGAGTAAAAACAAACTTACCACAACCGTAATTCCAAATGAGATCAAAATTCCACAAGATGAACTCCAAGTTATCAATAGCCGAATCAATCGGTGAAGTTGTTCAATTCATGCTCCTTAACAAGATTCAAGAGTGAAGGAAATCAAAAATAAAAAATTGAACACAAATTTAAAGAAAGGAAATTATAGGGTTTGAAATTGAAAAACCCACAAGGAGTAAGAAAACTTACCAAGTCTTGGGTTCAAATGAAAGAGTAGATCACCACCAATCTTTTTGATGTTCAAACCCACACCCAATTCTCACTCCAAATGAGTGAAATTAGTGCCAAATAAAAGGAAGAGAAAATGGAGAATAAAAAGAATCGTATGGGAGGAGAAGAGAGAGTTTGTGAAGGAAATGAGAGAAAGTCTTTCTCTTTAAAAGACTTATACATACATATATGTATATAAGGAATCCAATGATTGAAATGATGCAAGACAAAGTTAATACATGATCCAAAGGCCAAAAAACATGTCTTACACTTGAAATATCCAAGATATGTAGAGATTTTCCAATAACATTTTTTCCCATCCAAGGGTGTAGAGTAAAGTTAGGAAATGGAAAAGATAATCCAATGGTTGAAAACGAGACAACAACTTAGTGTAGGAAAAGACCAAATTCATTTTCACTTATCATTAATTCACATGAGTGCCATTAAATTTCATTCCCCATTAAACCATGGTCTTCTTATTTAATCACCACCATACCAAACATGAAATGATCCAACACTTTTCAAAGAGTGAAAATATCATTTCCCACTAATGAAATGGTCTTCTTGGATTTTCCACTAATACACTCATAAATGTGAAAATATCATTTTCAATATATTTCAATCTTTTCAAAAATGAAAATACAACATGCAACTTACAATTTAATCACAAATATATAACGTAAGTCATACCAATCACATAAACACATTAATCACATAAGCACTTAATTGTTAATAAAAATAAATAAATTAGGACGTAAAAATATCGGACATTACAATGTTGGTGTGTGAGTGGTATTGAGGTAAATATGATAGGAATGGATGGGTGAGTAGGTAATTTGAGAGTCAAAATGACACTCTTGTAATTGGGTAGTAACCCTAGGGGCATCATTAGAAAGTGGATGTTTATTATTGGTACAATCTTGTATTATCAACATTGTGGCCCTTGGATTAAATCTCTCATGCCAACTCTCTTCCTAGCCATTGGATGAGAAATATCTACATTTCTCATGTTTAGCTATCTCTACACTTGTCTTCATCATCTTCTTCTTCTCTCATTTATCACCAAGAACACACACACAATTCTCTACACCAAATTTTGGCCAAGCCCTTTTCTCTTGGGGTATGCTTGGATTCTTACTCTCTTCTCCTTCCTATGTTTAGATGACCATGGGCTAGTGCTTGGTGTGGTTTGGGGTGATGTTCTTGCACTCATTTTTTGTAAGTTTTCTCTTCAATTCTAGGGTTTTTTTGACAAGAACCCTAGCTTTCAAGTTCTTGAATTTCTATGTGCTAGTATTGATTTTGCTCTACCATTTGTTCATTCTTGTGGAAGGTTGAGCTTTGTTCCAACCATCAAGTGAGTTCCACTTGTGGTAGTTCTTAAATTCCTCTTGTGAAGAGACATCTAGCAAGACATAATTTAACAATCTCTTAAATTCTTTTTTCATGAAACCCTAGTTTAGCAATCATTAGGGTTAGGTTTAATTATTATGGTTTGAGCCACTTTTGGGAATTATGACTTATTGTAACACCATTGTAACATAGTTTTAATTAAATGGTCTGTTGATAGTTTGGAAGAAATGTAAACTAACTCTTATTTCTCTTGGAAGCTCTCCCTTTGAACATTTGAATTGGTAGCTTGCTTGGACCTCTCTTACGCTCTTGAAATTAGCTTTACTTGGATCGAGGTAGGGGAAAAATGAGTTCTTTTAATTTTTGTACGAGGGTGTGTGCGTCTATGAATATATATACGAGTTGTGTCTTGACAATATAGATGAGAAAATAGGCCCTTGAAAAGCATGATTGTTTGATAATAATGCTTATTGTGGAAAGTGTCTTATATGTGTATAATTATGAGCATGTTGGCATTTTGGACATAATATATTGCAAAATGATGTAAAGCATGTATTATGATGAAACATTTTTTAATTGAAACATAGTTGCATATTGAGTGCACCATTTGCATTGTAATTTAATTGGTGTTGGTTTATACCGGTCGTGTAACCATGTGTGAGTAGACTTGTGTCGGATCATCGCAACAACTAGCCAGGGGATGTCTCCAACCTACGGAACTAGTGAGTTTGAAAATTTTGATATAGGGTTGGTCATCCCATCCTCATAGTCGTGGGTCTTCTCGTGCATTCAATCTTCAGATCTTTAGTCGCGGGTCATCTCGTGCAACCGACCTTCCTTGTGAAAGTGTCAATTCTCATAAGGGGATAATCGGTGTGGCACTCTATCTTTGTCATGGGCCATCTCGTGAATTGTTAGAGCGTGTATCCATCGACCTTAGCAGACATGGTATGTACCATGAGGTGTGTTGAGTCATATTGCATTTATATTGCCATATATGTAATTGTGATATTTATGTCGATGCATGTTATATTTGAGAATGACAATAATATGAACATGTTGGGGAAATTGTTGGTTGGGTTCGATGGGGTCCTGGATTGGTGTGAGAACCATGTGGGACAAGAGACCGACCTAGGATTAATATCATAAACCTTGGGTGGGTTGTACCACTCAAACTATCAAGATTGAGGCGATGACACTTCCTCTATTGGGCTAGTGAGCTCACCACATGAATTATTATATTTTTCAGATGATGATCCCACTTCGGGAGGCCCATAGTATCTCGGTGGAGATACGGTGTTGGTTCCGCTCTTTTTACACTTATGGAGGCGGAACACTTTCTTTTTTGTAAAACATATAGTAAAAATTGTATACATGTTCTGTTTGTTTAAGTGATTCAAACAAGTTAGACTTATTCTTTTGCCGGCTAGCATATTAGGCGGTAGTATATATTGATGTACATCGCTTAGAGAGCTATGCGCTGGGATTATACTATTTTCGTGCACTTCGGTGCCAATAATGTAAAACTACTTATTTTGATCAAACTATTACATGTTCCGCCCTAGGGTGCTTTGAATGTTTAATCCATGAATCGTTTCATTTGGTGTTTGTCAATGACTTATTGAGATGGATGTTATTATTAGGTGTTTGGCCAAAAATGACATTTTTCTAGGTTTTCAAACAAACCCTTTTCATTTTGAATAAAAAATCTGTTTTCACCCACCCTCGTGACCCCGATTAAAAAATTAAGCTTTGGAAAATGATTTTGACTTCTTCGAAAAGGATTTGGTACTTTAAAAGTCGGTGGTGTACTAAAAACGGAGACTTGGGGCAAGATGGATATCTTTTATGGAATTTGAAAGAAGTGCTTTTGACAAAAATACCCATTTCTCTCTCTTTTCCGAGTTCTGGTAATATTTTTATCATTCCAAAAGTTTTCTAATAGTTTTGAGGTTATCCTCCATATTTCATATGAGTTCAAAGTGGTTTCGAGTCAATTCATCTTAGGCAGCCGACTGGGCCTTCAAATTCCCTTTTCGCAAATTTGTTTTTAGCTTCGACCTTGGGCAGTCGACTGCCCACTTCAAAGCATTCAACTTCGAGCTCTTCAGTTTAGGATTTTTAATTGCTCTATTTGAGTCTATTTTGAGTGGGTTATGGTCATTTGAATGTAGCAGTTCATTTCGATCATTTCGACCACTTGTCATTTTTTCGGGGATTCCTTGGGGATCTTTCCAAACTATCTTAGAATGTAGTAGGGACTTATTTAAGATACTTTTGAGGTTATTTTGGGTCCTTGTACTTTCCCTCTTTTTTGCCTTTTTGGTTTTTTTTCCGAATTACGTTGTTCTCCTTGATTTCTCAGACTCGTTCTCGGGTTCTAGAAATATCAGGACATGAGATTATCCTTCCCTCTTATATTCCCTAGTATATTTTGTATAGTTTTTCCTTTATTCATTTACATTTTGGTTTTCCAAATGTAGAAATGACTTTTTAATCAAAATCAAGATTACGAGTTGGGGGGTAAAAGTAGTATCATGTAGATAAAATTATAAAATATATATGTGTGAAATAATAATATTCTTAATTTTTGTATATATTGTGATAAGATATAATCCAAGAATGAGAAAATTTTATACAAAATACATAAGATGAAAAAATAGTATAAGAGTGAATTGATTTTTCTTTGGTAACTGTTTCACTCTTTTATATTACAAAAATTGATTTTTTCTTATATTTTTTAATTGCATTTTTACCAAGGTATTTTTTGCACAAAAATTAGTATTTGGCAGAAACGTGGGCGTGCCAGACTCTGAAAGAGTCGAGAACTTACAAAAGAATGTGCAACTCTTTTTTTGGAAGCAATGAGTGAAAATCAAGCGATTGTGAAATAAGATATTGTGGATTTCTATTTCTAGGGTTCTTTTTGCCTTAGTCAAAAGGACTTAAATGTCAAATTTTTAAAGAAAGCACTGATGCAGAACTAAAAGAAAATTGCAATGAAAGGAAATTGAAGAACTTGATTGGAATTGAAATGAAAGGAAGTTGCATGTAAATTAAATTGTAGGAATTTAAATGACTTGAACTGGAAAGAAAACTTGAATATCACTACTTGCAATAAGGATTACAAGATAATGATTAAAAGAACAATAACATAAATGATTTGAACTGACATTGCAAAAATGAAATTACAAATTGATAAGATAAAGTTAGATTACAATTGTAAGAAATTGCAATGATATGTCTTTTGTTGTGAGATTCAAGAAAGGCTTCAAATTACACTAAGTGTTTGTATTTATATTAATTCTTAAGTATCCTTTCTAACTGTCTCTCTATATTTTGCCATGTGTCATCCACATCTACTCCTTCTTCTGCCACATGTCTCTGTCAAACCACTTTTCATCAACTGTTTGAATAACTGCCAAGGCCACACTTCCACTTTCTCCATGTTTAAACCGAGTCTACTATTCTTTTTCCTTCCAATGAATTTGGCCTGTATTTGGGTCAAATTCATTACATCTTCAAAACAACCACCTCCATAATTTTTGGCCATGCTCCCTTGATTTTTGGCCATTCCCTCTACACCACTACTTCCACTCCGATTACAAGTCCTCTTTTGCCCTGTCCATAGAAATCTCTTAGTCAGACTTTACTAGTTGGTCAAAGCTCTGCCACATAGCATGAAAATTTAGGTGTCAACATTTTCCCCCCAAGTTTCTATGGGCTTGAACCTTTTCCAAAAAGGCCATAGAAACTTTATATTTTATCTTTACTTATCTTTTCAATCGATCATGCCTCATCTTCCATTGGTATTTGGCATGATTGTTCCTTCCACGTTTTGATCTGAAACATGTCCAAGTGTCATTAAAACCTATTGGTGGATGAGAACCTGAGGTTTGACCATTTCTCTACCTTCATCTTAACTTCTTACTAAAATCAACTTCTAGCCGTCTTTGGGACTCCCCACCCCATAATGATTCTATATGATTAGTTGGTAGATTTTGTGAATCCCAAACCTCATTTGAATAAATTTAAACTTTAAACCCCATCCACTTGCCTATCCACGTGCCTATATATACATATGTATAGATTTAAACTTTGTTTCATCTCATCTCCATCTCCATTTCCCCTTTTCTAAAACCCTAACAAACAAACCTTATTTTGAATCTCTCTTTCTATATCAATGGCTCCTAAGATAAAAAAATACAAACCCTGATGCAGATCTCATTCCACCTTCCATCTCCTCTACCACTATGACTTGTCAAGTCGAGGCCATCATGGGCATTTTTCCAAAATACAAAGTGGCCCTTGCAACCTTTATACACTTTGAAGAACCCTACATGGGTTTAGGACTAGCTTTCCTTCAACCTCCTCCTGAATCATTACACAAGTTATACCCTTTGGCTGAAATTGGAGGTGATATTTGACCAGAAATTAGAGGTAATCTTCTTCAATTTCAGTTCAAAACATGGCCTACTTCCCAAGATGGTTGGTCTACTTGGGTTGACAGAATTTCTGAGGCCAAGAACGCACTGTGGAAAGACCTAGGGATGTTTGACGCTATTCATCTGAGCAAAGTTCCTTCTACTCAAGATAAGTCCTTATTATTTTCTTCTTTGTTTTTCTGGAGTCCTACCACCAACTATTTTCACTTGAATTGTGGAATGATGAACCCCACCCTTAAAGATATTTGTCATTTGACTGGGTTTAAAACCTCTGGAGTAGAAATTTCTTGCATGTTTTCCAATAAAGAAACTTTTGAATTTCCACCCAAAACCACTGATACCAAAAATTGATTCACTTCGTATGGTCCCTTCATATCGAGCTATCGGCATAAAGATGGCCCTATTAAGGATAAAGAACACATTGCCTTTCTATTAGTTTGGATCAATAGGTATTTGGTCTGTGTCACAGCCAACCAGGTTATTAAGGAGACTGCAGAAATTGCCATATCTTTGGCAAAAGGGATGCACTTAGCTCTTGCCCCCTTTATTTTGGCTAACATCTGCTGAAGTCTTACTGACATAGTTTTATCTGATTTTTGAAAAATTGGTGGCCCATTCTGGCTAATTCTAATTTTGCTCCAACTGTATTTTCTATAATTGAGTCTCTCACATTTAATGGCCAAGCTCAAATTCCATCACTCTCTGAAGTCAAGAGGTAGAAAAATCCTTCTTCCAGAATTATCTCTCCCACTACCAAAAAGGGCAAGAAAACAACCAACTCTTAAGCAGGTAATGAGTTTACCCTCTCCATCTTTTAGTCTTGTTTTTGGGCTTATGTTTATTTTTTTATTTTACTTATTGCATTAGGTGAATCTGAGACCTCCAAATTATTTGAGCAACGCCTTGCTACTACTAACATCAATACCGAAGTCTTGGAAAAAGTTACAGCTATTATTCCTTCAATCAATGTAGAGGTGCATCAGGGTCTTTTTGGTAGAACCAGTGTATGCCACCTCACGTCATCTACATTTTTATTTCTTACTCTTATTCCCATAGGGCCGGCGCCAACAACATAAACAAACAAGTCAGGCTGCCTCTTCCACCAGGATTGATATTCCAGGTGACATAGAAGAACCAAACCAAACCTCTTTAAAGCAATTTGATGATACAGTGGTTACTGTTGTTGAACAGGTTGTACCCAAAATTCCTACCCCAGCTAATATTGTAAGTGTTAAATAAAGTACTCAAGCCACATGTAATGACACTGATCTAGAGATTGAAGAAATGCCTGTTGATGTACCAGATGAAGAGGGCAATAAACTAGATGAAGGTTCAACTGAGAAAAATGAAGCAAAACAAAACTCAGGGGAATGAAATGATGAGGATCAAGGAAGTGGAGATGAAGGAAAAATATGGATAGTGTGAATTAAGATGATGATGAAGATAATGATGATGATGAAGAAGAGGAAGAAATAGAAGAAAGTGACGAGAATAAAAGAAATAGACAAAAAGGCATAGACACTATCTCTATAGAAATATGCTTAATCATTTTTCCCAAACATTTCTTTCCCTCATTTTCTTTTCTAACAAGTATGTATTTATGTTTCTTTTCCTGTTGAAGCTGTTGCCAAATCCCTTTTATGCACTTTTCCTGAAGCTCAAAATCTTCCTGTGAAGCAAACTACTCAAGTGGAAACTTCCAAAATTTAAGGGAATACTGAAACCCCAACTTCAAAAAGAAAGGCAAGTTACTTTGCTCTTCCACCTCTCTTAATTCATAGCTAATGTTTTATTTATTCTCATTTTCTACTCTTCCATCTACAACTCTTATTTCCATTCATTTTTGCTTCAATACCCATGGTCGATCCTAATTTGGATGCTGCGGATTTCTTCCAGAATCTAGAGGCCACCTTAGACCAAGTTAAGAGTTTTTCCAGTAGTACCTTTACCTTCAATTCTCAGCTAACATAAGATCACATCCACCTTAAGACTACTATCAGGAGTTTACTCAAGCACAAAATTGAAGAAATTATATTTATGGAAAATAAGCTAACCATAACTCTCATTCATGCAAGCAATCACCCCCAATTTTCTAGTGAAGCAAAATAATCCATCATTATTTTAAATCTTAACTCTCGGCCTTTTCTCATGCAGTCCAATCATCACAATCCATTCACTAATCCCTTCCCAGCAAACAACAACAAAAATTGGCGTTAATCGAGAAACTTCAAGCTGACACTTTAGTTTTCAAGGCCACCATGGAAGACATTCAAACTATCACATAGACTGAAGAAGAGCTGAAGAGTGCTCTTGCTAAAGTATTGGAAGAGAAAAGCAAGCCATAGTTAACACATTGCATGTTGAACCTACTTGTCTCACCGAAAAACATTAAGTAACTCCACTGAAATATGAAAAAAAATAACTTAAACAACTATTTACATCCATCTATAAGATGGTTTATTTCTGCCAAGGCAGCACAAAACTAGCATTGGCCTTCTTTTTCCTTCAGAATTTTAAAGAAATTTGGCCGATATTTCTTTAGGAATCTGCCATTGATTGGGTAGGCATGAATTGCTCTATCCAAGTCCATTAAATGGTAAGCTCCATTGCCTAAGAATTTGTGAATTTGGTCAGGTCCTTCGCAACTTGGAGTCCATTTTCCACACTTAGGATCTTTCTTTCCAACTAGAAGATTGAATTTCCAAACTAAGTCATTTTATGCAAAATCCTTAGGCTTTACCCTCTTATTATAAGCTCTGATCACTTTCTTTTTGTGGATCACCATATGGTCTAAGAAGTTTAGCCTAGTCTCATCCAAAGCCTCCAACTCTACCAGTATAGACATTTTATATTCTGCTGGAATCAAGTTGTTTTGATAAGCTACTCTGGTAGATTTCACTGCCATCTCCATTGGAAGAATTGCATTATGGCCATATGTTAACATATAAGGAGTAACTCATGTGTTGGTCCTCTTGGAATTCCTATATGCCCATAAAGCCTCTGGAAGAAGGTCATGCCAAATCCTTGGGTTTGTTTGCACAAATTTCTACAAATTGGTAGATGCGTGAGAGTGCTAGACTCAAAAGAGTCAAATGGTTTCAAAAGAAGAAAAAACCTATTCTTACAAAAAGTGGAGAGTATCAAGCGATTGTAACGAGTTCTTTTTTCCTTAGTTAAAAAGACTTGAATGTTAAAGCTGTGAATGAAAGATTGAAATTTAATAAAGAAATTGACAAGGACTAGAATTGAAGAACAATAAAGGAAATTGACTGGAAATTCAAATTGCATTAAAGGAAATAGAATTGAATTGACATTACTTGAAAAGGAAATTATTAGATAATGAAATTAACAATAAGGATAAAATTACAACTATTGAAATTGCAATGTATTGAGTTTGTTTGTTTGCTTCTTGAAACCGTTTCTTAACCATCTTCCATGTGCTTGCCATTGTTGATACACAAAAAAAATATCTTGTCACGTGGCAATGAAGGAATAAGCCACGTGGTACAAAGAGAGAAGGTCATATATGGGTACACATCAGCATGCTAGTTATCAGATAAAGAATTCGAATACAAATGAAAGATATGGTCACAATGTGAAAGAAGAAGTTAACAATTGGTTTAAAATGGGAGGCTAAATTATAGGAGCATGTCTTTAATTATGATGAAGTTGCAAAGGGAGTAATGAATCTGGCCATTATCAAGGGCAAATTCATACAAGAAGTTTCATGAAGGAGCAAACACAAGAGTGTGGCTTTTTGGTTCAGCAGTTGTAGAAAATCACAAAGTTACAGAGGACAAATGGAAATCATGCAAGAAACGGTTGTGAATGGTTTCAATTTGTAAAAGTGTAGGAATATAAATAGAGCAGTTAGACGAATTGTAAACCCCCTCCCAACAGAACATGAAAACATCTCATTACATTGCAATTTACTTTCAAATTGTAATTTAAATTATGAATTTCAATTCAAGTCAAAGTCTTTTCAATTCAATTTACTTTGATGTAATTTGAGTTTCTGTCAGTTTCTTTGTTGCAATTCCATTCCAGTTATTGTCAATTCATTTACTTGTTTCAATCAGTATTTTATCAACTATAACATTCAAGTCCTTTTAACTAAGGCAAAAAGAACTTTGCAATCGTTTGATAATCATTGTTCTTCGAAAAGAATAGTCTCCTAATTCATTTAGAATCCGCTTTGACTCAACCTGAGTTTGGAATGCCCGCATTTACCCAATTTGGAGAAAATTTGTGCAAACATTGAGTTGCACGCCCGTAGTGGGACACATGTTAAAGTTCGAAAGATATGCCATCAAAGCTTAGGTCTTGAAGGGAGATGATCATGACAAGTGAAGAAGAGTTGCGAAATCTATTACCAGTTTCTACAGGAAGCTCAAGCCAACAATAAGCCTCGTTACCATTAAAAATGTTATTTATTCGAATCAAGACAAAATCATTGTCAAAGTTATTTGAGGGACTCTATACAAAGTTTGATGTCATAGAAGAGTCAATAGCGGCACTCAGGGCATCTTCCAACAGTATGGAGTCAGTACCGCGGCTAGTGCCATGCTTAAATGTTCAGGCCACTATCAATTTACCATCTTTGACCACTTTTCTTGTAGCGGTCATAGCAAGACCGAATATCCCACAAACCATTTACTTATCTTAGGCGTCTTGTGTGAGTATTCCCATGAATGTGCCAGTTCCATGGCCAGAGATGCGTCCACAACCAACCCTTCCACCAATATTTCCAAACAATCCACAACCTCAACCTTTTCCACCACCTCATCCACAGCCTCAGCTTTTCTAAAACCTTCGCCAACCATTCCTTCGACCAAATATTCAAGGACGGGATATTCTAGACCCGGGGGGCAATAACCATCATTGGTGGCCAAACCCTTTGTTTCATACCGAGGCTTCTTTTCTAGCAGCGCTTGGGGGGCAAAATATTAACCACCAACCTCTTCCAATGAACCAACCGGCCTAACCAATAATTCTTGATAGGGGGCAGTTCGCAAATCTGATTCATCAAGAATATGGCATGGCTAGAAGATGTCTTAGTCGGCCTGCCTATAGGAAATCTTACCCGGAAGTGATTGATGAAATTGAATTCCCTAGACAATACAAAATTTCAGACTTTGTGACCTTTGGAGGTGAAATGAACCAGTCTATTGTGGAGCGTGTAGGAAGATTTAATATCCAGTATGGAGAAGCAGTGGCCAATCCTTGGTTGAAATTGAAGGTTTTTCCAAATTCCATAACATGAGCAGCTTTTACTTGGTACATACATCTTCCAGCAAATTGTGTGTAGAATTAGCAGCAAATGGAAAAACTCTTCCATTCACAGTTCTATCGATCAAAGCCAGAGGCTATTTTGGCAGATTTGTCTAAGTTGTCTCAATTGCCAAGTGAGTCAGTGGAAGAGTTTGTTTCAAGGTTTAGAAGAGCAAGGATGAAGTGCAGAGTGGACCTTCCAGAGTTAGAATATGTTATCCTTGCTCTCAATGGCTTGCAGTTTGAATTACAAAAGAGGTTTGAAGGGATAGAATTTAGGGATCTCTTTGAATTGGTCCATCGTGCAACTAGATATGAATTCAACTTGAAAGAGGAAAACGATAGAAGTAATGCCTCCAAATGTACTTATTTTAGAGATCCAAACTATGAAGTCTTTATGGTTGATGCGGAAGAAGAGTTAGAGGCCAATTTGGCAAAACTTAGTACTAAAAAGCCTTATATTTCTGAAGCTTTGTCCAAGCCAAAAAATTCCAGTACCAGCTCTCAAGCATCTTCTAATTAGACCAAGAAATGTATGTCTGATTTTGGGAACACATATACTTTTGACTCCACCAAAATAGAGCAAATATTTGATCACCTCATGGCCGATAAACTGATCATACTTCCGAAAGGACACACAATTCATTCAGTTGGTGAAATAAAGGGTAAGGACTTTTACAAATATCACAATTCTTGGAACCACACGACCAATAATTGTTTTATTTTTTAAAATGCATTGCAGAAAGCCATAGATGAAGGGAAGTTGAAGTTTCCAAAGAGAAAGAAGGATTCCATGGGTGTGGATGAAAACCCCTTCCCATCCATAGCAAGTAGCAATGTGATTATGCCGGCAGGTGATGATAGTAAGGAAATAGAACAAAATCGGCCAACAAGTACTTTAGATGTCAAGGTTCTATTTGTAAGAAGTAGAGTGGAAGAACTTGAAAGAAAACTAAGGGAGGCCCAGATTGCTCTTATTAATCATGGTTGTCCAAGTTGCAAGGAGCCTAAAGATAAGGGGAAGAGGCCGATGGAATATCCACATCATCACCAAACTTCCAGACCCAGGGTACATAAGAAGGTGACCCTTCATCATGAAAGAAGGGACTTTCAACCTAGTTTTAATGAATATAGGCCGAGAGGAGTTACAGTTATCCGGTAAAATAAAAATCCATCATGGAAAAGACAGGTCGAGTTTGCAGAATAGGCCTATCCAAAGGAGGCCTTCTTTGCAATCTGAAGTATGGGTTCAGAAAGGAAAAACTTCCCACAAAGTTAGGATGGTTAAACCTCCTCCAGTTCCTCCAAATTTCTAGCAAAGTTTAGGTCATCCAAAATTCCCAAGTGAAGAGAAGCCTCAACAAAAAGGAATTTCCAAGTCTACCAAAAGGAGACTCTAGAGGAAAAGAGCTAAAAACCGGAGGATATCTGTTGGAAGTAGCCAAAGTATGGAAGTAAGAGGAAGAAGTGAAGAAATAAAATCAAATCCTATGAGGCAAGTTGTGTTTACACAAAAATTGAGCTTTTCTGGTAGAAGTGTGGGTATGCTAGACTCTAGAAGAGTCAAGAACTTTCCAAAAGAATGTGTAACTCTTCTTTTGGAAGTGATGGTGTGAATCAAGCGATTGTGAATTAAAAGGATAAAAATTCTATTTCAAGGGTTCTTTTTGCCTTAATTAAAAGGACTTAAATGTCAAAGTTCAAAGAAAATAAAACTAGTGCGAGAAAGTAAGGAATTTGTAATTGACTGGGAATGAAATGAAAGAAGTTGCATGTAAATAAACTTGCTGGAATTTGAATGACATGAATTGAAAAGGGAATAAAGTACCACTACTTGCAATAAGAATCACAAGATAATGATGGAATAACAACAACATAAATGATCTTAACTAACATTGTAAGAATGAAAGTAAAAATTTAAATGGATAAAGATACAATTGTAGGAAATTGCAAAGTAATGGGTTTGTTTGTGTGCTGTAGGAGTGGCTTAAAATTACACAATGTATCTTATTTATATGATTGCCAAACCAAAATCATAACCATCTCTAACTCCAGTCTGGGATGCAGCCACGTGTCACCGTCAACTACTACTCTTCTTCGATCACTTGCGGTTTTGTTGAAAGAACCATCTTTGGCACGTTTCCTTGCACGTTCCACTTCATGGCCATGCTACTAAACTTAAACTACATTTAATGAACCTAGCCTATTTTCCAACTTCATTCATCACATCTCCTAGCACATTAATTCCCTTACATATAGGCCACGTCCCTTGATTTTAGCCTATTTTCTTTCTGCCATTTCTACTCCCTTTACCGTAAATTGCTTCAAGTTATCCTCATGCAATTCAAGATGTTTATCCTTAATTGTTTATAGCTTATATAGATGCCACGTGTCCCTCATATCTTTTGACCTTAGAACTGCACTGGTAACTGCCAATGCCTCATTCTTTTGGCTAAGACTTTCCCACGATACTGGCCTACTTAAATTTCCAACACTGCTTGACTCTCGGCCATTATCTATGAAACTTTATTGGGCATGTTCACATGAGTTGATTGACCATCATGTAGCATGAAAATATGGGTGCCAACATATGGCCCCCAAAATTTGGAGGCTTATTGGTTTACCAAACAAAGCCTCTAAAATTTGAAGTTTTTGTGGGCTTGGGCTGCTTTCAGGGCAAAAATAGGCCATTTTTGAATTTTTTTGGCCTTAAAAAATAAATCAATTTTCAAAATAAAGATTGAATTTACCTATCTTAAATCACTACCACGTTCTAAAAGCTGAATGGTGGAACCTTTGTCATTCCCTCTTCCTTGCCGCCTCTTGATCATTTCAATCATCTTGGAATTCCCAGACCAATCTTAATTCTGGGTGATTACCGTTTGCACAAAAATTGGTGTTTTGGAAGCGAGGGTGTGCCAGACTCTAGAAGAGTTAAGAACTTGCCAAAAGAATGTGCAACTCTTATTTTGGAAGTGATAGGTGTGAATCAAGCGATTGTGAAATAAAATAATAAAACTTCTATTTCAAGGGTTCTTTTTGCCTTAATTAAAAGGACTTAAATGTCCAAGTTCAAAGAAATAACTAGTGCTAGAAATGAAGGAATTTGTAATTGACTGGGAATGAAAGGAAAGAAGTTGCATATAAATGAAAAAGGAATTACAGTAAATTGAATGACTGAAATTGAAAAGGAACTGGAAATATCACTACTTGAACTAAAGATTACACAATAATGATTGAGACAACATAAATAATTTGAATTGACATGGTAGAAATGAAAATAAAAATTGAAAGGATAGAAATTACAATCGTAAGAAATTGCAAAGTATTATGTTTGTTTGTGTGTTGTAGGAGAGACTGCCAAATTCCTTCAAGTGTTATATTTATACAATAATCCTATTACACTTGGTAACTGCCTCTAATTTCTTATCTAAGATGTTCCCATGTGTCTTGAACTTCTCTTCATACCCTGCCACGTATTTTCCTTGTCTTAAATCAGAATTACCACTTATAACTCCTAGAATCGTGCTTCCCCATTTCTCTCATTTTAAGTTATGGCCAATGGGTGGTAACTGATCAGACCAGAATAATTGGTATTCTAGGAGTTAATAAACCCTTAGTTAGTCTCTTTATTTTATTAATTAGATATTCTTATTTGAGTAATGTGTTTAAGCATGTTTCATGGGTCTTAATGCAAATCTGAGTTAATTTCGGGTTTTTAGAAAATGCGCTTGATCGGGAATAATACTCGGAGGATAAATGCATTCAATTTAGAACAAGGTACAAGTTAGCAAAGTAGAGTACATGTGGTTGAAGCACAAAATTGCAGATTAAATAAATATTAAAATCAGTGACCACCGATCGATCGGTCGCAACTGACCTTGGGATCTGTGCGAAGTTCTATTGCAGAATTATGACTTTGTGTACAATTATATCAAGGAACAGAATCATCCATAAACCGCTAATACTTGGTCCTAACACCAACTCTTCTTGGAGTGTAAGCAAAGAACATGCCATATCTGCACCAACTTTTATCTATAAATATATGAAGACTTCATAAAGAAAAGATATCTTTCAATATAGAATAGATCGTTCAATAAAAATTATCTCTCTTTGAGAGAGGCTCTCTTCCTAAAGCACTCAAGAACCAACTACCCAACCGTGAAGATGGTGGCTTCATCAGCGATGCGGTCTCCTTCCTCCATGAGAGGCTAGTCGGTATCTAAGGTTTCCACTTAAACCCTAGCCGAGTAATGTAGTTTTCTAATTATTTTTATTGCAATAGAGGAAGTTAAAGAACACTTATATGATGATTATGTAGTGAGAGACCAAACAAATTACCTAAATAATATTTATTTATTAATTTTCTTCTTAAGCTGAGATAAAATTAATGATTTATCTTGAACAACCATATTTTTACTAAGGGCAAGAAATCCAAGGTTTAAATAATGGTACTTAACAACATGATAAGATTTTAGGTGCTTACAGTTCATACTAAGAGAAGAAGATGATTAGTGTGTTTTTAATTTAATGTTTTAGGAGTAGTTATAGAATAGATGCATACAATGGTCATACCAATCAAAGATGAGTTGTTGTAAACTAAACTTGATTGCATCTCTTTTGGGATTAGGCAATTACTTGTAGCGTTATTAATCTAATTCATATAAGTTGTATCGCCCTCTTGCAATAGAATGATTAAAGGAATACATTACAAGGTTAGTGGTGTACTTGGAGCAAAACCCTAAACTTGTTTATCTTAATTTAAAACACAACAAATATATCTTTTTATTTTATGTTTATTAGTGTATAAAAAACAATCAAAACAACGTTTATCTTATAGTTCAAATTTCTGCTTTACAATTGTTTGAAATACAACTTTGATCTCTGTGGTTCGATACCCTCTGTACCCAAGTATACTATATAATACTCGCATACTTGCGACTGAGAGGTAAAACTAGATCGTGCTAATTTTTTATTTTAAACACTTTTATTTTTATACGACAAGAACAGATCACTAGTTTTTGGCACCGTTGTCGGGGATCAAACGGATATTTCAGATTATTGTATTGAAGTTTATTGAATTGTTGTACTAATTTTAGTTTATTTTTGCATTTCTTATTTTTATTTACAAGTTAGAAACCACACTATTCGAAACTGCAATTTTTCCAGGAAAAATTCACGAACTCCAGTTTCTAATCGAGTGGCCGTATCAACGATCATCTGGTGAGTTGGCCAATCGTTCGGTAACTTCTCTTATCGATAAAAAATTACTCCGATCGTTCATGTTGTTTTGTGATCAATCAGAATACTTCTTTTCGTACAAAAAATAAATATAAATAGAAAAGATAAATTTAATCACATCACAACAGTATCAGAAAAAAATAAAAATATAATCTTTTATAAAATGAATTTTTTTTTTCAGATTTACATACCTGTATATTTTATTATCATAATAGAGAAAAAAATAAAAATCTAATCTTTGCGTAAAAATAAAAATATACAGATTTGCATAACATATATATATATCTTATTAGTATATATAAAATATAAATCTACATATATGTATATTTATATAATAATTAAATAAATATTTATTTTTAATTATAAAAAATAAAAATAAAAATAAAAAAATAATTTTGCAGTTTTCGCTTAAACTGTTAGAAAGTCCAATTTTAATAAAAGAATTACCGTGCTACAGTCCTTCTAGTTACACTTCCCCGTTTGATATTGAATTACCGAGCATTACGAATGATTAATATGAGATTAACCCGGATATAATTAACCTATTATCACAATTTTATGGATACAATAGTGAAAACCCGTATTAACATATTGATTTGTTTCTAGAAATTTGTTCAACCACTAAAATAGAAGGATTAACGAATAAGGGATTGTTCTTACGTCTGTTCCCTTTCTCTTTAGAATATAACGCAAAGATGTGGTTTAAGACTTTAAAGCCCAAGGTCAAAATGAGTTAGAAAGCATTTCAACTAGAATTCTTTCCAATAGGTAGAACTATTAATATGTGGAATACTATACTAACTTTTTCACAGATTATGGGAGACCAATTCCATAAAATGTTGGAATGATATAATGAAATCTTAAGGAAGTATCCACACCATAATATCCCGAAACCCGACTTGGTGTATAATGTTTATAAAGGGCTTAATGAGTCTTGTAGACGATTGGTAGATTCATGTCGGGGAACATTTTATCTTAGACCAGTAGATGAATTTTGGAAGTTGTTTGAAGCTTTGAGTGAAGAATCCTATCAAAAAACATCAATGATTAGAGAACCTACGATAATTCTTCGTCTCCTTAAGAGGTCCGAGGATATATATGATGACATGTCCATAAAAATTGAGGAGTTGGGCCAAAGGCCAGACAAATTCATGCATTTCTCTAACGCTTCCCCTAAAAGAATTTGTCCCGTTTATTCTGATTCATCCTATATTGCCAATAACTTTCCAATGGCGTACCAAAACACTAAGGTAGTACCAGAGGAATTCAATATTACCCTTACTAATCTAGTTCACCATTCATGTTCTAATACGTACGGTACAAATTGGAATGATCGTCCAAAATTTTCATATTATTAAAAGGGTATGAATCGAAATCAGAAATTCCATACCAATCGACGGACTTTTGAAAATCTGGAAAATTTCTAATATTATTCTCCACCCCCAAGTACACCTAAATTCATACATCATAATCTTAATCCACCTCCAAGGTCATCAATTCTTGAGGGAAAAGTATTAGAGACCTTTAGCACTTTATAGGTCAATACACAAATGGTAGTTAATCCAAAAGGCCAACAAATAAGTGACTTAATATATACTAATGGACCTAAACATGATATAATTCAGGCCGACAAAACTTTTAGGAGTAGAAATGAAATTGATAAGCAAGTAGAGGAAAATGTTATGATTGAGGAAATGGAACAAGAGGATTTCAAAGAAACGTTACAAAAGTGGTATGAGCAACCTATCCCCCTATCACAAGAACTAATTGAGATAACATATGAACCTAGAATACCATTTTTCAAACATCTCAAGGAGCCATATCATTATGAAAAACAAGAAAGTGATGAATGCTCTGTTATAGTAAAGATGAATGAGTTGGTGAAGGGACCATTACCTCATGGGATGCAAGCAGAATTTTTGGAAACATTACCCATACATGGGATAAAGTTAGAACATGACAAATGAGTGCCTCTATATGAAAATTATTTGTCATTCGATGGAAGTCTTATTAGTAATTATCCATAAACGAGAGCAGTTACAAAATCACTTCCTACATTTTATCCTACAATCAAGGGAAGTGTTACAGAGAGGAAATGAGATGGATAGTTTATTTTTGTGGGGCTGTCTTGCCAAAGACAGTAAATTCCAGACTTGTATATTAATTAGACTTTTTGCTTTCGATATTTTGACATGTTTTATGATTTCTTTTTTATGAATGTTTAATTTTTAGGTTTCAAAAATTTACTCACTTTTCTTTATCATCATATATATTCACTTGTGTCTTTTACATTTTCTTCCTTTTACCAAAAATGATTTACATTCCGGTGTTATTCTATTCACAAAATGAAAAAACGAGTTTTTGAAATTTTGTTTTGTTTATTCTACATAAAAAGTATGTAACTCCCCATGTTATATTCCTTTTTTCTAGAAATTATTTCAGATTATTTTCGGTTGTGACGTCACTTGTTCATGACGTCTTGGTTATTCTTGGTGTTAAGCATATGTACATTTTTCGCGTTTACATTTAGAGTTGGCTGGACGACTTTACGGTTTCTTCTTGATGACTTATTAGACTTCTTATTGTCGACTACGCGGTTTTGTTTTCATGTTTAGTGTCTAGTGCTTCGAGTGGGCGGTGACACGTTTTGTTGTCTAACGTTTAAGGTTTCGACTCGATTGTTTCGGTTACGACATTTAGTGCTTTTAAAGATATGATGTGGCATTCAGTGTTTCAGTGGTTGGGTTGTATAGCCCGGATTATTTATTTTGAACCTGTTGGTTTGTTGCGATGTTTGGGATTTATACCCCGAGCTATCTATTTCATTTTATATTTATTTAATTGGCATCCCGTGCATTTATGGGTTCGCGCGATTATGTTTGGTTGCACCCGGAATATTTTTTGGGATTTATTATAATTATGTATATATATTTAAATTGAAATTATATATATTTTTGGGTATTTATACGTATGTATGAATGGAAATTATATATATATATATATATGTATCTTATAAGAGAGAGCTGGACGACGGCTTGGCTTCACACGTAACCACCTCAGTCTCCTTTGTTCTTCCTCTCCTTGCCGATTTGCAGCTCCTTCATCCCCATCATCATCTCGCAGGAGAGGAGGAGAGAGAGAGACAGAGAGAGAGGTCGGGTTGTAAAAGAGAAGGGTCGCAACCTGGTTTCATGGATGGGGTCTAGTGGATCGATAATGGTAGCTGAAGATGATGACGATGGCGAAGCTAGGTGGCACAGGTGGAGCGGTGGTGGGCAGTGCATAATAGCAGCGACTGGGCCATTTTTGGCCATAACTTGTGCCGCCGGTTTGGTCAACCTCCCGAGCTCTGATGGCTGCGATTTTTGGAGGGCAGCTTCATCTCAATGTCGTGTACGACATACTAAAATTTTATATTGTTTTATTGAGTGGTTTGTCAGAAAATTCAATTTTTAGGTACGAATTTTGTTTCATTTTTTTCCCAATTTGTTCAATTCCGTTTATCTATTGCTAATGGGCTTCATATATATTGAATAGGTCGTCGAGGCAGATGTTTCCGTATATTTGTAATTTCAACCGGACAAGTTTTGTCAGCGGGCCCCATTTTTTAGCGCCGATACTATTTACAGTGGGCCCTATTTCGAGCAAAAGTATTTTAAGACAGATTTGAGCGTGCATTTTGGGCAAATTGTTGGTATATCTAGCTCAGTTGTGGGTGCGACGGTTAGTCCATAGACACGTGTTAAGAGGTAGGGAAATCACTATCAGTATAGATGACTCTAGACTTATATGTGATATTTTGATTTGAGCATGCTAATTGTATAAAATGAATTAGAAATCATGCTTAGGATTAATTATCATGGATTTATGTTTATATATATATATAGAGAGAGAGATAGAGGTGTTGTGTTGTGACCTTGGATAGTGGATTAGGCTTGTAACGCCCTGCGTTTCCTTTCTTCTTTCAGGAATTATTTTCCTAGTGTTAACGTTTTGTGACATTACTTATTCATGACGTGTTTGTAATCTTGGTACGTGTAAATTTGTTTTGCGTTTAAGTTTCGGACTTAGCGGGACTACTTCGTGGACTTCGTTTCCGGCTTCGTGATTTATTGTTCATTGATGACTACGTAGGTTCGTTGCAACATTTTCTCATTGGAGCTTCGACAATCATGTTGCATTCCCGAACATGTTACCCTAGTTCGTTCTATACGTTTTGCTGTAGCACTTACGTGTGTTACTTGTTATATTTTCATTTTGTGAGTAATGAGAATAGTTATAAATGATTTCGGAAAAGAAATGACCGAAGAGTAAATGAGTATTTTCATATTTTGAGCACTTAGTAAAAAATGTAGAGATTTGGTTAAGTGTTGGGGTATGAATGGCATGTTGGTGATTACAAAGGATTACAAGGGTTAGAAGGATAATTAAGAGGCAAGATGACACTCTTGTAATTAACCCTAAGTTGGAAGGAATTTGGTGATTTCCCATTTTCATGTGGTGTCTCATTTCTAGCCATTGATCTCATTCTCCCATCTTTGTTCTAAACCCTTGGATCATAGGGCCTTGTTTGGATGACACTTAAATGCAAGAATCCATTATTATTGGTCTTTCACTTGGCAAGACTTTTTATCAACCCTTGGATGGTTTATTTATTTTCATTGCCTTATTCTCAACCCTTAGATGATAAGGCCTAGTTAGGCAAGTTAATGAGTTTTGTGTGTGGTGTATTTAGTCTTTCATTGTAAGACTATTTTGTGGCCTTTGGATTAGGTCTTCACTTGCTAGCTTTATTATTGGTCATTGGATCGTGAGAGTTGTGAGTGAAGAATCTCTACAACTCTTAGGGTTAACACACATTTAGCAAGACTTCTCCATTGTCATCTCTTGCTATCTCATTTCTCCCTTTTTTATTCTCCACTTAGGTATTGATTTGATCACCCTAAGTTGGGAGTTTGATGTGGCCATCAATATGGAAGTTGTTCATGGTGTTCTTGTCTTTGGTTTGATCCAATGATTGGTAAGTCTTCTTCCTTCCTTATGTGTTTTCTATTCAAACCCTAGTTTTGGGGTTCTTCTTAAACCACTTCATGACTCTTGCTATCCTCTTGTGTTGGAGTTTTATTATTTATTAGAAGGCTATGGTTAAGCCTTCCACCAGTTTTCTCCTTTGATTTTGGTGTGGGGTAAGAGCTCGGGTTTCTTTGGCCTTACTTAGTGATTGGCTTTGTTCTTCAAGAGGTACGGGAAAACTTCTTAACTAGATCATCTTATGATTGTGAAGGTAGGAGAATTTTATTCTAGGATTGCTAATCTTTGATGAAAATGCTAAGTGTATCCTTGGAATTGTGAAGTTAGGGTTTGAATATGTTTGTGTAAGTTAACCCTTGTGTATGGATTTCATGGTGATGATATTGCTAAGGCTATGATGCATGCTAGTTATGTGGTTGTGATTGAGATTTTCCATATTCAAGTATGCTTCTATGCTTATATATATGTGTATATGTATGTGGGTATAGTGGTGTATATGTGTAAGTGTAATTATACATATATGTATATGAGTGTTAGGGATTTAGCCTTGAAGTGAGATTAGGTTAGCTCCTTTGGTTAGTACCTTTGAGGTATGTTGGGAATTCATGTCATGTTTGAGATGTGATTTGTGATAAACTTGTTTGAATTTAACTAAGAACATGTTTAAAAGAATGGAATTGTTATCCTTGTGAATTATAGGATAACTTGATGAAATAGAACATTAATTGTGCATGATAATGTATCCTTGTGATTTAAATGCTTTAATAAAGAATTAAGCATGTTAAATGAATGAAAATGTTATCCTTGTGAAATAAAAGGACAACTTGATGAATTAGAGCATGAATGTTGCATGAGAAGGTATTCTTGTTGGTTATGGCTTTAATGAGATTTGAAAGCATGTTGAATGGTGAAAAGTATTCATGTTGACATTTTGGAAATGTTTTTTATAAATATGATGAGATACATATTTATGTTGTTGCATGGCCCATTAAGACATATTGCATATGGGTTCACCTTTTGTAGAGATAATTCAATTGGTGTGGTCTACGTCCGTTTGTGTATTATGCTTGAGTGGACTTGTTTTGGATCATCGTAACAACTAGCCAGGGAGTGTTTCTCGCTCCTATGGAACTAATCTTCCGAGAAACTGAGACGATAGAGGGCGGACTTGTCCAAATCCTATTGCACGACCGTGTCGTGTTCGATGTCTTCCTTGTTAAAACTGTAAGTGTCAAAAACACTTAGGAAGAACGGTACAATAAATTTACCTTCCTTCATGAGCTTATATCCTCAAAAGTGAATGGTTAGAGAATGATCATATTAACCCTTACAGTGAGGTGTGTGTGGTCCCGTGTGTACCATGAGGTGTATGAGTCACATTGCATGTGAGTTGCTATTATATGATTACCTTTATATATGAATCATGAGATTTTTTAATGTGGTTGAGGAGCATTTTTAATGTGAATTTAGAGATATAATTCATATGTTATTGAAATGCTCAAGTGAATTTGGATAATTTGGGAATATGATTTACATGCCTTGTTTTAAAAGTCTAATGTGAGATAAATGTTTATACTTGTTGATATATGCTTATATACCTTAGAGGGGTGATATGAGTTGGTTTAAGGACTTTCTTGTGATAAGTAAAGTCGGTTGTGGCTATTGAGTTGAGATGAGTATAAGACTTGAGAAGGGGGGTGATGATTTTATGGTCTAAGTTAGTTTGGTGTAGCAACGTGGCATCAATGGTGATATTGATGATTTGGTTATGATAGACGAGGTTATGAGTAAACCGAGTTGATCGTATAATGATGACCATATGGTCTTGTTAGAAACTTAAGTGATGTGGTTTCGAATGTGAAATTGAGGTTTGAAAGAACTGGAAGAGGGTTTGACTTGAAACTAGTTGGTTCCATGGCAATGGCCACTAGGTTCCCTTTACTGATCTTAAGGATTGGAATGTTATCGGAGATGTGCACATTCATGGTTAAGTCGTTATAGGGTTTCTGAGTTTCAATGTTGAGCGAAGTGTGGTTGGATTAGGGTTAATGTCATTGTGTATAGCCACTTACCTTTTTCCTTTGAGTTGTCACTTACCTCCGCTTCTTGATTCTTTTACTCCATTAAGCGTCTACAAATCCGCTTTGGATTTTTATTTGAGTTTTCAAATGGTTTTAAATTCATTCTATAAAATATTTTGACCTTTGAAAGTCGGCGGTGTACAAAACAGAAACAAGGGGCAAGACGGTTATTTTTACGGATTTTCAAAGAAGTGTTTTTGATAAAACTAAACCGAGATTAAATGATATTTTCCCATTTCTAAAAGTTCCCAAATGAGTTGAGGACTTTGCCTTATGATTCCTAAGGGTTTAAGGCTGTTTGGGATATATTTTTTAGGTTTTCGAATTGAATCAACCGACTGATGGAGAGTCATCAGCCGACTGATGGGAAATTGGCTTTTCTGATAATTTTTGTGAATTTTTGAATTAGGGCAGCCAACTGATGGGAGTCAGCAGCTGACTGATGTCCAATGGCAGCTGACTCATAAGCATAATTGTAGGTCCTTTTTTCAGCCTTGTTTCGACCATTTTTAAAAATTCATTTCTCTCACCTTGGACCTCGTAATTAGTTCCCATGGCTTGTGCTAGGTACAAACTTTGAATTTGAAACTTGAAATAATTTGTTTACCCTTGGTGAAAGTGGGGTACTTTAGCTTTCCATTTTTATCGGCGTTGTCTGATACCGTTTTAAAAAAATGCATATATCTCGTCTCGTGACTTTGATTTAGGTCATGTTTGTTTCTAGGGCCTGTCCTATGTCCAAATATTTGATAAAAAATTTAAAATCATTTATTTGAACTTTAAATAACTATTTTATCCTTGGTGAAGGAGGGGTACTTTAACTTTCTGTTTGGGTCGGCGTTGTCCGATGCCATTTTCAAAAATTTATATCTCTCGCGTCAGTGCTTTAAATTGGGTTCCGTTTGTTTTTATGGTTTAACCTATGCTCAAATAGGTGGGGTAAAGTTTGAAAATATATATTTTTTCTTGAAATGACCATTTTACCCTTGGATGAACATGTGACATTTGAGTGGTCGGTGTGATGGGTTATTCAATCCCTTTCACTTTCCCTTTTGTTTTTGGCAACCTTTGTGACTTCCCTTAGGTTGAAGTGAATGTTTTCCCCTTGAGTTGGGTTTACAGATGTCGGGTAGTGACATGTGAGGTGTTTAGTATATGATTTGATACTGATTAGAGGTTTCGGAGCTCGGTATGCTCGTGATCTAGGAAGTGTGATTGTTATCATTCCTGGAGTGTTATGAATAGGAGTGTTGCTCACGTGTTTTACTGATATATGTTGTGTTGATTGTCAGTGTGGAACTAACAGGTACGAGTCGTTGTGATATATGAGGTGGCTTATACTATGTGGCTTGTAATGGTTGTATATATCTCTCTATATATACGTGCATATATATATAACTGTGCATTATTATATGTTGTTGTGCTATGGTTTCACTACGTCCTAGTTGCCCTATTTGTTCATGGATGGTAAGGAACTAATGGGATGTGTTCCGGGGTCCCGTACTGGCGTGAGTGCCATGTGGGACATTTGACTGACGTAGGGTAGACGTATGTACATGGGTTGGTTCGCACTCGACTTGGACAGTTACGATTCTTTTCTCCTACGGGGCTTGATGAGCTCACCCCAACATTGGTTTGCCCTGGTGGTCCACACCAGTTTGCTGGTGATGTTTCGGATACGGACAACATACGGTGCAACAACACTTTTCTTTTATTCCTAGTTACAAGTTTTGGATTTGTGTAGAGGGAAACGGATGACATTACGGGATTGGGACGTCTTCACGAAGTGTTATTCTTATTAGATTTTCCCTTTACTAGCCCCTTACGTGGGGATTGTTATTGAATTTCTTGGGAGCCAGTCTGTTGGCATATCCCTTCCTCGTATTTGGTATGATTGCATCATTGTAAAGATGTATTCTTTTAGTGCCTCGATGTGCCTTGTGTATCATTTGTTTTAGCTTTTGCTTGGTTATGTATGAAATTATTATTATTAATAATATTACATTCATTTTATTATTATTTATGATCTTAGTGGTCGCTCTTTGTATGGATCACCCTCGGATTTGTTGGATGTCCCGGTTCGGGAGTCTTTGAAATTTAGGGGCATGACAAGGCTAGTTCCATCTAGGTTATTTGAATTAGCAGCGCTAGACGTAGTTTAGTGTAATGTGTAGGCGCAATTGAGTACCTTACCATTTTATGTGATGAGTGGAACTGAGTATGAATTTATGTGATTTATGGGACGTGGCTTATCAACTTAGAACGTTATTCAAAGTTCCCCTATCTTTGTGGATTATTGCTTTAATAAATTTGAAGGCACATTAAATGAGATGAAATTGATATAAATGTGGATTATTGCTTTAAAAAATTTAAATGCATGTTAAAGGAGAGGAAATTGATAAAATTGTGGATTATTGCTTTAATTGAATTAAAAGCATGTTAACATAAATGAAATTGATATCCTATGAATTAAAAGCATGTTAACAGAAATGTGCGTAATTATGAGCATGTTAATGATTTAGGCATAATATATTGCATAACGAGATAAATCATGTATTATGATGAGACGTGAATAAATTGAGAATTTTTGCATATTGAGTACAACTTGTTGCTTAAGTACATTGGTGTTGGTCTATGCCGGTCACATAACCATGTGTGAGTTGATTTGTGTGGGATAGTCGAATGTTTTCATAAATATGATAAGATACATATTTGTGATGTCGAATAGTCGTAACAATTGGCCAGAAGGTGCTTCTCTCACGAACAGAACTAGTCTTCTGAGAAAAAGAGACGATAGGGGGAGGACTTGTTCCAAATCCTATTTCACGACCGCGTCGTGTTGACGATCTTCCTTGTTAAAAGTGAAAGTGTCAAAAATCACATGGGAATAATCGGTACGATAAATCTACCTTCCTTCATGACCTTGTATCTGATAGGTGCTCAAAAGTATCCATTATAAGCCCCTATCTTACTGTTGTTACGTGTTTGCAATCCATTATTTGATGTTTTTATGCCATTTTTGTATTTAATCGTGTTTCAGGAGCTTAATGAAGATTACGAGCTAACTTTGGTGAATTAACTAGAGACATGCTTGTGTCTATCCATGAAATTACCTAGACGATAGTGAAAACAACCTAGAGGGGGGTGAATAGGATTTTTGTCAATTTTATGATCAATTAAAATTATTTAGCGAAAATTCAATTTTAATTTGTCACAAACCCTAATTTTCAATTTAATTCCAAAAACAGATCTATAGAGCAATAACAAGCAAACATCAATATATTACTGAAAATAAAGCAAGAGTTGACACAGAGAATTATACATGGTAAAACCAAGGAAACGTTCCAAGGAAAACATCACGGGTACACTCAGGTACCGATGCACTATGAATCAACGATTACAGACTCTATGAGAGTTTTAGACTTACAATCACTCCTGATATGCCTTCCTCTACTCGTTGTCTGAAACCCTTGAATCACTCCTACTTTATGAAGCACGCTTGCTCCGCCAGAAATTATGAGAGACTCAAAAATCATGTCTAATTTGCCTTTCTCTACTCGCGGTCTGAAATCCTCTAATTGCTCTGTACTCGGATGGATAAAAGAAACCTTGTTGCAATGGACGGTATGATGATTTTTCTGCAATCACTCATCCAATCATGCATATAGAACTTCGATGTAGAAGCACGATTGGAGAAACTCAACACAAGAGATAACACCAATATGTATGATCAGTCCATAATCACCTCTCTGTGTGTATCACTCTGTAGAAGAATATGAACTATAGAATATTGCAGAGCTCTCACCAAAAACCCTCTTGAAAAATCGTCATAAAAAACCGTAACCTTTTCTCTTGTAGAACCTTGGTATTTATAAGCCAAGTCATTGAAAACCATAACCTTGCCTTCTTATGTAATTTCACAATACCTTGATAAATCCTCTAAAATCTGATGTAAATATATGTATACGTCAATACATAGAGGTTGGGACAAAACTGGAAAAATCCGAAAGCAACCCGAAACCAAAGCGTAGGTTAGAGCCATTCTGCCTTGGAACCTACGCTTGGGTGTAGGTCTAGGGCATAGGGTCCATTCCCAGCTCCAAAAACCAAAGCGTAGGTTAGAGTCATTCTGCCTCTTTTTGCCTCTCACAATGTAGGTATGTTGCATCTTTTGCACTTTTTTCATATTTGAGCGAGACTGGTCATCTCAAACTGCTGATTCTTTTGGATGAAGTCATAATGTCTGGAAATGACATTTTTGCCCTCCGATGAAGTGACAATGTCTGGAAATGAGGATTTTTCCCTCCTGTAGCTTTCTTTGGTTTGACACACTCCTTGACTTCTTTCTCGAGATCGAACCGAATATACTAACAACTCTATTGCAAATACACAAAATTCTCAACATTACAATTCACTCAACATGGTTATTGTCTAGAACATGCCAAACACAAATAATACTATAAATGTTCTTACAATCTCCCCCTTGGTATTTCTGAGACAAAACCATATTTTACAATATAGCCTCACAAATAACAACATAACATCTATACCTATGAACAGACACCGACAAACATAGATATAAACTATCACCTTGCTTTCATGACGACCAATTGTGTAACCATAACACTGAACAAACCATTAAACGCAAATGTGGATAACAACAATGCACACATAATGATCATCATTCTCCCCCTACGAATAAAGTCCCCCTTGCTAAATACTTCTCCCTCTGAATCAATCAAACAATCTCAATCTCTCCCCCTCACTTAATACTTCTCCCCCTTTTTGTCACTAAAATGTCAAGCAAAAAGAGTATATGCCATAGTAACAATGTAGAGAGATGCAAGGAAGTACTCAATGAAAAACACCAAGATATAAAACTCTTATCAGATTGTATTCAAATTCTGAGGGTAACAAAAATCTCTACAATGCCCTATTACTAATGCATGAATGCAAAATGTCATGAATAAAAATAAAATAAAATATTTTTATTTTTAGAAATCTGTGAGCAAGACAGTAGAGACACCAAGCAAATCATTTATAAATCATATTCTCAGATTTAACTCGACCATTATACACATGGTATAGAGGAAAATCAGCATACATACCTTGTAAACTCAAGAATGCATAAGTCAAGTTTTACAAATATATATATCTATATATATATATATATATATGAAAATTCTCATGTGCAAGCACTAAGTGTTAGTCACTAAGTAACCCTAGAGGGGGGTGAATAGGTTGTTCAAAAATTATTTCGAATTTTTTTCGAAAGTAGAACAAGTTATACCAATTATACAATTACTTCAATAGTCAAGTGAATGATTCAATTCAATCGATCTAATACATTATCACAAGAATAATTAGCATACAAGAGATTAAGGTAAATATAGTATGCAAAATAATGAAGTAAAGAGAAAGAGATAGAGATATGGACACCGTGTTTTTTATGAGGTTTGGTAACTCCTAGTCCTCGGCTCAAGAACCCTTTCTTGAAACTTTTCCCGATCCTTTCACTATGGCCCTTCCTTCACAGGTGGAATGGCAAACCTTTACAACACAAGCCTCGCGAACTTGTCTCACAATCAAGAGAACAATCCTCTCTTGAAAATATCGTTGGAATTCACTTGGCCGAGATCACAAAATTGGTATGTAATCAATTGTAACACTCAAGAACATAAACACTAAAAAACCCAAAGGTTTTTATGGAAGAAAAATCAAGATAAGCTCAAGTGTTTTTGTTTATTTATCAATAGCTCTAGATATGTATTCTTAAAGGATATATCAATGAATAATGTTTGGAGAATAAGAAGAAATACTAGAGTTTGAAACTTCTGAGATTTTTGCAGAAAATCAGATTTTTCCTTGCTTCCTTTCAATGGCTTTTTCAGAAAATTTGTGTATGAAAAATGAAGGCTTCTCTATTTCTCAAGTTCAATCTCTTAGATTCAAACTACACATCTCATTCTATATATATGGAGGCTTTAGGGTTTTGAGAATGAATATTGTATTTGGAAGAGACAAGAGCCGTTTGAAAGCTTTAAACATGTTCCTTAAAAGAGGGAAAAATATTTATGTCGAATCTGCAGAAAACATGGAGCATTTAGTGACTACATCACAGCTTTAGTCGACTAGATGAGGTTCTAGTCGACCACATGGTGTAGTCTAATGGACTACTTGGAGCTTTAGTGGACTGAAAGGTGTAGCTTAGTCGACTACTCTTAGGCTTTAGTCGACTCAATTGAAATGGAGAAAAACTTGTTGCTTCTGACTGGTTTTGTCGACTACTAGTGATGGTCTAGTCGACTATGGCTTTGAAGAACACTTGTTTAAGTCAATTTTCCTTTCATTTGAGTTCGGGTCATTTTATACTTGAGCTTATAAGTATTATCGACACATAAATTTCCTTGTTACAATGATCGCACCCCGACCTATCTACCCCGAGTCTTGAGTCTTCGAGTTTCGCCTTTTCCGTTGAATATTTGATTTTCCATTTCCGCGCTTCAATCTCTTTCTTGGCTTTTTGCTTTTATTCAAGCTTTCCTTCCGAGCATGTTTTCCGAGTCATTCTCCTGTCTTTTGCTAAAAACATGAACTTGATAATTCATTAGTATCAAACACTCTTTAATGGTTTGTTATCATCTATTTTGGTATTGTTTGCCGAAACTAAATTTCAAAGCCCACAATCTCTCCCTTGATGATGACAAAACATTTTGTGTTTGCTTGGTAGTGGTGAAACATCAAGTGATGCTCCCCCTCAACATGTGCATAAATTGTTTGTTCAAATGGTCCCCCTTTGTAAATGAAATTTGCAGATTAATGGGCATTTCGATACAATTAATATTTAGGCACATTTGAGATAATAAAACAGCATTTCATAGATAATTCAATTTAGTACAAGCCATTATTGTAATGAAAACATGAAAATAACAAACAAGCCGCAAATAAACACCAACAAGCCAAACAAAAATAGAAATTACTAATGATAGATAATAAAGTACTTCATACTACAATATCATAATTTCTCCCCCTTTTTATCAGCGTCGAGGGGCGCGTGAGCGAGGGGCCGTGAGTCCAATAGTAAGGTGATCAAGTGACCCAGAGACACCAGAGATACGGCTAGAGAATTCGTCATAAAAAAGAATTATAAGCTCATTCATCTTTTGAATAGCTTTCATATTTTTGGTTACAGATGCATCAAGGCGCTGAAGCACTTGGTTCTGTTGCCTAAGTATCTCCAAATTGCTCTGAACTACCCCAAGAATTTGGTTGAGAAGAGCAGCCTGAACACTATTCTCGAAGCCCTGAGGAGCTGAAGCACTTTCCAATGGAGGAATCGAGGAAGAGGCTTTATAGCGCTGTGCAGAAATGCTAGGGGTTGGGCGCAAATGAGGAATAGGCACACTCCTGGTAATGAAATTCCCTTCCGCATCAGAGGTGATATGGATATGCTTGACATGAGTAGGGTCGAGAAAAATAGGATGATGCTCGGACACCTCTTTTGGAAAAGAAAAGCCTTTCCGCTGAAGTAGATATGTAATATGTGCAGGAAAGAAAAATGGACCGGATGGCTTGCGCTGACACGTAAGGATGACAGAGCAGAAAATAGTAGTTAAATGAACTCGTGTCCCTGTCATGACGTAGTAAAGAAGAAACGCCTCCATACGAGACACACTACTATAACTACCAATTTTAGGAAAAATAGAATAAGTAATGACATTGTGAATTAATCTAGCCTCGGGTAGGAGCATAGAAGTAAGAAGGCTGACTTTCAGCGTAATTTCCTTGTTGATGCAAATTATCCGAACTGCCTCAATACAGTCAAACCCATCAGCCTTGTACCAATCCTGCTTGGAAATGTGGCGGCTACCGTCATTCAGAAGTGAAAATATGCAATTGATCTCGCTGTCGGAAACAATCTCTTCGCTATCAACCAAATCAAACTGAAGATGAGTGTCACGCCCCGAATCCGAAAACCCGGATAATGACTTATATTTAATTAAAATTCATAAAAATATCAAATGGTCAAACTGGCCAACCGATATTGTTTATAATTCACTAGCGCGGAAACGAAATAGAAATAATAAAATCACACACAAATCCCGAAATCAAATCAAATTACAACACGAACACACTAGTCCAAAGCCAAACAAGTACAAATCATAATAAGCACGCAATCTTTATTATTACATAAAGATGTAATTATTATAAGTTCAAATTCCACAAATATCCAATAGCTCATGCATCATCCACCAACGGTTCTTTTCCTGAAAAATGTTAAGGGGTGAGCACAAACGGCCCAGTAGAGAAAAATCATGAAGCGTAAGATTCCGCAAGTATGTAAATTAATGAATACGTATAGGGTCAAGTCTCTATCCTAGTCCAATGTCATGATATAAATGCATAAGGAATCACAATATAAACTCATGTAGAACAATTTAAATAATATATCAAGATAATTTAAAAGTTCTATAGTCACGAAATTAAAACCAATACTCTCAATACGAATTCAAATCCAACTATCACAACAGAGATAGCATCAAATTCAAAATCATCAAATGGAAAAATTATGTCGTGAAACAAACCCTAGGACATGAACTACCTGTTCATCTGCCTAGCCGTCTTGGGGCTACTAACCCTACGATGACGTCAACCAATCGCGCGATAATTCGAGAACTTACACCCCGGGAGCTCCTTCGTCCCCCCATTGCTCACACCACACGACCATTTCCCAAAATCAACAACCAATCCACCATTCACAATTCACAATTCATAAATGTCATTCACATGAGCACATAAGTAATAAATTTATCCGCACTCCATGATCCACCTAATAAAAATTCTATAGTGGCATGAATCAATGTATTTAAACACATTAATACAATTTCACAACTCATGTAAAAATAGCACAATATGATAATGAATCTATATATAAACATTAAAATACATAAATGAAGATTCTTAAACTCACACGATACCCCAATAAATCCCTACCTCAAACTTGATAAAATATCCAGTAAAATACCAACAATGAAAACAATATGGTTATGTAGAGAATGAAGAAACGAACGGTTCTCCCTTCACGCCTTCATTTGTACCCTATTATGCCCGAAACCAATTAACACATATTGAATAATTTTTTTATATATATAACCATATTTATTTTTATAATAATATTTGCCAATAAACATTCTAATATATATAAATATATACTCAAAAATATTCGGGATTAATGGACAAAATTTAGCTACTTAATTAAGAATTGAAAAGTTCGGTTTCGAATACTACCGTAAAACGGACAGCAGGTAATCTATGATTTTAAGAACAAGCTACAGGTTTGATAAAAATATGAAATTTACAAGATAAACTCCAAACCTCGACGTAGGTCTATTGTAAAAGTTTCATAAGCTTTAATCAAAGGACAGTGGTCCAAAATAATTATAAAAGACAGCTTTCCTAACAGTTCCGAAAACTGAACACCCTTTACTCCAAGATTTTTACAAACCTATCCATGAATTACATGACTACCAAAATCTCCAGATTTACATCTTATATACTCAATATCAGGTGATAAAATTATAAGTACAAAATTAGAATTATAGATAGCTCAAATTGGTAATACAAGTTCCGGTTTTAAACTATGATTGAAACTGAACAGTTACTACTCAACAATTTTTATTACCAGTATACATTAACTTAAAATTCTTGATCTTTAATAAATATGTCCTATACATATACAAAATGGTATAATAAAAGTTTCAAGATTTATAAGAATACGAAACCATATGAAACAATTGGCTAAACCGAAACCGAAATCGAATCAGCAAGCAGTAAAATATCACTGGACAACCTACTTCCATGATTTTTAGAAAATTACATATTTATCTAAATGATCTGAAATTTTGAGAGATGATAATAGACATATACAAAAGCATACTGTAAAATGTTCAAAAAGTTATAAATAATTTAACATGGTCTATAAATTGCTCAAACCGAGTAAAAACAAACGGTCTGCATCAACAACAATATCCGAATAACATGTTATTCCTAGATTTTTAATTAACTCTCTACTTATCTATAAATTCTGAACTTTTCACGAACATATAATCACATACCTATATATGATCTGTAAAAGTTTCATAAACTAATTTTGATCCGTACATATATTATAAATTAGAGATCTAAAGCCTTGATTTTCACTAAACATGTAAACTAGCAATCTGAAATTTTTGAAAAATCAAATCAAATTAAATAATATAGATCACATACCGTAATTGGTATTAAACCGAAGATCGGAACACGTAGAACAACTTCCTAGTTGAGCACAAAATTGAATCCCCACTCTAAGATGCCCAAAATGTAGAGAGAAGAAGATAGAAGAAAAATAGAGAATGATGGAAAAAATGGTTTTGCTTGATTGTTGAGAATATGCAAAAGCTAACCTCAACACATCAATATAATGGCTGAAAATTTTCATCAATAATGTCATAAAGTGGTGTCAATATAATAGATGTATGATTGAACCTTTAAATGATGGAGGAATATGCTTTTGGAAAGTTGAAGATAAAAATAAAAATAAACATGTGGAATTCGGTCATACATTAACATAAAATGAACATATTGCAAAATTTACCCTCATCTTTATCAAACTCAAAAGTAACCCCCACATTTAATTAAAATATCGAAACTACCCGGTCAACGACAAAAATGAAAATTTTATAAAACATAGGAATGAACCCAAAAACTCAAATCATAAAATCCTTAATGCACGTAAACACATGGAATGCCACGTAATGCACAAGATAAAAAAATATATATATTAACCGAAGAAAAATAAATTATTTAATTTTACCCGGTCATTACAATGAGGGAGAAACTTCTCCTTGTGATTCGCAAGAAAAGCGTAAAATGCTTTGATAATGCGTGGAAGAACCGGGATGTTGAGAGAAATTAAAAAATCTCAACCAATTGCTCGGAACAAATCGAAGGTTCGAGCCCCAATTTCATTGCATAGAGCTTGAGTGACAATACGGCATGGTGTAGGAGGACAATGATAAGTGTGAAGAAGATGCTAATGGTGATGAATTGATTTCTGTCATAGTCATCATCAAGAAGAACTTCAAGGAGCAGAGGTTCATTCGAATCCTCTTCCTCTGTAGCAATAGGTAAGCGTGAAGTGGTGGAGCTTTGGCCTCCATCAATCTGTGAACGGTTCTGGTGCAAGCCGCGAGTCATTGGTGTCATTGTATAAGAAGATGCTAAAATATATATAGATATATATATGGAGATATATAATGGTGTATATAGATATATATATAGATGAGAGAAATATAATGGGTATGAAAAAATTGGGTGAGGAAAATAGAGGGAAAATGATGGGAATGTAAAACAAATGAGAAATTGGTGATGTTGTGAGTGTGGAAATGAGAGTATGAGAGGTATAGAGAGGAGAGTGAATGGAGTTGGCTGAAAAGTGAGGGAGGCGGATGAAGAAGATGACGTGAGGGTTAGGTTACATAGGGGGGTGAGTCGACTAGGGTTAGGTGTAGTTGGTTGGAGGAGGGTTGAGTCCACTAAGGGTGAGCGTGTAGTCGCCTAAGAGGGAAATTTAGTCGACTAAGAGGGCATGTAGTCGACTAAGCAAGATTGAAGTAAAGAACGAAATGTACTGATTGATTGAGTCGACTAGAGGGCCATTTAGAGCCCACGGTGTAGTCGACTAAGGCAAGGAAAATATGAAAAAATGGTAAAAAATAGATGAAATTAATAAATAAAAATAACAAAAATGTGAAAAATAAAAAGTAAAAAATATAAAAGAATTTAGGACAAAACATCAAAATCCATGGCAATTTCAATTTCTCAACAAATTTTAGAAAATGATTCGTCCGCGAGTGGTTTAGTGAAAATATCCGCTAATTGATTTTTAGTGTCGATAAAAACCAATGCAACGTCAGCTTTAGTAACATGATCATGTAAGAAATCATGCCTAATCTCTATATGCTTGGTTCGTGAATGATGAATCGGATTTTTTGATATACAAATAACACTTCTATTATCGCATTTAATGGGCACATGATTGAAAATAAGACCGAAATCAAGTAGTTGTTACTTAATGTAAAGAGTTTGAGCTCAACTACTACTGGCTGCAATGTATTCGGCTTTGGCCGTAGATAACACAACAGAATTTTGCTTTTTACTTGACCAAGATACTAGTGAGTGTCCTAGAAAGTGGCAAATGCCGCTTGTGCTTTTTCGATCAATTCTATATCCCGCAAAATCGACATCAGAATAGCTAATAAGATCAAGTGAAGTTCCACGTGGATACCAAAGCCCTAACTTAATTGTACCACTTAGGTAGCGAAAAATACGTTTCACGGAAAGTAAATGAGATTCTTTAGGACATGATTGAAAATGAGCACATAAGCACGCACTAAATATAATATCCGGCCTACTAGCGGTTAAGTAAATCAAACTAGTTATGTCAACACATTTACCATTTTCATCTTTATTAAGCTTAATAGAGGAACTCATAGGAGTTATGGCATGTTTGGTAACCTCAATACCAAATCGCTTTAGTAAATCTTTAGTGTACTTGGATTGGCTAATGAATAAGTCATCCGAGCTTTGCTTGATTTGCAACCCTAAAAAGAAATTCAACTCACCCATCATGCTCATTTCAAAATCATTTTGCATACTTATGGCAAATTCTTTATATAAAAAATCGTTTGTTGAGCCGAATATAATGTCATCAACATATATTTGGACAATCAACAAATTATTCTTAATGGTATTTGTAAAAAGTGTGTTGTCAACTTTCCCTCTTGTAAAACCATTTTGAGTCAAAAACCAGATAGAGCTTTAGCTCGAGGAGCTTGATTTAAACCATATAGAGCTTTAGCCATTTTGAAAACATGATTTATAAAAAGATTATTTTCACAACCGGGTGGTTGCTTTACAAAAACTTCTTCTTCTATGACACCATTCAAGAAAGCACTTTTAACATCCATTTGATAAAGAGTAAAGTTTCTATATGATGGAAATGGAAGAAGCATTCTAATTGCTTCTAATCTAGCTACGGGTGCAAAGGTCTCATCGTAGTCGATGCCTTCCTCTTGGTTATATCCTTGAGCTACCAATCTTGTTCTATTCCGAACAATTACTCCATTCTGATCCTTTTTATTTCGAAAAACCCATTTTGTGCCAATTATAGTTTGATTTTTGGGTCTAGGAACTAAACGCCAAACTTGATTGCGTTCAAATTGATTTAGTTCCTCTTGCATTGCTACGATAAAGAATCATCACATTCAGCTTCGTGGAAGTTCTTGGGTTCGATTTGCGCTACAAAAGCCATGTGGTTACAAAAATCTTTAAGCTGAGATCTAATACTAACCCCTTTTGATGGATTCCGTATAACTTGATCAAGAGGATGATTGTGTACAATCCTCCATGATTTAGGCATTGAGTTGGTCAAGTCATCATTGGATTGATGCTCAACTTCCCTCATTTCCTTTTGGCTACTTGATGAGTTCGAGATATTGAGAGTATTTAGATTATCCTCAAGCCCAACCGCCTCATCTTCTTTTAGGTCAATTCTAGGTGATGGTGTTGAGGGTGATTCATCAAAGACAACATGAATTGACTCAACCATGGTTAGACTCCGTTTGTTAAAAACACGAAACGCTTTACTCCTTGAAGAATATCCTAGAAATATTTCTTCATCCGATTTGGAGTCGAATTTTCCTAGGTTATCTTTATCATTTAGCACAAAACATTTACACCCGGAAACTTTGAAATACCCAATATTGGACTTTTGACCATTCCACAACTTATAAAGTGTTTTTCCCAATTTCATCCGAATAATGACACGATTAATTATATGGCAAGCGGTGTTTACCGCTTGCGCCCAACGGCTTCGGGGAAGGTTGTGTTCATTTAACATGGTTCTAGCCATCTTTTGTAGAGACCTATTCTTTCTTTCAACTACACCATTTTGTTGAGGGGTTCTAAGGGCCGAGAGATCATGCGATACACCGAGGTCATCACATAATTTCTCTATGTCATGATTTTCAAATTCCCTACCTCTATCACTTCTAATTTTCTTGATTTTCAACTCTTTTTCATTTTAAATGATTCTATAAAATTTATCAAGAATGGAGTGAATTTCATTTTTATGAGCAAGAAAGTGAACCCAAGTATATCTAGAGTAGTCATCGACTATAACAAGTACATAGAGTTTCCCGGCTAAGCCAACCGTTCTCTCCGGACCAAAAAGATCCATGTGAAGTAGCTTTAATGGTGTAGAAATGGTAATGTCATTCTTTCTCTTGAAAGAGGACTTAACTTGCTTGCCTATTTAACATGCGCTACATATTTTATCTTTCAAAAATTTAGTCTTTGGAAGGCCTTGACTAAATCATTTTTGGATAAACGATGAATGAGGTCCATGCTAGCATGTCCTAGACGTCTATGCCATAACCAACTATTTTCGCTAGATGTGATAAAACATTTAACATCTTGTGCATGCAATTCACATAGTAAAAAAATATACAAATTTCCATTTCTTTTCGCATTTAACATTTGTTTCCCATCTTTCTCGATTATGCATGCATTTGTACTAAAGATAACATCATAACCCTTGTCACACAATTGACTAATACTAAACAAATTATGCTTCAAACTATCAACTAATAGCACATCATTTATAGAAAGAGAAGTGGAAATACCAATTCAGCCAATCCCTATAATTTTGCCTTTAGAGTTGTCTCCAAAAGTTACGTTTCCTTCTTAATAGGGTTTTAGAGAAATGAACTTTGATTTGTCTCCCGTCATATGCCTTGAGCATCCGCTATCAAGAAACCATTTTTCCTTTGATGTGAATTTCAAGCATACCTACAAAACAAGTTCAAGTAACTTTTATTGGTACCCAATCTGTTTTGGGTCCATTTTGGTTAGATAGAGAAACAATGGTTCCTTTTGGAACCCAAATCAGTTTTGTTACGACATTCTCTTTTCTATGTAAGCATGCAAAGTTCCTTTCGGAACCCAAACAATTTTTGTCATAATTTTATTCTTTCTATGAAGGCATGCATTAGTTTTGTGTCCCTTTCTATTGCAATAGTAGCAAGTAACATGTTTATGATCATTTGAAGATGTATGAGAAGATTGTCTTGAAAATGTGGACTAAATGTTTTTCTCTTTTTGAAAATAAGAGCATCTTTGTCAAAAGCATCATACCCTAGACCATATTTATCAAATGATCGTCTTTGTCTTCCTAACATAATACTAAGTTTTTCTTTTCCTTTTATAAATTTAGCTAAGACATTTATTTGATCATCTATAGTATTTTTTAACCGATTATTTTCCTTTTATGGCTCAATGCTTTTGTCATTGCTTGAAGTTTCTAAGTTGGAACTAGTAGAGCTACATGAAGATTTAGCTTTCTAAAGAAGAATATGTTTTCTACCTAATTTTTCAAATTCATCATGTAATTCTTCAAACACATCTTGCAATTCATTATAATCAAAGAGAAGTTCATCATATGACAATTTAGATTTATCTAGTGCATATGAATTTAAATGTACCTCTTCTTCATTTGCCATGAGGCAAATATTTTCCGTTTCCTCGCCATTTTCCTCCTCATCCGAGTCACATGAGTCATAGTCATGTGGCATTCATAGCCATCTTGCTTGGTCTTTTCTCGTTCTCCTTCTTGAGCTTGAAGCAATCACTTTTGTAGTGTTCCGGCTTTCCACAATTGAAACACGTTGGAGGTTCCCTTTTACTAGACTCGCCTTTTGGTTCGATTCTCCTCATGATTCTTCCATCATTGGCTTTCTTTCTTTGAAGGTATTTGTTGAAGTTTTGAGTGAACAAAGCAAGTCCTCATCCACTTCTTCTTCACTCGGCTCAATGGCTTCATTTTTGGTAGAGGCTTGGAAAGCTATACCTTTTCTTGGCTTGATGTCGTCTTCACGAGATTGCAACGTGATTTCCCAAGTGAGTAGAGAGCCAAAAATATCATCAAGACTCATGGTGTTGAGATCATGAGCTTATTTGATTGTCGTTACCTTTGCATCCCATTTGGCCGGAGGACTTCTAAGCACTTTGCGTGACGCATAAGATCTAGGAACAATTCAACCAAGATGCTTTAGTCCGTTCAAAATATTTGTAAAACGAGACATCATAGAATTTACATTTTCATCATCTTTCATAGCAAACAATTCATATTCATGCATGAGTATGTCAATTTTGGATTCACGTAGTTGAGAGGTACCTTCTGTTGGCTTTGAAATTCCATTTCAAGCAATAAATCTTATTTTGATATTAACAAAACATTCAAAACCGTGTTTGGTACTAATATGGCCTTGAGCTAAGTGTTTCAGCAAGTACAGGTAAATGTTTCGGGAAGATTGCTAAAGCAACAAGCAATAAGGAAACTCAAGCGCAAACTCGAAGAAGGACAAAAAAAAAGATCAAAGAAAGAACAAAAGCTGGACTCAAGACCTGGGGTAGATAGGTCGGGGTGAGAATATTGTAACAAGGTATCTTATGCGTTGATTGATCTTATAAGCTCAAGTAATTAATCAAACAAACTCAAACGGATCAAAAACGGACCTTGAAAACAATTTTTGGAGTCACCCAGTCGACTGGCCTGTCCAAGGCAGTCGACTGACTGTGACCCAGTCGACTGGCCCTTAAGGACCCAGCCGACTGGATGAACCAGTGAGTTATAAAACATTCTAACTGCATGAGGCAGTCGACTGGCCTGTCCAAGGCAGTCGACTGACTGTGACCAGTCGACTGGCAGTTAAATACCTAGCCGACTGACTGGACCAGAGAGTTTCGAACATTTTTGATTGCCTGAGGCAGTCGATTGGCCTGTCCAAGGCAGTCGACTGACTCATGAGGCAGTCGACTGGCCTTCTTGAGGCAGTCGACTGACCCTAGCCGTTGGGAAAAATATTTTAAATCTAAGCATGGAGGCAGTCGACTGGGTGCCGGTAGGCAGTCGACTGGGTGCTTCAGGATTTTAAGGAAAAGTATTTCTAAACAATACTTTTGCCCAAAAAGAAATGATTTTGCTTGCAGATTTTCAGGTCCTACTCTCCATATTGTCTAGGGTGAGACACACTCTCCAAACCCTAGTCTTCACTATATAAAGAAAGAGATATGGATTAACAATTCTAAGGTTCGTGTGTGAGATATTTTCCAAATATTGTTCATCTCTAATTTTCTCTCAAGCATCTTCTGAAAAATCTTTTGATAGAAAAATCTCGCTTTTCACTCTTATCATTTTTGAAGATTTAAACTCAAGCCTTGAGCCTATTCTCTTATTGAAAATATATTGTGAGAATATATATATATCTTGAGTTCTTGAAATATCACCTAAAAACACTTGAGCTTATCTTGATCTATCATCCATAAAAACCTTAGGGTTTTGAGTGTTTTTGTTTTTTGAGTGATATATTGATTACATACACAAATTTGTGATCTTGGGTGAGTGAAGCCCATTGTATCAAGGGAGGATTGTTCTCTTGATTGTGTGAAGAGCTAGTTAGCTCTTTTGTAAAGGTTTTGCTATTCCACCTATTGAAGGAAGAGCCATAGTGTGAGGATTGGGAAAGTCTCAAGGAAGGGGATTCTTTGAGCCGAGGAGTAGGAGTTACCGAACCTCGTAAAAATCACGGTGTCAATATCTCTATCTCTATCTCTTTACTTTATGTTCATGCATGCTTAATTTATATTGTGGTAAATAGCTTGTTGAATTTAAGTGAAATCATTCATTGCATATTTTACCTTGTAAATTAATATTGAACCTTGTTGCATGTTTTAGTAAGAATAAAAAGGAGTTAGAAATTATTTTTAAAACCCTATTCACCCCCCTCTAGGGTATTTTAGTGACTAACAATTGGTATCAGAGCCTAATCTCTACTTGTTTTTTACTTAACCGTCTTAGAGAACGATCATGGCCTCAAACATAGTCACTCATGTAGAAGGACAATCAAACAATAGGCCCCTATGGTTTGATGGTTCAAACTATAGTTATTGGAAGACTAGAATGATAGATTTTCTTCAAGCTATTGATTATCAAATTTGGCTAGTTATTGTTGATGGACCTTTTACTATTACCAAAATAGTTGATGGAAAAACCATTCCCAAATTGCCCAACGAATGGGATAATGATGAGCGTAGACTTATTTCATTTAATGCCAAAGCTAAGGTGAATCTAAATTGTGCCTTAAGTCCAAATGAATTTAATCGAGTCTCTACTTGCTCCACGGCCAAAGAAATGTGGGATAAACTTGAAGTTACTTATGAAGGAACTACTCAAGTTAGAGAATCTAAAATTGATATACTTATGCATGAATATGAATTATTTGCCATGAAGGAAGATGAAAATATCAATTCTATGATGTCTCGTTTTACTAACATTTTGAATGGACTAAAGCATCTTGGTAGAATTTTTCCTAGATCCGATGCGGCACGCAAAGTCCTTAGAAGCCTTCCGGTCAAATGGGATGCGAAGGTGACGGCTATTAAAGAAGCACATGATCTTAGCACTATGAGTCTTGATGAGATTTTCGGGTCACTCCTTACATGGGAAATTACCTTGAAATCTCGTGAAGAAGACGCCAAGCCAAGAAAAGGTATAGCCTTGCAAGCTTCAACCAAAAGTGAAGCAAATGAGAGAATCGAAGAAGAGGTTGATGAAGACATTGCCTTGATCACTCAACAATTCAAGAGATTTCTTCAACGAAAGAAGGCTAAAGGTCGGAGGTTCTTAAAGAGCAATGAACCAAGAGGAGAGACAAGCAAGAAGGAGTCTATTACTTGTTTCAATTGTGGTAAACCGGGGCACTATAGAAATGAGTGTTTCAAGCCCAAAAAGGAGAACGATAAAAGGCCAAACAAAATGGCCATGAATGCAACATGGGATGATTATGACTCTTGTGATTCGGATGAGGAAGAGAATGGTGAGGAAAGTGCAAATCTTTGCCTCATGGCAAATGAAGATGAGGTACATTTAAATTTACATGCATTAAATAATTCCATTTTATCATATGATGAGCTATTATTTTCTCATAATGAATTACAAGATGCATTTGAAAATTTGTATGGTGAGTTTGAAAAACTAGCAAAAAAACATAGTTTGCTCAAGAAATCTAAATCTTCATGTAATTCCACTTGCCACACCATAGTTGATATAAATACAACTAATGACAAAAGTATGAAGATAGAAGAGGAAAATATTTTGTTGAAGAAGACCATTGATGATCAAATAAACATCTTAGCTAAATTCACAAAAGGAAAAGAAAACTTGAGCATCATGCTAGGAAGACAAAGAAACTCTTTTGACAAATGCGGCTTAGGATATGATGCATTCAACAAAGATGCACTTTTATTGAAGAAAAGAAAATCATTAAAGCATACTTTTTCAAAACAATCTTCATGCTCAACTTCTATTGATCACAATCATGTTTCATGCTACTATTGCAAGAAAAGAGGTCACAAAGCAAATGCATGTTTTCTAAGAAAGAAGAAGAAAATTGTTTCAAAAATGTTTTGGGTTCCAAAAGGAACTATTGCATCTCTACGTGCTAAAGAAAACTTGGTAACTAAATCAATTTGGGTTCCGAAAGGAACTATTGCATCTCTTTCTAACCAAAATGGACCCAAAATAGATTGGGTACCAATAAAAGTCACGTAACGTTGTTTTGTAGGTGTGCTTGAAGACCGCCTCAAAAGAAAGATGGTTTCTTGATAGCGGATGTTCAAGGCACATGACGGGGGACAAATCGAAATTCATGTCCTTAAAATCTTATGAAGGAGGAAACGTTACTTTTGGAGATAACTCACAAGGCAAAATTGTTGGAATCGGATCTATTGGTATATCTTCCTCTCTAGCTATGGATAACGTACTTTTAGTTGATGGTTTGAAGCATAACTTGTTTAGCATTAGCCAACTTTGTGACAAAGGTTATGATGTTATCTTTAGGTCAAATGCATGCATAGTTGAGAAAGACGGAAAGCAATTGTTCAATGCAAAGAGAAATGGAAATTTATATACTATGTTACTATGTTAATTAAATGAACAAGATGTTAAGTGCTTTGTCACATCGAGTGAAAATAGTTGGTTATGGCATAGACGCTTAGGACATGCTAGTATGGACCTCATCCAACGTTTGTCTAAAAATGAATTAGTCAAAGGCCTCCCGAAGACTAATTTTTCAAAAGATAAAATATGTAGTGCATGTCAAATAGGCAAGCAAGTGAAATCTTCTTTTAAGAGAAAGAAAGATATCACCACTTCTCGACCCTTAGAGTTACTTCATATGGATCTCTTTGGTCCGGAAAGAACGGCTAGCTTGGCCGGGAAACTCTATGTACTTGTTATAGTAGATGATTACTCTAGATTTACTTGGGTTTACTTTCTTGCTCATAAAAATGAAACTCACTCCATTCTCGATAAATTTTATAGAGTCATTCAAAATGAAAAAGATTTGAAAATCAAGAAAATTAGAAGTGATAGGGGTAGAGAGTTTGACAATCAAGATCTAGAGAAATTATGTGATGAATTTGGTGTATCTCATGATCTCTCAGCTCCAAGATCTCCTCAACAAAATGGGGTAGTTGAAAGGAAAAATAGATCTTTACAAGAAATGGCTAGAACTATGTTAAATGAACACAACCTTCCCCGAAGTCTTTGGGCGGAAGCGGTAAATACCGCTTGTCATGTCATAAATAGAGTTATAATTCGTATGAAATTGGGTAAAACTCCGTATGAGTTGTGGAATGGTCGGAAACCCAATATTGGTTATTTCAAGGTATTTGGTTGTAAATGTTTTGTTTTAAATGATAAAGATAACTTGGGAAAATTTGACTCCAAATCGGATGAAGCAATTTTCTTAGGCTATTCCTCAACAAGTAGAGCCTTTAAAGTCTTTAACAAAAGGACTTTAACCATTGTAGAGTCTATCCATGTTGTTTTTGATGAATCACCACCTCTACCCTCACCTAGAGTTGACCTAGATGATGATGAAGTTGTAGGAATTGAGGATAATTTCAATAATCTCAATATCTCCAACTCGTCAAGTAGGCAAATGGATAAGAGTAAAGTTGGAGATCAATCAAATGATGACTTGACTTGCTCCATTCCTAAATCTTGGAGGATTGTACACAACCTTCCTCTTGACCAAGTCATAGGAAACCCTTCACAAGGTGTTAGCACAAGATCTCAACTTAGAGACTTATGCAATCACATGGCTTTTGTGTCCAATATTGAACCCAAGAACTTCCACGAAGCTCAATGTGATGATTCTTGGATCATGGCTATGCAATAGGAACAAAATCAATTTGAACGCAATCAAGTTTGGCATTTAGTCCCTCAACCCACACATCAAACTATAATAGGCACTAAATGGGTTTTTCGAAATAAGAAGGATGAAAATGGAGTGATTATTCGAAATAAAGCAAGATTGGTAGCTCAAGGTTACAATCAAGAGGAAGGCATTGACTATGATGAAACCTTTGCACCCGTAGCTAGATTAGAAGCAATTAGAATGCTTCTTGCATTTGCATCATCTAGAAATTTTATTCTCTATCAAATGGATGTCAAAAGTTCTTTTCTAAATGGAACTATAGATGAAGAAGTGTATGTGAAACAACCACCCGGCTTTGAAAATGAACGTTTTCCAAATCATGTTTACAAATTATCTAAAGCTTTGTATGGGTTAAAGCAAGCTCCTAGAGCTTGGTATGAACGGCTTAGTGACTTTCTACTTCAAAAAGGTTTTTCTAAAGGCAAAGTTGACACCACTCTATTTACAAAAATTGTCAAGAATGATTTGTTGATTATCCAAATATATGTTGACGACATTATATTCGGATCAACAAACACTTCCCTTTGCAAGGATTTCGCATCTAACATGCAAAACGAATTTGAAATGAGTATGATGGGTGAGTTGAACTTCTTCTTAGGGTTGCAAATCAAGAAAAGCTTGGATGGCTTATTTGTTAGCCAATCTAAGTATACTAAAGATTTGCTAAAGCGATTTGGTATGGAGGAAGCCAAACATGCCATTACTCCCATGAGTACCTCTATTAAACTCGATAAAGATGAAAATGGGAAATGTGTTGATATTACTAAATATAGAGGCATGATAGGAAGTTTACTTTATTTAACTGCTAGTAGACCAGATATCATGTTTAGTGTATGCTTATGTGCTCGCTTTCAATCTTGTCCCAAAGAATCTCACTTGCTAGCCGTAAAACGTATTTTTCGCTATCTTAACGGGACGATTAACTTAGGACTTTGGTATCCAAGTGGTACTACATTTGATCTCACAAGTTATTCGGATGCCGATTTTGCGGGTTGTAAAGTTGATCGAAAAAGCACAAGCGGTACATGTCATTTTCTAGGTCACTCGTTAGTTTCATGGTCAAGTAAAAAGCAAAATTCGGTTGCCTTATCTACGGCTGAAGCCGAATATGTTGCGGCCGGTAGTAGTTGTGCTCAAACTCTTTACATTAAGCAACAATTACTTGATTTTGGGCTTATTTTCAATCGCGTACCTATTAAATGTGATAACACTAGTGCTATTTGTATCTCAAAGAATCCTATTCAACACTCTCGCACAAAGCACATAGAGATTAGGCATCATTTTTTACGGGATCACGTAGCTAAAGGCGACGTTGAATTGGTTTTTATTGACACTAAGAATCAATTGGCGGATATTTTTACTAAACCCCTCTCGGATGAACCATTTTCAAAAATTCGTAGGGACTTAGGAATGGCCATGGATTTTGAAGTCATTAGTTAATTTTCACAAATTCTCGTCCACGTTCTCGGCTTTCAAAATTTAAAAATTTTTCAAAAATTTTTTTTGAGGGCCAGTCGACTGCCTCATATACGGCCAGTCGACTGGATCAACCAGTGAGTTTTTGTGTTTTTAACTATCTTCAGCCAGTCGACTGCCTACATTGGCCAGTCGACTGCCTCATATACGGCCAGTCGACTGGATCAACCAGTGAGTTTTTGTGTTTTTAACTATCTTCAGCCAGTCGACTGCCTACATTGGCCAGTCGACTGGGTCATGAGCCAGTCGACTGTCTCCATATGGCCAGTCGACTGCCTCTGCGCGAACATTGTTTTTATTTCTTCTTTCTCTTCGTCTTCTCTCCACTCTCTCCACGATCTCTCTAATTTCTTCTCTTCTTCACGCCATTTACTCATCTTTAGACCACTTTCCCACTACACCACGATCCTCTCCTCCATCATCACCACTCCCCTCTTTATTTTCAGTTATATATCTCCATATATATATATCCATATATATTTTTTTTTACAATTTCACTTCTCCCTCTCTGTTTTCACCCTTTCTTTTCATTTTTCTTCTCAAAATGCTTCCTATCTTCTTGATTCTCCTCTCTCTCATGGCTCCTAATGTCGTGCGCCTCAAGAAACGCGCCCGTAGGGGTGGAAGCTCTTCGGCTGCACCGCCTCCACCTCCGTCTCCTGTTCATGAGGACACTAATTCCGAATCGGAATCTGGTCCGATGTCTCTGACTGCTCTTCTCGGTGATGAAGACGGTGTTCGTCTTTTCGAAACTCAGTTCCTTCATCGAAAATTTGCTCGGAGTCGCATTCTGACTCAACCCTTGTGCGAAGAGATTGGCGCTAATACGTTCAATCTTTTTCAAAATATGGGTTGGGATTTCTTTCTCTCGCTCGATGTTCCGCTCTATCCGAGGGCTGTCAAAGCATTCTACACCAATCTGGTGAATCCTTCTCAACCACGTCTTATCTCCACCCTGCTTAGATCCAATGTTGGAGGCGTCTCTGTTAAGATCACCGAAACAGTACTCAATACTGTTTTTCGGCTACCTCCTGGCGGTATCTCCTATTACTGCCCATCTATTTGGTACTCTTCGAGTGATTTCGATCCTCTCGAAGCAGTTCGGCCTATTTCTGTGAATAAATCAACCACCGCCATTGCTGAGTTTCCTTCTTCCTCGCTTACTCCTGAGGCTAGACTTGTGCACAACATTATCACATATTCCATTTTGCCCAAGTCCGGAAGCCGGAGTCTTGTGTCGATTATGGAAGCTTTCCTTGTCTACTGTGTCATGACCGGTCGGAAGGTCAATCTTGCCTTCCTCTTCATATCGGCAATCCTCGAGTGTCACAAGAAGAAAGGCGCACTTATTTTTCCTATCCATTTATCCTATCTTCTCAGTCGGAACGGTGTGCCACTTGCTGACGAGCCTACGGAGCACAATCCAATCTTTCTGGACCGCACTCATCTCAAGCAAATGCACATTGGCAAAAATGCTGATGGAGTGTTGGTCTCTCTTAGGGCTGCCCCTCCTGCGGACCAAGCCGGTCCTTCTGTTCCTGTTCCCGACGCTCCTCGTCCCGAGGCACCTCGTCCGGATGCTCCGACTTCCTCATTTCCGTCTCTTGGCAGCGATTTCGATATTCCGGATTTTGGGTTCGGCGGTAATCCCGAAACTCTTACCCAAATCTTGGAAATCGTGAAGCGCAATGAGGAGGCCCAAAAGCAGACGGCCGCGGACATAAAGCGCCTTAAGGACAAGATCGACCGTATCACCACCGCCATGGATGCACTTCGCCGTGACCCTCCGCCTTTTTGATGTCGTCAAAGGGGGAGAATGTTTAGGTTGTTTGTGTTGGCCATAGGTCCATTTTGCGTAGCATAGGACGTTACCATGTGTGTTGTTTATGTTATCTTTAGTTTTATTTCTATGCTTTATTATTTTGTAATCAGTAGCAGTAAAACAACATGTACCGATCTTGCAATTATTAATTGAAAAATGTTGTTTCTATTTTTCTTCAATGCATTACGTAAATGAATATCAAATTGAAAAATTTATTTCCTAAGGGGGAGCATGAAAATAAAAATGAAAGATGCACACATTGAGGGGGAGTATCACTTGATACTTTACCAATTATGAGCAAACACGAAATGTTTTGTCAACATCAAAAAGGGGGAGATTGTTGGCTTTGAAATTCATTTCAAGCAATAAATCTTATTTTGATATTAACAAAACATTCAAAACCGTGTTTGGTACTAATATGGCCTTGAGCTAAGTGTTTCAGCAAGTACAGGTAAATGTTTCGGGAAGATCGCTAAAGCAACAAGCGATAAGGAAACTCAAGCGCAAACTCGAAGAAGGACAAAAAAAAAGATCAAAGAAAGAACAAAAGCTGGACTCAAGACCTGGGGTAGATAGGTCGGGGTGAGAATATTGTAACAAGGTATCTTATGCGTTGATTGATCTTATAAGCTCAAGTAATTAATCAAACAAACCCAAACGGATCAAAAACGGACCTTGAAAACAATTTTTGGAGTCACCCAGTCGACTGGCCTGTCCAAGGCAGTCGACTGACTGTGACCCAGTCGACTGGCCCTTAAGGACCCAGCCGACTGGATGAACCAGTGAGTTATAAAACATTCTAATTGCATGAGGCAGTCGACTGGCCTGTCCAAGGCAGTCGACTGACTGTGACCAGTCGACTGGCAGTTAAAGACCCAGCCGACTGACTGGACCAGAGAGTTTCGAACATTTTTTATTGCCTGAGGCAGTCGACTGGCCTTCTTGAGGCAGTCGACTGACCCTAGCCGTTGGGAAAAATATTTTAAATCTAAGAATGGAGGCAGTCCACTGGGTGCCGGTAGGCAGTCGACTGGGTGCTTCAGGATTTTAAGGAAAAGTATTTCTAAATAATATTTTTGCCCAAAAAGAAATGATTTTGCTTGCAGATTTTCAGGTCCTACTCTCCATATTGTCTAGGGTGAGACACACTCTCCAAACCCTAGTGTTCACTATATAAAGAAAGAGATATGGATTAACAATTCTAAGGTTTGTGTGTGAGAAATTTTACTAATATTGTTCATCTCTAATTTTCTCTCAAGCATCTTCTGAAAAATCTTTTGATAGCAAAATCTCGCTTTTCACTCTTATCATTTTTGATGATTTAAAGTCAAGCCTTGAGCCTATTCTCTTATTGAAAATATATTGTGAGAATATAAATATATATCTTGAGTTCTTGAAATATCACCTAAAAACACTTGAGCTTATCTTGATCTATCATCCATAAAAACCTTAGGGTTTTGAGTGTTTTTGTTTCTTGAGTGATATATTGATTACATACACAAATTTGTGATCTTGGGTGAGTGAAGCCCATTGTATCAAGGGAGGATTGTTCTCTTGATTGTGTGAAGAGCTAGTTAGCTCTTTTGTAAAGGTTTTGCTATTCCACCTATTGAAGGAAGAGCCATAGTGTGAGGATTGGGAAAGTCTCAAGGAAGGGGATTCTTTGAGCCGAGGAGTAGGAGTTACCGAACCTCGTAAAAATCATGGTGTCAATATCTCTATCTCTATCTCTTTACTTTATGTTCATGCATGCTTAATTTATATTGTGGTAAATAGCTTGTTGAATTTAAGTGAAATCATTCATTGCATATTTTACCTTGTAAATTAATATTGAACCTTGTTGCATGTTTTAGTAAGAATAAAAAGGAGTTAGAAATTATTTTTAAAACCCTATTCACCCCCCCTCTAGGGTATTTTAGTGACTAACACCTTCATAAGTCACCTCAAGCTTATCCCACATTTCTTTAGCCGTTGAACAAGTAGATACATGATTAAATTCATTTGGACTCAATGCACAATTTAAATTAACTTTGGCTTTAGCATTGTATGACATGAGCTTACGGTCATCGTTATCCCACTCATTTGGTAATTTGGGAACGATTTTTCCATCAACGATTTTGGTTAATACAAATGGTCCTTCAAGGACTACTTGCCATATTTGATAGTCAATAGCTTGAAGAAAATCTATCATTCTAGTCTTCCAATAACTATAGTTTGATCCATCAACCCAAGGGGGTCTATTATTAGATTGTCCTTCAATGTGAGTGACTAAATTTGAGCTCATGATCGTTCTCTAAGACGGTTAAGTCTAAAATTAATAGAGATTAGGCTCTGATACCAATTGTTAGTCACTAATTAACCCTATAGGGGGGGTGAGAGGGTGTTCAAAAATTATTTCTAACTCTTTTCGAAAGTAGAACAAGTTATACCAATTATACAATTACTTCAATAGTCAAGTGAATGATTCAATTCAATCGGTCTAATAAATTATCACAAGACTAATTAGCATACAAGAAATTAAGGTAAATATAGCATGCAAAATAATGAAGTAAAGAGAAAGAGATAGAGAGATTGACATCGTGATTTTTTCGAGGTTCGGTAACTCCTAGTCCTCAACTCAAGAACCCCTTCTTGAGACTTTTCCCGATCCTTTCACTATGGCCCTTCCTTCACAGGTGGAATGGCAAACCTTTACAACACAAGCCTCACGAGCTTGTCTCACAATCAAGAGAACAATCCTCTCTTGCAAAAATCGTTGGACTTCACTTGTCTGAGATCACAAAATTCGTATGTAATCAATTGTATCACTCAAGAACAAAAACACTCAGAAACCCAATGGTTTTTATGGAAGAAAAATCAAGATAAGCTCAAGTGTTTTTGGTGATTTCTCAATAGCTCTAGATATGTATTTTAAAATGATATATCAATGAATAATCTAAGGACAATAAGAAGAAATACTAGAGTTTAAAACATCTGAGATTTTTGCAGAAAATCAGATGTTTACTTGCTTCCTTTCAATGGCTTTTTCAGAAAATCTGTGTATGAAAAATGAAGGCTTCTCTATTTCTCAAGTTCAATCTCTTAGATACAAACTACACATCTCATTCTATATATATGGAGGTTTTTGGGTTTTGAGAATGAATATTGTATTTGGAAGAGACAAGAGTCGTTTGAAAGCTTTAAACATATTGCTTAAAAGAGGGAAAAATGTTTCTGTCAAATCTGCAGAAAACATGGAGCATTTAGTTGACTACATCACAACTTTATTCAACTACATATTCCCTCTTAGTCGATTAAATGAGGTTCTAGTCGACTACATGGAGCTTTAGTCGACTGAAAGGTGTAGCTTAGTCGACTACTCTCAGGCTTTAGTCGACTCAATCTAAATGGAGAAAAACTTGTTGCTTCTGATTGGTTTAGTCGACTACTAGAGTTGGTCTAGTCGACTATGGCTTTAAAGAATACTTGTTTAAGTCATTTTTCCTTTCATTTGAGTTCGGTTCATTTTAGACTTGAGCTTATATGATATTATCGACACATAAATTACTTTGTTATAATGATCGCACCCCGACCTATCTACCCCGAGTCTTGAGTCTTCGAGTTTCGCCTTTTCTGTTGAATATTTGATTTTCCGTTTCCGCGCTTCAATCTCATTCTTGGCTTTTTGCTTTTATTCAAGCTTTCTTTCCGAGCCTGTTTTTCGACTCATTCACCTACCTTTTGCTGAAAACATGAACTCGATAATTCATTAGTATCAAACACTCTTTAATGGTTTGTTATCATCAATTTTGGTATTGTTTGCCGAAACTAAATTTCAAAGCCAAAACTAAGGTAAGATGAAAACAATACATACTAATGTTGATAATCTCCCCACCAACCGTGATGAGAATTCAATCCAAGATCCAAACTAGAAGGAAAAAATAAAAGATACAATCTCTTTGTCACACAATTTCCTCCTTCTCATCTTTTCAACTTTTTCACCATATCCCTTTTTCTCATCTTTTCAAATTTTTAGTCCTAGGCAACTAAGCCTGAGCTTCTTCCATGGGATTTATGCTCATTAGTCTTCTTCCTTTTTTACGCGAACACTCAATGCTTACTGAGGCAAGACGCTCAGTTCTCAGATTGAAGAATTTCTTTTTGCATTTTTAATATTTTAAACATCTTTTTTTTTCAATATCACCAAAAATTTCATACACATGCAAAAAAATATTTCATGCATAGACCAATCTAGCATAGCTCATGAACCTTCATAGCACTTTGGGTTAAATAAAAAAATTAATTGATTTAACATGCATTATAATCATCACCGAAGCAACTAGCACCTAAAATTAAAGTTTTGTAACATAAAATAATCATGCCAAGTGATCATCCAAAAATGTTAGGGCAGTCTGATACCTCTACTTCACATATGCATATTGAAATAAGTAAATGTGAAAATAGAGTAAAATATTACAACTTTTGTACTCTGGCCAAGCTCAACAATCTAAAAAAAAAGTTTTATTTTATGATTTTCTAAAATAAAATGCATGCATGAACAAATATAGTACAAATGCATGATTACCTATCTATTCTAGGAAAATAATGCAATGTGTTCCTTGAATGATAGATAAGAAGATATTTATTCTAAAGAAAGCATACCAATTGATTTCCTAAGACTAACATGCTTTTGAAAATCTAATTTTTTTTAAAGATATCTGCTAACTGAGAATCTGTTGATAGGAACTCTAGAGACACTATACCATCTTCAACAAGATCACGAATGAAATGATGTCGAATATCTATATATATTTGTCCTCAAGTGTTGAACAGGATTGTTAGAAATATTTATTGCACTCATTTTATCACAGAACACAGTCATTGTACCTTGAGAAAAACCATAATCCTGCGACATCTGACGCATCCGCAAAACCTGAGTATAACAACTACCAACTGCTATATACTCAGCCTCAGCAGTGGAAAGGGAAACACAATTTTGCTTCTTGCTATGCCAAACAACTAAGTAATTTCCAACATAAAAACACCCTCCACCGGTACTTTTTCTGTCATCAACATTACCGGCCCAATCAACATCAGAAAATGATACAATATCAATATTAGTACCCGATGGATACCACAGCCCGTAATTCACTATCCCTTTAACATACATGATAATCATTTTCACAGCAATCATATGAGACTCTTTAGGATTTGTTTGGTAACGTGTGCACAAACCAACACTAAACGCTATGTTAGGTCGACTGGCAGTCAAATATAACAAACTCCCAATCATACTCCTATAAAGTGTAGGATCGACATCTTTGCGTTTAGTATCCAAGTTAAGCTTAACACTTGTACTCATCGGAGTGCGAACATCCTTAGCCTTTTCCAAACCAAACTTCTTCACCAATTCCAAGGCATAATGAGTTTGAGAAACAAAAATCCCATCATTTAATTGCCTAACTTGAAGCCCTAAAAAGAAGTTCAATTCACCAATCATGCTTATCTCAAATTCATGTTTCATTTGATCTCCAAAATAATGAGCAAACTTATCATAAGTGGATCCAAACACAATATCATCAACATAGATTTGAGCAACAACTGTATCATTCTCAATTTTCTGAATAAATAGTGTTTTGTCCACCCCTTTTTGAGTAAAACCTGCTCCCAATAGATAATTAGTTAACCTATCATGCCAAGCTCTAGGAGCTTGCTTTATCCCATACAACACCTTTTTTAGCCTGTAAACATGACCCGAACAATAAGGATCCTCAAATACTTTGGGCTGCTCCACATATCCTTCCTCATGAAGAACACCATTAAAAAATTCTTCACATCCATTTGATACAACATGAATCCAAGATGACCAGTGATAGCAAACCAAAAATTCGAATAGATTCAAGCCTAGCCACTTGAGCGAAAGTCTCATCAAAATCAATACCCTCCATCTGAGTATATCCCTGAACAATAATCCTAGCCTTATTCCTAATCACTGTACCATTTTCATCTTTTTTATTCTTGAAAATCCACTCGGTACCAATCATATTTATCTCTTTCGGTCTAGGCACAAGATACCAAACATCATTCTTAACAAACTACTAAAGTTCTTCTTGCATAGTATTTATCCACTCACTATTTTTATGAGCTTCTTTGACAGTTTTAGGTTCTAAAGAATATGTATAGCATGCATACGCAACCTCATTCCTAGCCTTTCTCTATGTCACCATCATCTGATCAACAGATCCTATAACATTATCTAAAGGATGGTACAACTTTACCCTTGCAAATGGTTTCTTAGACAGTGTAAGCTGAACATCACCAATTGAATCACGTGATTCTGATGCTCTTGAAGTATCATTACTAACCACATTATCCTCTTTTACAACCTCAGAAGAATCATTATCCAATAAAAAGAATGACTCACCATCTTCCTCCTCAGTAGACGTTAGGGACTCATCAATACATGAGTCATCAACCACTACATTGGCAGATTCCATCATTGTTTGAGTTTTAAGGTTAAAAACCCTATATGCTCGACCAGTCAATGAATAACCCAAAAAGATTCCTTCATCACTCTTAGACTCGAACTTCCCAATAGATTCATGATCTCTAAGAATATAACATATTTTTCCAAAAACTTTGAAATACTTTACATTGGATTTCTTGCCATAAGGAGTTTTTAAGGCGCCAGGCCTAAGATAAACTTTATTCGAGGTGTAACATGCTGTGTTCACTACCTCGGCCCAAACATACCTGGGAATATTCCTACACTATAACATAACGTTGGCCATTTCCTAAATAATCCTATTCTTCTTTTCAACTACTCCATTTTGTTGAGGAGTTTTAGGTGCTGAAAATTCGTGTTTTATACCTCTCTCTTCACAAAACACTTCAATTTCTGAATTTTGAAAGTCCCTTCCATGATCACTCCTTACAATTTCATTCTTAGTAATTTTTGTTAATTCACGAAAATTAACACGTCCCATCTGCTGATGCTAGATTTCAACTTTATCAAGTTTAACTATTTTGCATAACAATTTAGAATTAGGAACAATACAATAACAATTATCAGTTGAACGCATACCTTCTATTACACAATTCCCAGAAGAGTTAATGATCGAACACTTATCAGGAGAAAAAGTGACATTATGATTGTTATAACATATCTGACTTATGCTCAACAAATTTTATTTAAGACCCTCTACATAAAGCACATCTTTTAGTTTAGGTAGACCAGAAACCACAATGGTACCTTTTCCTAGAACCTTTGACTTCTCTCCATCACCACAAGTGACTATCCCACCATGACATTCCTCGAGAAATCCAAACATTGACTTATCTCCAGTCATATGCCTCGGACACCCACTATCCAAATACCAAGAAGTAGACTTGCGTGCTCTAAGTGTAGTATGAACTACAAGATAGTGCAACTCACTTTTTCTCACCCAAGCCTTCTTCATCTTCGAAGCTCCTTTTACCAATCTTGAAAAATTCTTCATTTCTTCATTCAGCATACGAATTTAATCTTGAACACGATCTCTATGTAGAACTCTTTATTCCTTCACCGATTGCTGAGTCTTCTCTCTCAACTTCGAACACCTTGGTCGAATGTGACCACTGACACCACAATGATGACAAATAGGAACAAACCTCTGGACTCCATCAGTAAACTTCCAAGGATATCTAGGGGTAAGGAAAGCCTTGTTTTCAATAGGTCTTTTGATATAGGATTAAACCCTAGGATTCCAATTTGAATTTCCATTTGAAGAACTTGATGCTACTTGGGAGGCTTTTACAAAGGTGGTTTTTCCAGCAACATTCGAATTTTGCAATACTCCAACAAAAGCTAGTCCCTTTGTATTTCCTGCGGACTTTCCTACACTCAACATATGATTAAGCTTAAAACTTCCACTAAACCACTTCTGAACAGTTGAGTTAGCATATTTCAGCTCTTTTTCCAAATTATCAATCTTAGTAGATTTCTCAACCAATTCCTTATTGAGACCATCTATTCACTTCAAAGCCTTAGTTTTTTCAAGTTCAGACTTATTCAAATCCTCAAATAACTTGGCCTTTTGGGTCTGCAGAAGACTTAGAGTTTGAGAACTATTGGCTAATTCCTATTTTAAATAATGCAATTCTTTGTCCATGTTAAGACTTTTAGTCAACAGTTTCATGTGATTCTTGTGAATTTGTGTGGTCTTATCAAGTAATTTCTTATAAGACTCTTAAAGCGTTTCATTACAATCTTCATCACTCTCAGAACCTTCCTCTTCAGATATCGCCAAACTTGAAGCAATTCCGTTAACCTCCTTGCTCTGTACAGGAAACACACTGAAATTCTCAGAATCATCACCTACTTCAGATTATATCGCATCACTAGCTAATCCATTGTCAGAGTCATCATCCCAACGGACAGCTAATCCTTTGGATTTCTTCAGAGTGTTTGCACACTCTGCAGCTATATGACCATATCATTGACATTCAAAATATTTGGGTTTCTTCATTTTAGGATTAGACTTGTCCTTCCTAAATTGAGTCTTATTTCTACTTCTAGACTCACCAAATTTATCCCAAATGTTTTGTCCCTAGCCATTCTGTTTAGCCCTAACAAATTTTTCAACCTCTTAGCAAACATGGCAATATCATTCATACTCAACTCACTTTCTTCATCAAGTTCACCCTAATCATCCCTAGTTATTTTGAAAGCTATGTTGTTCTCTTTTGTGCCACTCACCTTTTTAGGGGGATTTTTGAACATCTCCTTCTCAAAAGATTTTAAATTTCCACCCAATTCTTCAACCTTAATTTCTTTAAAACTCATGACCTCTGAGAGGACAGTGACCTTAGATCGAAAACATTCAGGAAGAGACCTAATAATTTTATTTACTTTGGTAGTCTCATTAATAGGCTTACCTAGGTTATGATGACCTTTTACAATATCAGTGAACCTAGCCTTAAAGTCTGCGAAGACCTCATCCTCCTCCATCTTCAGCTGTTCAAATTGAGAGTTTAAAATTTGAAGCTTTGATTGTTTCACCTTCGACGTTCCTTCATGAGTGACCTGGAGAATGTCCCAAGCTTCCTTGGCATTACGCACGTAGAAATCCTCTTCAACTCACTCGGAGTTATAGCATTGTATAACACATTCAACATCTTTGAGTTCCAATTCGTGTTATTCGTCTCGGCAACAGTCCACTTGCTCAAAGGTTTTGGTGTTGATTCATTAGTCGCATTGTGTTTCACAGTAGGAGGTGAATATCCTACTTCAACATCATTCGACGCTCTCTCATCTAAAGATTTTAACAACGCTCTCATTCTCGCTTTCCAATATGTATAATTTGAGCCATGAAACAAAGGGGACCTAGATATGGACCTCCTTCACGAGGCATCTCCATCGTCTAAGTACAGAATCTAACCCCAGGTTATTAACCTAAAAAAGGGCAACCAAACTCTGATATGAATTGAAATTACCTAGACGATAGTGAAGATAGCCTAGAGGGGGGGTTAATAGACTTTTTGTCTAGTTTATGACTAATTAAAATTGAATTTCCGCTAGATAATTTTAATTGATCATGAAATCGATAAAAAGCCTATTCACCCCCTTTTGGCTATTTTCACTATCGTCTAGGTAAGTGTCTTCTGGAGGGCGAAAATATCATTTTTTGGATCCGCAACTTCATGAATCATACCGAGGGAGTCGAAGGGGTTCAAATGGAGAAATTATCAAGAAATATGATTTTCGGGGGTTTCGCTACGCTAGACGTACGCTTTCAGTTGTAAAAAGTGGCTAGAAAGTGAGTTTCTACGCTTGAAGCGAAGGTGCGGAATGCTATAGTGTTTTCAACACAAATTTTCAGTGAACTTCGGAAGCTCATATCTCGTCAAACAATATCCAAATGGGGTGATTCTTAAGCCTATCATCAATATCTTGAAGTAAGCATTCCAACAATATATTACATGCCTCCATCCAATGTGTGTAGCTCTAGATATGATGAAATGAGTAAGAGGTGTCTTGCAGAAAAAGATGGAAATTTCATATTCGTGCTGAAATACTATTTTGACCTGAATTGATCCATTTTTACCTGGATGACTTTAAGTTTGACCCCAACACCTCTATATATGTAATATACACATATTATACATCAGATATTAGGGATTTTCTTGGTTGGGTGTGAAATTACCAAAAAGGGTAATCATATTCTCCAAGTTAGGGTTTCCTTCAGCTTTGCTACAGAATTTTAGAACTCCTCTTAACCCAATTTTAGGACTTCTATACAAAGAGTTTTCAGAATATTTTATGGAGATTCATATATCATTCCAAGGAGGAGCCATTCAAGACCTAGAGATCTTTAAAAAATGACTATGGAGGGGGATTTTACATCAACAGTGGTCTCCTTCTATCATGAGCAACTAATTTCGTATCTAGGATTTTCTAGCAAAATCATAGCCAAGTAATGTAGTTCTATCATTATTTTCAATTGTAAAGAGAGGAAACTGTTGACCATACTGTGATGATTGTAATAGTTAAAAGACCGTACTGATTTGCAATATAAAATTATAATTTTGTTATAAATTCTTGCCTTAGATGGAATAAATATAATATTTTGCATAACTATGATTATACAATATGAGCAGGAACTCGGATGCTTAATTATGGTTTTCTACATAATAGTGGTAATGAAACTTGAAATCCCAGGTTGACACAGGTCGTGCTTTGGCGATTTAATATAGACATGCTTTAGTTTATTTTCATGCATTAGGAGTAGATTAGAGTAGCATAATTGGCATGTACTAGTTAGGTCGTATTTAGCTATTTGCGGTACGACCTGATTCAGTTATGGATCGCCATCTTACAATTGATACAATGAGAAACTATATTATGCGGTTAGTGGTGCAGTGATGAAAACCCTAGTTTTCTCTCTCTCGAATCATTACAAAATTTAATTTGTTTTCTAGATAATTTTTGTTAAAATAGATAATTTGGTCTTCGACCACCCAAACAAACAAATTTTCAGAAATTATAATTAAGTGTTTTTGAATTGCTAAAGTGAACAATCTTAGTCTTTGTGAGATCGATATCCCTTACTCAAGCTATTTGTTATTCTTCAATTGATACTTGCGCTTGTGTAGGGTAAAACCTAGATTCATTAAGGTGTCATTTTTAACCATATATTTTTATACACTTAATGTCGCATCAGTATCCTCAAAAGTGAATGGTTAGAGAATGATCCCATTGACCCTTAGACTTGGACGGTTAGAGGATGTGACGGTTATGATTATACTTTTTTATACGGGGTTTTGATGAGCTCACCTCTACGTTTTATGCCCTCAGGTACAACACCAGTTTGCAGGAAATGTTTCCGCTACAGGCCGTATGCGATGCAACGATACCTTTTTTTTGTTTTCCTCATTACAGGTTTTGGAGTTGCGCAGGATGATGCGGTTGCGGTTGCAGTGCGATGGGATTAGGGATGATAGTTATCTACTATCTTCTTTATTATTTAGTTTCTTTACCCATGTTGTATGGGCTTGCCATGTATTTTCTTGGGAGCCAATCTGTTGGAATACTCCCTCTTGGTGTATCTTTTATTTTCTATATTTATTATTTTAGGATGTCAGTGTATCTCTTCGACACCGCCATGTACCGTTCTGTATTCTTATTCGAGGATTAGGGCTCTATATGTTACCGAGGGTTGAGTAGAGGTAGCAGTGGTTTTTTTTCCACTACCTTGGCCCTAGTTGGTTTGTTGAATGTTGGGTTGTGTGCCATTGTAGTTATCGCTTGTCATTGGTAGGTTATTATGTTGTGTTGATGTTTTTGGATGTTCTATTTACAATTGGAACTCTGCCGAATTTTCATTGGATTCCACTGTTGTATTTCTATCATTCAATTGGCTATGGAATATATCATTTTTATCATTATTCCATTCATTTTATCATTATTGATATTCTTAGTTGGTCGCTCATTGTATGGATCACACCCCGAAGTCCTCGGATGTACCGGTTCGGGAGTCTTAAGATTTTAGGGGTGCGACAACATGTTATCAGAGCTCTAGGTTTCATTGCCTTAGGGATGATGAGTGATGGTCGATAGTACGTTTGACGTTTGACATTTATCTATGATTTCGATACGCGTTCTCTGTGTGTTTCAGTGTTGTTGTGTTTTTCCCTTGTGTAGTGTCGAGGACATGTTGTAAGAACATTTATAATATTATTTATATTTTGCATTATTTAGACAATAACCATGTTGAGTGAATTGTGGAGTTGGGTAGGTTCAATAGGCATTGGAAAGTTTCCTCAAATTCAAATCAAACCTAAAGAAGTGAATAATATAATAGAATTCAAATACAAGCAAGATTGAGTAAAAAGTGCCTCCCGGAGAGCAGAAACCTCATTTTCTCAAGCCACAACTGCTAGAATTATTACAAAGGAGTCGAGGGGATTCAAATGGCATTAGTCCTGAGAAAAGTGGTTTCATGAAAAATCTACGCTAAAGCGTATGCCTACAGTATCAAAAAGTACCTAGAAAGCTCAAATCTACACTTAAGCCATACGCCAAAGGCGTAGCGCGGCATGAAAAGTTAATTCCTACTACAATGTCTATTAAGCCCCTGTTTTAAATCCAAGATGTGTCTACGACTCCCACACCTCGAAGTACATGAAAAACACCGATTATTCACCAGAGTATAGGGTTTTACTTTGTTCGGTGTAAAATTATGAGAAAGGATGACTATTAGGGTTTCCCTCATCATTGTCTGTAAATACCAAGGTCTACAATAGAGGGGGCATAGATTTTGGAAAGATCTTTATAGTTCTTATACAATTCATATTATTCTATAGAGTGAGAGATAGAGAGAAAAAAATATTAAGCGATCATCTTCTAGTTCTCTCTTGTTTAGGGTTTATTCAATTGTGCTTCTACATTGATGATCTTATGCATAATTGGATGGCCTAGATTCTGGAAAAAATAAGACACCACTGATTGCAACGTGGTTCCTTAGATTGAGTGCGGAGATCGGAACAGGAGGCTTCGTGGTTCATTGATCTGGTGAGAAGCTGAGTCGTAAAGTACAGAGTGGAGTGAGAGCTTCATGTAGCATGAGTGATTCAAGGCTATCAGACGTTGAGTGGAGAAAGGCAGATCTGTAGGGATTTATAAGTCTAAAGCTTCATTGAGTCTGTATATCTCTTGATTCATAGTCCATCGATACCCGAGAATATCCATGGTTTTTACTTGGAGTCTTTCCAAGGCTTTCCACATAAAAATATCATGCGTCTCTATTGCTTGATTTTATGCACTTAGATTAATCATTGCATGTGTAAGAACACTTTTGTTTGTAAGAATATTTATTGTAATTATTTATGTATGACATGTTCTAGACAATAACCATGTTGAGTGTTAGATAGGATGGTTATGTTTCAATGACATAGATAAGCTTCATCAAAGGCAAAATCAAGTATTGAAGTAATGAAGAATACAAGTGAAGCATAATAGTGAGCATATTAAGGTAAAATGTCTCTTTGAGGGCGAAAATGACATTTTCCGAAGCCGTCACTTCAAGCAAAAAGTATTGAGGGTTCAAGAGGGTTATTTTGGCTTAGTTGTGAAGAAAAGTTGTTTTAACAAAAATGCCTACGTTTAAGCCTACGCTTTTAGTTTCAAAAAGTGGCCTGAAAACACATTTCTACGCTTGGAGGTACGCATGAAGCGTAGGCCCTACTATGCTTGAATCATAGCTACGACAAGTTTTTGCCTATTTTTGTCTGCGATGTCCAAATTGTTCAGGGGTTGGTTTTGTGATATGACCATAAGGTTTGGATGTGAAATTATGAGAAAGGGCAAACATAGGGTTTGGATCATCTTTGTCTATAAATACCCAAGTCTACAACAAGAGGAGGCACGTCTTTGAGAGATCTCTGCAGTATTTTATCGTTCATATTCTTTTACGGAGATATTGATATATAGAGAGAAATATTATTTAGTTATTCTTCTAGTTATCTCTTGTTTTGGAGTTGATTATATCGTACTTCTACATCGACGATCTTATGCACAATTCAATCATATAGATTATAAAAACTCTACACACCATTGATTGCAACTTGGTTGCGTTGATCCACTTGTGAAATGGAGCCGTCTGAGTGCGGAGATCGGAGTGAGAACCTTTGTGGTTATTTGATCTATTGAGAAAAAGAGCCATTAGAGTACAGAATGGAGCGACAGCTTCGTGGAGAGCGAGTGACTCTAGACTTTTTGGCATCGAGTGAAGAACAATAGATTACATCAGTTCTAAGTACTATTTTCATGGAGTCTGTACAAATTCTCTAATTCATAGTGCATCGATACCCGAGTGTATCCGTGGTTTATACTTGGAGTCTTTCCAAGGTTTTTCACATAAAAATATCGTGTGGCTCTATTGATTTATTTTCTGCACTTAGATTATTCTTTGCATGATTTATCTTGATAGATAATTGGATTAAAATTGACTTTCCATAATTATTATTAATTTGTCAATAAATCCACAAAAAACCTATTCAGCCCCTCTAGGCTGTTTTCATTAATCGTCTAGATAATTTCAATTGGTATCAGAGCGTGGTTGCCCCGATTTAGGTTAACTACCTGGGGTTAGATCTTGAACTTAGATGATGGATGTACCTCATGAAGGAGGTTCCATATCTAGGTCCCCTTAGTTTGATGGCTCAAATTACAGGTATTAGAAAGCGAGAATGAGAGGGTTTTTGGAATCACTAGATGAGATAGCTTGGTTGGCCATAGAGGTAGGATATTCACCGCCCACTGTGAAAGATGTTGCTACTAATGAATCTAGGGTAAAACCATCGAGTGAGTGGACTATTGCTAAAACAAATAGTGCTAGTTCGAATTCAAAAGCTTTGAATACGTTGTATAATGCGGTGATTGAGAGTGAGTTTAAGAGAATAACCACATGTGAAATTACAAAAGAAGCTTTGAACATTCTCCAAGTAACTCATGAGCGAACTTCAAAAGTTAAACAGTCAAAACTCCAAATTCTAATTTAAAATTTGAACAACTTAGGATGGAGGAGGATGAAGTTTTTGTTGATTTTGAGGCTAGGTTAACTGACATAGTACCTAGTTGTCACAATTTGAGAGAGCTTATTTCTGAGATGACCATTGTGAAGAAAATCCTTAGGTCTTTGCCTGAACGTTTTTGGTCTAAGGTTACCCTCATATCTGAAATTATGAGTTTCAAGGAAATTAAACTTGAAGAGTTGGCTGGTAACTTGAAATCGTATGAGATGGAGATGTGTGTCTAATCCTCTAAAAAGTCAAGTAGCACAAAAGCGAATGACATAGCTTTTAAAATCACTAAGGAAGGTCCCACTGAGTCGGATGAAGAGGGTGAGAGTAAACCTAGTCAGTTTGACATGATCATGAAGTAGTTTCATATGTTTTTAAAATCTTCTTGTGGTCAAGAATTGATTAAAAAATAAAATTTTAGAAAATCACAAGATTCTAAAAATAGAAAAATCAAAAATAGGAATGATAAGTTTATTTATAACAGCTAAGTGTGCTAATAAATCAAAAAATAAAAAAGGTTTGGTTGTTACATGGAGTGATGGAACAATTAGTGATTCGACAGATTCAAAGGTAGAAGATGAGATTGAGAATTTCACCGTGTTTGCTACACAAAGTAAGGAGGTCAGTGAAGTTGCTACATGTTAGGGAATGTCTAAGGATGATGATTCTGAGGATAATGAAGATCGTGGGGATTCATATGAAAATGCATACAATAAATTTTATGAAAAGTCCGTGCAGGTTAGCAAAGTGTACTCGAAATTTTTGGTTCAATTCAACAATGTTGATAAGGAGAGACAGTCCTTAAGAGAAGAATTCACCAAGTCTGAACAAGAAAGGACTCGGGCTTTGATGAGGGTATATGGTGTCAATGAGGAATTAGAAACTCTAAGATTGAAATTGAGTGAGAAATCTACAAGGATTGAGAGTTTGGAAAAGGAATTGAAGGATGCTAACTCAACTATTCATAGATGGTCTATTGGAACTAATAAGCTTGATCACACGTTGAGTGTAGGAAAGTTAGTAGGAAATACTAAGGGGTTGGGGTTCAAAGGAATGAGTGATCCTGACATTGTTTCTAAAACAACCTTTGTTAAGGCTTCCCGGGCAGCATCTAGTTCTTCTCAAGGTAAATGTAATAGGAATCTTAACACTGGATCTTATGTAAGAAAACCTGTTGAGAGTAAGCCTTCCTTTACATCTAGAGTTAATAAGGGTTCAAATAATGTTTTTCAAAGGTTTATTCCAGTTTGTCATCACAGTGGAGTGAAATGTCACATTTGACCCGTATGTTCAAAGTTAAGAGGAGAAACTTTGAAATTTGAGCGGAAGCATATAATTTAGAAAAGACCCAATTTTGAAAGTTAAATTCGGGTGTTGAGTGAAGAGGTGAAGAGGTTGACTAGGCTAGCAAATAAAGCACCAAAAATTAAATAAATGTGGGTTACAAAAGATGAATTGCATTGTTTAATTGCTCATACTACATGTCTAGCATGCGACTCTAATTCTGAGAAAGGTCTCGAGTATATATCAACATATTCTCAGTCAACAGACATCCCTACAAAACCATTAGATTTTCAAAAGCATATGCATTTTAGAAAATTTGGTGGCATATTATCATTAGGATAGATGTCTTCATATCTCTCATTTTAGGAATATCTTGTATTATATTTTTATCCTATAATTGATACATTATAATGCATTTTGTTTATTTGCATGTTTATTTATTTATTTTTGTTATTTTGTTATTATGCATGCATCATGTTTTGCTACTATTAGGATTATTCATGCATGCATCTTTATGACAAAAATTCCATAAAAATAATAAAAACAAATTAGCATGTTGAGCTTGGCTAACTGTACAAATGATTGTCATATTTCACTTTATTCTCATATTTACTTTTCTTATTATTCTTATAAGTGTTGGAGTTGTTAGTCTGACCTGAGGTTATGAGTTATTCACTTGACATGTTTTAGAGAATGATCCTGTTGACCCTTGGAGTTAGGGTGTGTGTGGTCGCGTGTGTACCATGAGGTATGTGATTCACATTGCATTTGCGTTGCTTATATGTGATTTATGTTGTCATGTGGATCATGATATTATCCTATGTGGTTGAGGAACATGTTTAATGTGAATTTCAAAATAGATATTTCACGTATTAGTATAATGATCAACTGAAATTGGTGGATGTGAAAATATGATTTGCATGCCTTATCTAAAGTATAATGTGAAGTAAATGTTTATTCTTGTTGAAATGTGCTTATATACCTTAGGGGGGGGGGGGGGGTGATATAAGTGGTTTAAAGATTTTCTTATAATATGTAAAGTCGGTTGTGGCTATTGAGTTGAGATTAGTTGAAGCCTTGAGAAGATGGCTGATGGTTTTGTGGTGTTGGTGGTTGTGTAGCAACGTGCATCAATTGTGATTTTGATGTTTTGGTTATGATAGATGAGATTATGAATAAACCGAGTCAATTGTGTATTGATGGCAATGTGATTTTATTAGAAACCTAAGAGATGTGGTTTCGAATGTGAAATTGAGGTTTGAAAGAATCGAAAGAGGTTCTTGATTTGAAACTAGTTGGTTAGGTTTCCTTTAGCGAGCTTAAGGATAGGAATTTCATTGAAGTTGTGGACATTCTTGAATAAGTCATTGTGGAGTTTAGAGATTTAGATGTCGAACTAGGTATGGTTGGGTTAGAGTTAGTACATTTTCATATGGTCACTTTCCTTCCTTTCGAGTTGCCTTTTTACCTCGGTTCTTCATTCATTTGCTCCTTTTGAGCGTCTATAAATTTGCTTTGGTATTTCCGTTGGTGTTTCCGTTGGTGTTTCCGCTTTTCTGTGAAAAAAAACTGCTTTCGCCTATTTTGTGACCCGACAAAAACTTTGGGCTTTAGAAAATGATTTAGCATCATTTGAAAATATTTTGGCACTTAAAAAGTCGGTAGGATGCTAAAACGGAGATCAGAGGCAAAACCGTTATTTTTTTCGCAAATTCTTCCGTACCACGCGACAATTTTAAAAAATTCATATCTCCTTCTTCGTATATTGGATCGAGCTGAATTTTTTTTTTGTTAGAATGTTAACATCTTGAATTTGTGTTTAACCTTTTGAAAAGGTAGGTTTTCGAAACTTCAGTTTCGGTAGAAAGTTAGTGTGTTTGGAGATTTGGAACAAAATTTACTGTAGCATCCTTGTTTTCCTGCACATGCGACAGTTTTAAAAAATTCAAGTTAATGTATTATTGGAACATTAACTCGAATTTGAGTTAATGTATTGGAACATTAACTCAAATCTCAAATTTTGAAGATTTGGAACAAAATTTACTGTAACATCTTGAACTTATGTTTAGAATTTTGAATCACTCGAGTTAATGTATTATTGAGTGATGTATGTTCGTTTAAAGATGACGGTATATTTTAAACTTTTACATGTCGCGATCTTTCTTTAGAAATTTATATTTTTTGTCTCGTTTACTCAAATTCAATTCCGTTTCTTGATATGGGCATCTTAGAGTCTCATTTACGATATATATGTTCATTTTTTTTGTTTGAGGATAAATGCCTCGGTTTTGGCGCCCGAACTCATCTTTTATCTTAAATTTTTGTTTTTGGTCAGAGTTGTCCGACACCGTTTTCAAAAATTCATATCTTTCGCGTCAGGGCCTTGATTTAGGTTCCGTTTGTTTCTATGGTTCAACCTATGTCCACATAGGTGGGGTAACCTTTGAAAGTACATTTTTGCCCTTAAAATAACCATATGACCTTTGAGTGGTCGGTTTGATGGGTTATTCAATCCTTTTCACTTACTTTTGGTGTTCAAAAACCTTTGTCACTTACCTTACGTTGAAGTGACTATTTTAACCCTGTGCTAAGTTTGCGGATGTCGGTTGTGACAAGTAAGGTGATTGATCATATGAGTTGATACTAATTTTAGGTTTTAGAGCTCAATATGCTCGTGATATAGGAAGTGTGAGTGTTATTCTTCCTATAGTGTTATGAATAGGACTGTTGCTTCCCTGTTTTGGTGATAGATGTTGTGTTGATTATCAGTGTGGGACTGGCGGGTATGAGTCATAGTGATTTATAAGGTTGTCTGGACTACATGGATCGTATTGGTGGTATATCTCTCTCTCTATATATACGTGCATATATATATATATATAAGTGTGCGTTATTATATGTTATTGTGTTATGGTTTCACTACGTGCCAGTTGTCCTATTTGTTGATGCATGGTAGGGGACTAGGGGGATGTGTTTTTGGGGTCTCGTTTTGGCGTGAGTGTCATATAGGACATTTAACTGACCTAGGGTAGATGCATGTACATAGGTTGGTTCAAACTCTACTTGAACGGTCATAGGATGTGACAGTTACGATTCCTTTCTCCTATGGGGCTTCGATGATCTCACCCCAGCATTATTTTACCTCGCGTCCAAAATGCGAACTTGTAGCAAAGGTTTCGGCTACGGACAACATGGGGTGCAAAAACACTTTCTTTTATTTCATCATTACAGGATGGCTCGTGGCACGGATGTTGTTTCGAGATTTGGGACGTTCGTACGTAGAGTTTCTCCTTTTGTTTTCCTTTATTTGTCTTCTGTATTGAGACTGTTGTTGTATTTTCTTGGGAGCCATACAGTTGGCATATCTCTTCCTTGTATTCAGTATTAGTGTATCGTTGTATAGATGTATTATTTTGGCACCTCAATGTGCCTTGAGTATCATTAGGTTTAGCTTCCTCTTGGTTTTGTATGGAATTATTATGATTAATAATATTCCATTTATTTTATGATGGTTTGGGATCTTAATTGGTCGCTCTTTGCATGGATCATACCCCGAATTTTGGTTCGAGAGTCTTTGGAATTTAGGGGCGTAACAAAGACGGTCATTTTCATTGTGTGCATTCTTAAAATAAAACCTATGTTTTAGCATTTCTCGAGATTCCAAGAATCCGAGGCTTCTTTCTCAAGATCTCGACCTGCAGTGTTTTGAAAGGTGTCTTCTTGTTTCACCCTTACTTCCGACCATTTCTAAATGTCTGGTTTGAGGCTTGTGTTGTTTAGTGCACACACAAAGTGTTGCCTTTTTCTTCTTCTTGGTCACTTGATGTCACCACCTAGCTGATTTAGGTTTTCACACATGTTAGGGCTATGGATGCCGAATGGATTGGATCGAGTTTTAAAACCTTTTTCTTAAAATTATTGAATCTCTCGGATTCATCTTTTTATGACTTTCATTCTCGGCCATCCGTTTGGTTTCTTTTATCCCGGTGTTTTCCCTAAACACTTGTCGTGTTCTTAACCTTAACATTGTTGTCTCGGTTATCCGTTGGTTAGCATTGGAATATCTTTTCCTTTGCTTTATTTCTTGACCCTTATGTGGTTGTTCATCAGAGTATTGTTCATGTACTCTCTGTGATTTGATCGGTTAGCTTTCCTTATTCATCGTGAGAGTGTTGGTGATTTATTAATCATATTGGTGATAGTATTATGAGATTCATATGGTAATATGATTGAGGTGATTCAGTCTTTGAGATGTAGATTTTCTCTAGGAATGGAATGATTGTTCGCATATATATATATATTGATGATGATTACTTTAATACGCAAGCACGTGAGTGCTTTTCCTCCTGTGTTCTCGGGGAGTGGGTTGTAAGTCTTCCTTGGTATTATTTCTGGATTATTTCTTTTGAGGATATTAAATGTGAGTGTGATTATCCCAGTTTGGATCCTCTAGTTAGCGTTGTGAGCACTTGGTGATTTGGAAGCTTCGACTTGGGTGTCGTGTACTTAGCGTACGTTTGTGAGAGTAGTGTAGAGCACCGGTGTTGGTACTTAGAGTACGAGTCTTGGTTATCCTTTGTGAGACTGATCGTGTACTTATATGTAAATATATATATATGTACTCATATATCGGGATATGATTAGTTATAATTAGGGTATGTATATACGTATATGTATACTAAACTGTGTTTTGTACATGGGTACGTGATAGTGATTGATCGTTAGCATTGTATTATATGCCTCGTGCCTTATTGTGCTTCCCTGATACATGATTATGTTAATTGTGGGGTTATTTTGGGTCTTATAGTGGCGTGAGTGCCATATGAGATGACGGACTAACCTAGGGTAGATGCATGTACACGGGTTGGTTAGTACTACTTGGACGGTCAGAGGATGTGATGGTTATGATTATACCTTTTCCTACAGGGATTTCATGAGCTTACCCTGGCGTTTTATGCCCTGGTGTCCAACACCAGTTTGCAGGAAATGTTTTGGCTTCAGGCAGTATCCGTTGCAACAACACCTTTTCTTTGTTTTCCTTATTACAAGTTTTGGAGTTGCGCAGGGTGATGCGATTATGGTTGCAGTGCTACAAGATTGGGACAATAGTTATCTATTGTCTTCTTTATTATTTAGTTTCTTTACCCATGTTGTATGGGCTTGCCATGTATTTCTCCTGGGAGTCAGTCTGTTGGCATACTCCCTATTGGTGTATCTTTTATTTCCTATATTTATTATTTCAGGATGTCAGTGTACCTCTTCGGCACCGCGATGTACCTTTCTGTATTCTTATTCGAGCATTGTGGCTCTGTAGATTATCGAAGGTTGTTTTCTTTCGACTACCTCGACCCTAGTAGGTTTGTTGAATGTTGAGTTGTGTGCCATTGTAGTTACCGCTTTGTGATTGGTAGGTTATTCTGTTATGTTTGTGTTTTTGGATGTTCCATTTATAAACGTTTACTCTGGCATATTTTTATTGGATTCCGTTGTTGTATTTCTATAATTCAAATGGGTATGGAATATATGATTTTTATCATTATTCCATATGTTTTATCGTTATTGATATAATTAGTTGGTCTCTCATTGTATGGATAAAACATCAAAGTCCTCGGATGTTCCGGTTCGGGAGTTTTAGGATTTTAGGGGTGTGACAAAGTATATATATTTACATATATATATATAAAACAAATATGATTTATATACTAATAATTTCTATATAATCATATATATTAAACTTACTTTATACATATATCTATGTATAATTACGTATATAAAATAATTATTTACATATAACTATATTTATATTATTTATTTATAAAATCTATTTCCTATATAATTCAAATTATTTTTAACTTTTCTTTTAAATAAGTTTGGGGGAGGGTTTTTATTTAAATAATAACAATAATAGATATATATATTAATAATTTATGTATAGCTATATATATTTAGACCATAACTTTTATATATAATTATGTAATTTATATATATATATAATATTTGTCTACAGTTAACTATATCCTTTATCTATATTTCAACTCTCTTCTAACAAAGTTTGGGAGAGAGAAATTTTTTTTTATACTATATATTATTTTATAGGTTTCAGACTATTTTTTAAAAATATTTTTTAAATAATATATATATATATATATATATAAATCATTTGACTAATTTATAAAATAAATAAAGAAATAAAATTAGCCATCAATTATTTTTCTTTTCTTCCAATTTTAATTGATTGTAGGCCTTTGGCCACACTATCTTTTACTTTCTATTATCAATAAAAATTCCATTCCTTTATATTTCTTGTCTCTATTCAAATATTATACTATGATCTTGGTTTTAGTCTTGATTAGAATGTAGATAATGGAACACACAAAGTTTGGGGGAGGTTTCGACAACATCCTGAAATCTTGCTCTCAAAAGTGGTAATATTATTCTATCCCTATGTTTTAATGTTTATTAGCACCATGAGGACATCGTTCGATTCAAGTCTGGGGGGATGAAATAGTATAGACATAAATAAAAGGGGATGAAAATGTTTTAGTTTTTAAGTTAAAAAAATTAATAGAAAATTCTGCATCACGTACTGGTTTGCTATTGTTAAAAACGTACAGAGCAGTGGGTGATCGATCGACCTATGGTGCGATCGATTGGCCGACTTAAAAAATATATATATATAAATATACAATATATATATAGCTTCATATATATATAATACAAATATAAGTAACTCCTAATGTCCACAAAATAAATAAATAAAAGATTAGATATATATATAATTATATGTAAAATAAATATTTACGATATTATTTCAAATACTATATTTTTATCTATCTTTATTTAACCATATTCTTTATTAAACTTGTGAATTAGTTAGGAAAATGAGAATAGTCTAGAAAATAGATGTATGTGATATTTTTTGTTGTCGATGCAGAACAATACACAATAATAATTGGGTTAAAATTTTATATTTTATTCAATCTTTGGCCATGTATTTATACACAATTTGGTAAATGGGTCAAGCCCATTTACCCAAGTTTTTCAATCCCTTAAATCATGGGATTTGATAAACTCTTTTCTTTTTTGGACTCTCTTTTCCATAAGTAGGACAACTCCCTGACTTATGGATCACTCATCTTCTAGAGAATTCTATGGGCCCATTATTTCTTCGGCCCATCAATCTTCGGCCCATCCGTCTTTGGCCCATCAGTCCTGTGGCCCATCCTTGTTGGGCAATGTACTTTTTTACTATTACACAGGCGCCTGAGGTTATGGGCTCATGGGCCAATTCATAGCCCATGACCGAATCTATACATGCACATATATACATATATTGATGCTTTTATGGGAAATGATGGTGGTGAAGTGGCAACATTTATTGGGCATTTAAGTGCATTTCAAAACGTGTGGCCACAACATCCTTGTTTCTCTCACCATGACGGCTCTTCGTGCATTGTGCGACCTTCGGGCTTCGTGCAGTCCTTTGGAATGCTCTTTTCCTTCTATAAAACGCCCTCTAAATCATTTCATTTCTTCATTCCTCACTCTCTCAATTTTCGTTCTCTGCCTTTTTCTCTCTGATTCCTGCAATCTTTTCTGCCGCCCTTAAGAACCTTCAGCAGAATAGACATTTGCACCTACCCGAAGCTCTTCTCGCCTCTTCATTATCAGCTGAGTAAGTCAAATAGTATATCCCTTTTTTTAATTTTCATCTCTGCACCCCATCCGTCTCTTCTACCTTTCTGGAACTATGTCCGACAGCGATGATACCAGGTCAGTAGAGGAGGTCGTTCTCTCCTCTGCAACTGACACTGACCCTACCAGTAGTGATAACCCTCCATCTACCCGTCAAGAGGCCCCTATCCCAAAAATAGTTCCCCAAAATGCCGACCTTTCGGGTTCGTTAACGAATCCGGGAACACCTACTTCAAGGGGTTCTCATAATAATGATGAATCTGTGGACCCCAAGCCTTCTGAAGCCTTCACAGTTGCCCATCTTAAGAAAACCCGGCCTGAGGTGGACGTAAAACATCTTCGGGCTGAGACCCATGTGCCCGGTGATGTTGATATGGCCCCTTACCCAGGCTATTTAGATTTCTCTAAGAGTGAGGGACTTCAGTCAGGTAGGGTTCTACTATCGGGGTTTCACCTTAAAGTTTTACAATTTCCTCTTCACCCTTTCTTCCATTATGTGTTTTTCACGTTAGGTTTGCACCCCCGTCAACTCAACCCGAACAGACTTAGGATTCTGTCCATGCTCCTATTGTACAATAGGGATCTGGACCTTAACCTAGGTTTAGCCGACTTATTTCTTTATTATTTTTTCCAAAATACCAGAGAAAGTAAGGGTAGATACAACCTCGATCCCTTCCAGGGTCGGGGTCTATGTTTCGGTAAGGAAAAGTCAAATAAAGGGTGGAAAAAAAGGATGGTAGTTGTTAGCGGTAATTGGTTTGAGCCGTTCTATTTGACATTGGCGATCCCACATACCTTTGGTGCTATTCGCTTGCTTGTCTACTGTCCCCTCCACAAAGCCTACTATTTTTGTGAGTTCTGTGATTTACATCGGGGGGAATACGCATACATGTTTCTAGGTTTTAAGATATTTTAGGTGATGTTATGTAAAACGAGTTTAATCCGGTGAATTAACTGGATCCGTGACTCAAGATTTTTCGGGAGCCGAAATCATAAATGCAAGACCAATAAAATACCAAAAATAAGTCAAGGACTACTGAGTACTCCCTAGAGGCTTCACCGAGTACTCGGTAAGACCAGATGCGGCCAGTAAATTCTGCAACTTCTATATAAATCTGTGGGACCCGTTTCAATCCAACTCAACATGGAATGATCTGTAGGCTATTTTAGATGCAATATTGACCATATATGAAGAGATTATATATCATTTTTCAAGATACGTTCCTGGCTAAACCGTGATGCAATAAGATTACCAAATAAAGATGACTCTTTTTCTATAAAAATGAGTGGTGTCCCCTATAGCAAAAGAGACTTCACAGAGAGAATTAATTGGAGTTTTGTCTTGATGTTATACTGGAGGTTGGAGTAGAATATCAACCATGGAGGGTTCGTCTACATCAACAATGAAGACGATCTCTACCATGAAAAACTAAACCGGTATCTAGGGTTTTTAACAAAATCCTAGCCAAGTAATGTAGACACTGTCTTATTTTTATTGTATAAGGGGAAATTGAATGACACGTATATGGTGATTGTGTATATGAGTGATTACGTTTGATTTTATATAATATTCTATGTTTATTCTGTGTCTTGTCTTAGCTTGAATGAATGTTGTAGCTTGTACAATCATGGTTATTAAATACGGGCTAGAACTCGGATGTTTAACTCATGATTTTTTACACAATAGTGGTTATTAACATGTCATCTTGATTTAGATAAATCATACTTGAAAGGGATAATTAGTAACGTTCTTTTAATTTATGATAGTAGGAGTAGCTTAGAATAGATGCACGTACTCGTTATACTCATATAGAGATGGCTTGTGCCAATGATTGATGAATTTTTCCTTTTTTGGGATTAGGGTTTGCCAATGTTTGCGACCCTATATCTGATTCACATATGATGGACCGCCCTTTTATAATTAAATGATTTAGATAATATATTACAAGGTTAGTGGTGGAGTTAGATATACCCTAAATATTTATCTGCGTTGTTTCACAATCTAAACCAATTATCTCTCATATTTATCTTTTAGTTTATTAGTTATAGAAAACAAAACAAACAAACTATCCTTAATAATTTAGTTATAAATAATTATAAAGAGTTGAAGAATCATTAGTCTCTGTGGATTCGCTATACCCTATCTTATTGGTATTATACTATAATTGATTCGTACACCTGTAATAGGGAAAACTAGGTCAACTATAAGAGTTTATCTGCACACACTATTATTATCATTATTATTTATTATCCCTTCCTAGTAAGCCGAATTAACCAAGGTTCGACCATCGATTAAGTTTTTGGCACCGTTACCGGGGACTAAACGATTTTCTATACTCTTGCATAATTATTATACCTAGATTATTCTATTTGCTTTATTTTTATTTTCTTCTTTTAAAAGACAAAACTAAGATTAGCACAAGGAACCAGAAAAGCGGTAACGATTGCATGGCTAGACCATTTGTGAGTTTTATCGTACATTAATTTATTGCACAAGTTTTATCTTTAGTTTTATTATTTAATTTGTCTTTTATTTTTGTTTATTTATTTTTCATTTGTTTTTAGTTAGTTTAATATTCTTAAAAATAAAAATTTGTTTCCTCGTTGTATGAGTGGTTTGCGTTCTGTATCTAAAGAACTTACTCCTTTGGATCTTGAAGTTGATAGAACTTATTGTAAAAACTTAAGAACTAACAAATAAAGGATTGAAAAAGATACTTTAAATTTTAACAATATGGGCAATCCTCAAGTACAACCACTAGGTTCCTTGAAATATTATTACACACCGTCTAATTTAGAATCACCAGCAGACATAGTTATACCAGGAGAAACAACATATCATTATTAAATTAAAGCTAGTGTTATAAAGATGTTGCTTAAATTTTATGGACATAAACATGAAGATCCTTACGAACACATCACAGAGTTTATAGAAATTAGTTCAACAACTAAAATGAATGGGATGCCTAATAATGCTTTACGTCTGCGACTATTTCCCTTTTCACTCAAAGAAAAAGCTAAAAAATGGTACAATAGTTTAGAAGAACGAGTTAAGACTGATTTGGAAAAGCTTCAAAAAGAATTCTTACATCAATTCTACCCAATAGGAAAAACACATGAAGTCCAAATAGCTATAATGAATTTTGCCCAAATTCTTGGAGAACAATTCTATCAGATTTGGGAATGATTTAAAAAACTCTTGGATAAATGTCCTCATCATAAATTTACAAAATATGACCTGGTGCATAATTTTCATCATGGCCTAGGAGAGATACAAGAACACCGAATAGATGCCGCATGTGGAGGAACATTTGCATTAGAACCAGTCGAAAACGTTTGGAAAATATTCGTTTCGAAAGATTGAGTGAAAATTCACAAGAAAACATGTCAGAATCTAGGGCTAGATCAATGTTTAATAACCCTAGAATGATGGAAACTGCTAAGGAAATAGATAGAACTGACGACGTGACGGCTGAAGTAGCCGAGATAAGTAGAAAATTAGACAAATTTTTTAATAACACTCAAAATATTCCTATAAAAGTTTCTTCGATTTGTTCTGATCCCTCTGACTTAGCTAATGGATGTCCACTAATGTTCCAAGAAGATATAACGCCATGTGATATTAGTGCAGTCTTTACCAATAATAATCCATACTCAAATTCTTTCAATCAAGGCTTGCATAATCATCCTCTATTATCATATCGATCTCAAAATGTCGAGAATCTTGTCCAAACTTGAAATTTCAATCAAGATCCAGGACAATTCAATAATAATACTGAAAATTTCAATCAAGTTCTAAGACAATTCAATAACACTCATAATTTCCCAAATAATAGATAAGGATTTCGATCATTCCAATCGAATCAGCCTCAATTTGAAATCAATTCCAAAACACTAATCAACCACAAAGATCAACTAGTTTTGAAGATTTAGCAGCCCTTGGGAGTCTTGAAGTAAATACCCAATTGTTACATACACATTCTCAAGCAATTTCAAAATTAGAAACACAAATGGGTCAAATAGCTAATACACTTAACAAAAGAGAAGAGGGTAAACTTCTAACTCAACCAATGATCAATCCTAAATAACAACATATGATTGAGTTAGGAACTTTACAAGAACCAACTCATGAAACCGTAGAAGCAATTACAACCTTAAGGACTTGTAGGACAGTAGATAACAGGATAAAATAAAAATTTGAGGAAAAATTAGAACGTGAAAGAGTCTTGGAAAATATTTCTAAAGAAACATTGTATCCAACAATAGAAGAAGAACTAGTTAAGGAAACACCTGAGAAAAACACGGAGAAGGAGTATGAGCGAAAAACACCATTTCCTCAATGCCTCCGTGGAACAAACTATTATGTCAAACAAGGCGATAAAACGAATGAAATCTTAGATGTCGTTAAACAATTAAATATCAATTTACCTTTGCTAGATGTCATATCTCAAATACCACCTTACGTTAAATTCTTAAAAGATTTATGTACGCAAAAACGTAGAAGTAGAGCTAAGGTGCCAAAGAAAGTAGAGTTAACTGAACAAGTAAGTTCGTTATTAATAAATGATACACCACCTAAATATAAAGATCCTAGAGCGCCAACAATATCATAATTGGGATTAGAAGAACTAAACCCTTCATCTATTGTACTTCAATTAACTGATAGATCAATCAAACGACCAAGAGGGATAGTTGAGGATGTGATAGCTCAAGTAGAAAAATTCTACTTTCCTTTCAATTTTATAATCTTAGACACATAACTTGTCCATAGTCCAAAGAAACATATACCGGTAATATTAGGGCGACCATTCTTAGCAACAACTAACGCTTGCATAAATTGTAGAACGGGGGTTACGGACATATCTTTTGGGAATATGGAACTAAGATTAAACGTATTCAACACTAATACCCAACTTCCAGAGAAGACCTATTGTTTTAATCTAGATGAGATAGATGAATTAGTGAAAGAGGCAACACATGAAATATTATCAAAAGACAATTTGGAAATTGTGTTAGCTGAAGTAAAGGACAGTGAGATAAATGAAAATGAGTAGATACACTCCAATATAGAGGATATCACAACCATCGAAACTACACTATACGGTATAGCTTGGAGACAACCACATGAGTCATTACCTCTTATATCAAGTACTCCACCAATTCGTTCACTAACATCTCTACCAAAATTAGAGCTTAAAGAATTACCTAAACAACTCAAATATGTCTTCTTAGGTCTAGACAATACCCTTCCTGTAATAATCTCTTCATTCCATATTATATCACAAGAAGAGCAATTAGTAAAAGTGCTTACTAACCATAAAGAAGAAATTGGGTAGAGCGTGGTTGATCTAAAAGGAATTGACCCCTCGATTTATATGCATCGTATACATTTAGAGGAGAATGTGAAACCATCTCGTGAAATGCAACTTAGATTAAATCTAAATATGAAAGAAGTGGTAAAGAACGAAGTGGTTGAATTACTTGATGCAGGTATAATATATCCCATTTCAGATAACTCATGGGTTAGTTCTACACAGGTGGTACCAAAGAAATCCGGTATCATAGTTGTGTCAAACTGAAAAGGTGAGTTAATTCCACAACGAACCACAACGGGGTGGTGAGTGTGTTGATAGGCGTCAGGTGTGTGCAAAATATATGGTTAAAAATGACACATTAACGACACTTTAGGTTTTACCCTTCTGCAAGCGCACAAATCAATTGTATATAGTTTTACTTGAGTAAGGGAATATCGATCACACAGAGATGAGAATTGTTCACTTTAATAATCTAAAAACACTGAATTATAGTTTTCTGAAAAGAGTTTGATTTTGTGAATTATCTAATAATAATGAAAAGCAGAAAACAATGATAAATAATGGTTGTGATTTAGTGGGGGAGAGAACTAGGGTTACCTCACTCCACCACTAACCGCATAATATAGTCCAAATTCTATTTCATTTGTATAAGGGCGATCCATTAATTGTGAATCGGGTCGCACCGCACCAGCAGTTTGACCCCAAAAAGGATTACTCTCAATCGAATCGTGACAACCCATCTCAAGACTAAACTGATTAGTGCATGCCAACTACTAACAGAAAATAAATTGAAGTAGTAAATTAAACATTCGAGTTTTTTATGACCACCATTGTGTAGAAAATCACAGATTAAGCATCCGACTTCCAGCCCATAGTGAATAATTGTGATTGTGTAAGATAAATATATTTGAAAAGTCTAAGACAAGAATCAATTCAAATATATAAACTTGTATCACGAATAAAAATGGTCTCTCATCTAACACAATCATGACAGTATAGTCACAGTTTCCCCTCTCTACAATTGAATACAAAATCAGAACTACATTACTTGGCTAGGGTTTTGTGTGGGTGAAAAAGGTTAATAAAGAAGAGAAAAATGGAGATAAGGCTCCACTAGCAAGTCAGAACAAAGATGTCACAATCAATGGTCGAAAATCTTAAGCAAAGAGAATGAAAGGAGAGAAAAAAGATGGTGGAGAAGAGCAAAGAGTGTAGCCTCATCACAGCTAGAGAATGGGTAATGAGCATTGATAGATCTAGACCAAAAACCCCAAGAATGAAATACCCCCAAAGTAGCTAAGACCAAGAGATGGAGGGAAGAAGAGCAAGTAGAGGAGAATGGTCAGACGTGAAGAAGGCGAAATCAAAGCTCCTTGGCCGAATCACAGAGGAAGCAAAAGCAAAGAGAAAATGGAAGCCGTCCTTCAAGGAGTAGCCTCTAAGAAAAGAGAGAAAAAAAGGAAAGGGAATGTTGTGTGAGAGTGAGTCAGCCGAAAAAGAGGAGAGGATCCCTAGGCAATGCTCTATTGCCTCTATTCATAAGTGACTTGGCTCAAAATGTTGCCCTAATTGTAGTGGTCCCCAAGTCCTACTAATGCTCCACATTTCTCTAATAAGTGATGAGGGCCATAATGTGGGCCTATAAGGAGAATTATTTCCACATTATGAGCCTTTATTATGACTAAACTACAGTCCAAGCCTCCATGCCACATGCTCTTTCCAATACCTTCAAAATGTGAGGATGGTGTTGCGTTGTCCACGTGTCACGGCTATGCAGCATCTATGGCCTCAGCCGGATCAGTCGTGCAACGGATCACTCCCCAATAGCCTTCGCAGTACATGCATATACCGCTAGAGCTGTGCAGAAATGGTGGTAAATGCCCTTGAGAGACTACTACGTCATCAAGACCCGTAGACCATAGAGGTACTACTCCCGTGTATGCTCTTCTGCTCCACAGGTGCGCTGCCACAATAGGACCACCTTTAGAAGGCTTTTGAGTTGCGACGAGTAATCCGCCTCGATGTGAGACACATTGGGCCCACCCGTATACCAACTTCAGTGGGGCGGGTCCGAGGCTCTACCCAGTAGCCCAGTACCCTAAATGAGACCCCTCTACGAGTCGAGTGCACCCTAAAAGAATACCTATGCCTATAATTTGCCCCTTGTGCATGCGAAGCACCACCTCGAAGTTGGACCGGCATGCACACAGCAAGCCCCATATATACAGTATTTATATTCCCATTGCCCCTATTTATATATATGGATATATATTTATAGCGTACATATATACATTAAAAATATGCTATTAAAAGTAATAAACACAATAAAGAAAGTAGAGATGATAAAATGAACGGTAAAGACGACAACAAAGAATGAAAATAAGCAAGGACAAGGTAAAAGAAATAATAATGAAATGAAATTTAAAAGAAAATAAATGATGTAAATATGAACTTTGAAAACGTGAAATTGAGAAATAAAATATGTAAACGAGAAAGAAAGAAGTAAAACAAACCATATATTAGTACCATTTTTTTGCAAGTACATATATTTTTTAAAAATCACATGAAAGGGCATGATTGTAATTTTCAAAAAGGGATTCTTGATTTGATTATTAATCACCGTAAGTAATGGGGTAAAAATGAGGAATAAACTAAATTAAAATAGTACATATACATAGGTATATATATTTGTATATATATATATATATTCTTTTGAATAAGTAAGTAAGTTTTTTTTAAACTGTACACGTGTACATATACCCACGTGTGTGTATATAGATATATTAGTATATAAAAGGGGTAAGTTTAGAAATTTGTACCAATAGTTTCCTTCTCGAAAACGAATTAGTGCCAAAACATAGAATGGAAAAAGGGCAGTGAGACAAAGTAATAATGGCAGTCGCCTGCAAAAAGGTGCCTTTTCGCCACCCCCATTATGGCGATGCTTCACTAGACGCCACTCCCCGGAATTGGTGCAGTCATGGTTTGGGAGTGCGCAGAGATGCGGCATACAAATACCTCTCTAGATTAGGGAAATGGGAAAAAGACCATCAAGTGTATGACTTTGCAACTACTGATTTCACTGTGAGAGAAAGCAAAAGCTTGAAGAAAGAGTGAACCATATAGAGAAAAAGTGAAATCGAGAGAGAAAAAAAGAAGAGAAAGAAAGAAAAGAAAGAAGGAAAGAAATACTAGAGAGAGAGAGAGAGACCGAAAATGAGAGAGAATGAGAAACCCCCTTTCTGTAGGATCCATGCTACACTCGAAGGCACACAACGACACAGTTCCTGGCGACGATGAATGGCGACATGCCCCTTTCTTCAGCATGGAAGTCGACTTCTTTTGGCACCAGGCCAAACATTATCACCCGAACCCTGCAATTTTGGGCGAGCCACTACTATTAGAGGGCGATGCCCCTCCATGTCGGGTACTTAATGGAAGTCGGGGAAGAGTATACGGTTTCCCATCGAGAGGGGTGATTTCCCCTACTCGAACCTCCAATTCGAAGGCCATACAACACCAATTTCGGAGTGGGAGTACTGGTGAGAACACATTTTCTCAAGGTCAGACTACGTGGAAACCCTTAGCCATGCCTCGGTCCTGACGGCCATTGATTCAAGCCGCCGTGTCAACATTCAGCGTTCAAACCCCTCTTCGCAAGCCCTAATTTTTTGCTGGAACACAGATACCCATACTTTTCTTGCCGCCTAGGGAGAGTTTACCCCAACACTGGAAGACGTGAAGTCCCTGATGCATCTTCCTTTGATTGGGGAATACAGTTTCAAACCCGACACCATTTCTCCGGAATGCCAAGCCATGGTAGCCTTCCTGGAGGCCTCTTTCACTCATGCCGCGTACCTCAATACCATTGTGAAGAAAAAAGGCAAGTGCAAGTTTTCCAACTGGGCCAGGTACTTTTTCACCTACCCTGCATCAGGCCAACCCCTTATCTCAGACAATACCCAAGGTGTACCTCTCGATAGTCCCCATCATCTGGCTACCTTTCTGGCGCTTTTTCTTGCACGCCATGTGTTCAGAGGCCTCTTGGTAGGACCATTGCACTGGGGCCACTCTTCCTTTGGACGTTGTACAAAAGGATCGACTTAGTGGTGGCTGGGATGCATTGCTCAATAAGCCGCTGTGAGGTGAGTGCGCCTGTGTCCAGCCTTTTCCTATCTCTGTTCATAATGGAGTGCTTCTCGGAATTCATCCCCACACCATATACTCTAGATGCTATTAGACCGTTCGAAGATCCTTGGGGCTTCAACCGTGCTCCTAGATGGTCCGACATTGTCCTCCATGACGATCTTAGCCTGGTACTGCACCTGGAAGACGAGTTCCAATTAAGGCCCTATTCGACAATTCTGCCTGGATTCCCTATTCAATCTCTATTTGGTGAAGAACCGTGCATGCTCAATCCTACCCCTAATTCGCCCCACTCGGATTTCAAACTCCTGCTAATCCGGAGAAAATGTTCATTGCCTGCCTGGTTTGAGGACAGTGTGCCTCTTGCGAGTTACAACACTCATCGGGTCGCCCATCAGTTTGGTTTTGACCAGGGCGTCCCTACTGCTCCAGCCACTAATTTTTTGCTGGGAGCCTACCGTCTTTAAACAATCCCCCTCATCCATTTGTTGTACCATCCTGCCTCCGTCGTGGTGACATCACACCGTCATTCAGTGTTTTCTGGAGGTCAAACCTTGACGCCCGGTAGGCTTTCGCCCAGTCGTCGGCTGTCAGAAGTTTGCCCAGGGTTATTGACAAGGATGACATGGTGGTGTATTACTCTACTACTTCCTTCTCTAGGGGAAGTCCCAGCTATATGGTGGGACGTGCTATTGCTGACGTGATGGCGTTTTCCCGTGACATGTTCCCTCCAAGGCGAAGATCAAGGTCAAAGAGGGTAGTGCGCACCATTCTGCTGAAACCTTTCAATGTACGGCTTCCACAAGGTCAGGACCCTATAATCCCTGAACAACCAATCCCTCAAGCTCCTACAACACAAGATCGTCCAACCTCATCAAGGCGAAGGCCTACTCAGGACGAAGCAGGGCCCTCAGTTCCTTCCCATAGGCGCCCCAGTGCATCAGTCCACGTAAGCAACCTAATACTGTACTTAAAGTAAATTTATTAGTACATTTACTACCCCCTCTTGAGTGGGGTTTCTCTTTATTTTGCATATATATATATATAAAGAAGGAAATAAATATAACTTTTAAAAGTTTTAAATAAACTTTCCCCCTCTTTGTTTTAGCCGAGTACCTCATCAGAGTCGCAGCCTCCTTCCGTTGCAAGTAGGACAAGATAGTCGAGGAGGAGGACTGATGCCCCGGGCCTGGCGGTTCCTCCTGACAACATTGCCGACATTTTGAAGGACGCGAATTTGCTTCGCACTGAGACTCCATGGGGTGCGGCGCAGAGGATTCCTACCTCTGAAGATTTAAATGCTCTAACCGCTTCCTCCTTAAATGCAGGATCCGGCGCCTCGCATTCTTCAGGAACTCAAGAGTCCATTTGCTCAGGTATAAATAGCCCCCTCCCTTACCTGTTTTCATTCACATTTCAACTCAAGTCTTAGATACCTTTTAGAAAAGGAAAAACTAGAGAGGAAACAATAAGTTAAAAGAGAGAATATGGTGGCCATGGGTAAGACTGGTCTCCCTTCCTACACTTCCTCTTCATCCTCTAGTGATGATGACGTTCCTCTTGTAGATCACTTCAAGAGGAGAACCCCTATTAAGAAAACTCCCATTCCAGAGGAGGGGGACGGTCAGGATGAGGTTCCCTTAGGCCACTGGCACCCCAAGAGACAGGCGTCCCCAAATCCTCCAGGTCTGGCAGTAAAGAAACCACGACGCTCCGCCTATAAAACTAGTGCCTTCAAGTCTCCTGCTTCAACCCCTTCAGACTCAGTCCTTGTCAAAGTGTCCTCTGATGAGGGAGTGGCTGAATCTCCCAAGGGTGACCGTTCAGCTTCCCTTCGTGTCTCTGAATGTTCTCCCCGTCAGACTCCCATAAATACTTGATGCCTAACTGCCGTCACAGATCCTAAACCCACCACTGCATCAGGAGGCTCAGTTCCTCAGGCGGGGAATCCTATGCCTGACCTTGGTCTACTGCAATGGGAATTCCATTCCGACCCTGAATCGCCTTACTATTGCCCATCCTGGGATGTTTGTCGGCTTCAACATAGCCTTTGAACAAGCCCTGGCACCCATGCTTGATGGATTCGCTCGGTATTTCCAACAAGTGGTCAAAGCCACTGTAGGGGACATGACTCTACAAGCGTTAGAGGGTGCCAGGAGGTTTGCTGCCTAGGCCGTGCAATTCGGGATCAATATTGACTGGTTCACAGAGAGGCTGGATAAGATTGTTGCGAGGGACGAGGGTGGTGTCTTGCGCCTTGCTGGTGAGAACGCCTATGCCGAATCTGTGAAACTTAGGGATGAGGCAGCCCAAATGAGGAGGGACATCGAAGTGCTGTTAGAGAACGTTGCAAAGAACGACACTGAGGCGGCGCACAAGGAGGCGGAGGCTGTCGGCTGCTGGAGGCAGCTGATGGACAACGGGTTGTGGACCGCGTGAGGGACACTGATCCTTTTCTTTTGCCATGAAGATCCATCTTGCTACCTAATTACTGCAAACTCCTGAAAACAATCTCTTTTTTTTTGCTATTTGAAATAATTTCACACATTTTGATAATTTTTTGGGGGATGCAAACATTAACACAGGTACAATACTGCACCTGCCTGAAGGCGGGCATTACTATTCTTTTTGTAAGCGTGCTCTGGCATGCTTGACTTTGCGCTCCTTTTTCAGTGACACATTTTTTGCTTTCTAACAGTTTATTTAAATTAATGCCTATTTATGAATGCTCCTCTGGTTTTACATATGCCTTGTTTTGTTTGTTTGTTGATGTGTTTTTTTTTTTTCTAAAATGTGCAGGTTGTAACATGTAAGGCGCAAGCTTGGCAGCTGTTCATGCAAGTAGATAAAGGAAGAAGCCGTCGCGGCACATGGGCTTTCTTGCGGACCTTGCACGGAAGAGAAGACCAAAGCACATGTTCAAGGCTACTCTCTTGTATTGAAGTTTTTGCCATGATAGGGGCTTGAGCCTTGTCTTATGTGATATTTACTTTAAAATACTACTTGTAATCAGAAAAAAATGTAACACATATGCCTTTATGAATAAAAGATCTTTCCCTAAGTAAAGATCTGTCCCTCTATATATATTTTTTGTTTACATGTATGCCTACATATGTGTTGCAACTCTTTTATGCAAAGAACTTAGATAAAAGAAATAATCCTAACAAAAGGACAGAAGGTTGAGAGGGAAAGATCCAACCCTTCTGAGAAACTAAACTGACTTAAGCGAAAATAAATAAGGGAATAAAGAAATGAAAAGTAGAAATGGAATATCTTGGACGAGGCGTGACGAGGTCAGAGGTGGTCAGATGAGATTTCCCTTAAGGATAAAATCTTTTGATCCAGTTGGCGTTAAGGGGGCCAGTACTGAATCCGATTCCAACCTCTATCAACTCGTAATAATCGTTGGGTGAGGCTTTGGCTATGGTGTAAGGTCCTTCCCACTTCGGTGCGAATTTCCCTGGGTTTTGGCCCATCATCACAGCGTCAACCGTCTTCAGGACTAAGTCTCCCTTAACGAAAACCCTTTCTCTGACAGAAGTATTGTAGGCCCCTGCAATCCTGGCCCAATACTTCTGTGACATTACTAATGCAGCATCCCTCTTCTCATCCAAGACTTCCAAAACATCACCTTTACTGACCACCATCAGCCCACATAAGGCCGCGAAATGTGCAGATGGTACCGCCAACTCCTCGGGTAGTACAACATCGACTGCATACACTAAAGCAAACAGAGTCTCCTGGGTTGCCTATCGCTTGGATGTACGATAAGCCCATAAAGCCATTGGTAATTGGTCAGCCCAACCCTTGCCATGATCGTGCAACGCTTGCTCAGGATCTGGATCCACCTGACCATTGCCCTTGGGGTAGTAAGGTGTGGAAGTGTGAGGTAGCACCTGATACTGTTCCAGAAGAGCCCCTACGTCCTTGTTCCGAAAGGGCATCCCATTATCGGATAGAATGGTGTGTGGCACCCCAAATCGATAAATGATCAGCTCTTTTATAAACCTGACCACAATAGCTGTAACGGTTCGCCTTAATGGAATGGCCTCGACCCATTTAGTGAAGAGCTCAGTAGCTGCCAAGATCCATGCGTACCCTCCGGACTTGGGCGTGATAGGTCCAACGATATTCAATGCCCAAGTGTGGAACGGCCAAGGCATGGATAAAGAACGGAGACTAATAGCGTGGGCGTGGATAAGGTTGTCGTGCTTCTGACAAGCCTCGCATCATCTCACATGAGTGGCAGTTTCCTTCTCCATCGTGGGCCAATATTAACAACAGGTCACCAAGTACTGATACAGTTTTGTGCCGCCCTGATGGTCCCGTTGGTGCGCCTCAGTCATGATGATGGTGGCCTCCTCGTGGTTGATGCACTTCAACGGCTTCCCACTAAATCCTTTGCTATAAAGGGAACCTTAAAGGAGGAAGAAACGTGCCGCCTTCTTCTTGACAAGTGCAGCATCCATTCGGTGGTCGGGTAGCTTGCCTTCCTGGAGGAAGTCAATGTATGGCCTTCGCCAATCAACTAACTCGGCCTGAAAATCACTCTCACCACCTTGAGGGGTGCGAGCACAGAGAACACAACTCCTTTTGCACGTTATTGGCGGCTGCCATCATACTGGGCCAATTGAAACCTCTGCGTTGGATCCTCCGGTAAAGACCAATGTCCTCCACATCGCATACAATCCTGTGAGTCTCCTCAAGAATTTTAGCACCCTCCTCCTCAGAGACATATCGATCTAGTACACCCTCGGGCCCCTTGAAGTAAAGATCCCCTTTGATAAGTACAAATCCTTTAGTTGATGGTCCGTCGAAACCCTCATCTGCCAAGCCTTCCATGATAGAGACATGCCAATCATAAACCCTTATCGAGCCAGAACCATCCGCCATCACAGGGGTAGAGCACTTCCCAACCTCCAACGATAAGACTTCCTGTTCAAGTCTGATCTTTGATGCCAGAGTTGCTAGAGCGTCTGGGTACGATAAGGAGCAAGGTTAGCCTCCTTCTCAGCGAACTCGCCTGTGACCTACTTAATGATCAGCTGAGAATCGCCTTTGATCTTTCAGTACCGAATACCCCGCCTCTGTGCCTCCCTTAGCCCTAAGAGCAATGCTTGATACTCAGCCTTGTTGTTAGAGCATGGAAAATCCAACTGATAAGAAATATGGACCTGAGGCCAGCCACCGCTTGGTTTGAGGACGATACCGGCTTCACAATTATGGGGAGTGGAAGCTCGATCGAATGACAACTCCCATTCCTCGGCCTCGGCCATCAACAAGTCGGTCGAGCCCTGACTATAAGAGGAGTGAGATAAAAGATCTGCTAACACCTGCCCTTTGATGGTCGTGGGTCGAACACACTGAATGTCGATCCCTAACAGGCCCATCAACCACTTGGTCAGACGTCCACCAGAAGGAGATTGGGTTACCCTGTAGCGCACTGGTTCATTTTTGGTCATTAGCTCAACAGTGTGCGTAGACAAGTAATTCTAGAACTTCTTTATAGCGAAAACCAACGCAAGACACTGCTTCTCAGCTACAGTGTACCGATGTTCGGTGCCACGGATGACCTTACTATCATAATAGATTGGTCGTTCACACTCATCCTCCTCCTGGGCAAGAATTTCCCCCAGTGAATGGTCGGTCGCTAAAACGTAGAGTCGGAGGGGCGCTCCCTGCCTGGGTGCAGTCATGGATTCCGGTGCAGCCAGGATCCTCTTGATGGCGTCAAAGCTCTGCTGGCACTCGGGGGTCCAAACATAAATCGTGTTATTCTTAAGAAGAGGTAGAAACGGCTGCATGAGCTCAGCAAGATCCGGGATGAAGCGTCGCAGGTACGAAATCTTATTGATAAATCCTCTAAGCTCCTTTAGTGAGCGTGGTGGATCTAAAGCAATGATAGCCTCCGTCTTGTCACCATCAACCTCAATACCCCGCTGATGCACGAAATATCCGAAGAAGTTCCCTCTGGTCAAGCTAAAAACGCATTTGGCTGGGTTCATCTTTAGTTGGTAACGCCTGCACTTGTCGAAGACCTTCCTTAAATAGTCTATGTGGTTCGATGACAGCTTCGATTTGACCACTAGATCATCCACATAACACTCAACAGACTCGTTGATCATGTCGTGGAAGACAACAATCATGGCCCTTTGGTAGGTCGCTTAGGCATTCTTCAGTCCAAACGGCATTACGGTAAAATGAAATTCCCCATTGGAGTGCGAAAAGTGGTCTTGGGTGTGTCATCCTCAGATATCCTAATTTTATTGTAACCACTGAAACCGTCAATAAAAGAGAACATCCCGTGCCCGGCAGTGACATCCACAATGGCGTCGACGTTTGGTAGTGGGACTTATCCTTTGGGCATGCCTTGTTGATGTCCCTATAATCGATGCTGACCTGAACCTATCCATTCTTCTTTCACACGGGGACCACGTTGGGCAACCATGACAGGTGCTGAATAGGCCTGATGAAACCAGCCTGTAATAAATCCTGGACCTCCTCCTTAATCAGAGCTTCGATCTCCGGCGCAAATACTCGGGAAGCCTACTTCTTTGGCACAACTCCTGGTTCAACATTCAGACGGTGCACGACCAGGTCTGGGTCAAGTCCAGGAATCTGGTCATAACTCCAAGCAAATACATCCTGATACTCTTTGAGTAATCCCACCAGTCGCTCCTTGAACTCCCCAGATAGATCGCGATTGATAGAAACCATACGGGGCTGCTCCCCTGCCTTAGCTAGATCGACCTCCTCAACACCCTTTTTCTGGGCTGCAACTAGACCTAACTACTGATCATCCGGCTTTACTAAATCCTCAATGGGAATGGATGCCTCCACCAGAAAATGGTCGTCCTAGGGGTCGTGCGCCTGCACTGGGGCGTCCGGCCCCTCGCACCGTCACAACTAGCAAATGTAGCTTCTATCAGCCTTGTGACTTTCTTGCAAAGCTCCTCGTCATTCTCAACCTTCCGCTTTCCTTTCTGGGAGATGACCATCATTACGTCATCATCAACGAATTTAGCAATATCCTCCCAGTCGGGCAATAGAGTCCATCCCATTGATGGTAGCAGGCACGTACAAAGGGCGATTGTGAGGGCCCTGGATGAGCTTGTCCACCTCGGAGAAGGTAACCTCCCAATCATGGTTAGGCCTTGCCGGATGGTTGGCTCATCCCTCCTAGTTTCCGTTCCTGCTTTGCAAATGACTTTAAACAGTACCTTAGTCACCTTAGCTCTGGAATCCAATTCAAAGCTTGAGCTTGTCGAAAAACTCCCTCAGAAAGGCCGGTCACCTGGGCCATGCGGTCCCGGGTGTCCTTATGAGCTTGCTCGTCCAACCAGGCCACCTCCACGCCTTGAAGCTCCCCCAAAGTGCTACGATCCTTTCATGAAATGACGCATCGTGGTGTGGGAAAGGGTTATCATGCACATCCTACCTCTTCAAAAGCTCCAGCTCGCCCGACTTTATCTTCTTTTGGAAAAGGTCGCGCAGACTCCAACACTTCATCAATGAATGCTTAGTACCACGGTGGAAATGACAGAAGTGTGGATCGTTCACCAGATCCTTATGATTCTCCTCCAAAACAGGTAGAAGGCTAACGACCTTGTCCTGGATCCACTGGCTCAGTACAACAAGGACCTATCTACGATTACAAGGGAAAGGTGGTGGGGTCGATCGAAATTTCTTCATTTGCTGGTCAGCTGATGCCATGAAGGCATCCTGGTCCTCCGCGGGCTCGTTAGAAAACTGCTCATCATCCTCGACAACAGCCGCCGTAAGGGATACGGGGCGCAGTGCTCGCTAAACACGACCTCCTCGGGGACTAGCCACCCGGTCAGCCAAACAACTTGTTTTGACCATAAGATTAGAAAAGGTGCAGATGTCGAGGGCGACTAGATAGAGGCAGTACTCCTTATCCATCCCATCGATGCAAATATGGACTAAGTCCTCCTCCTTGCCAGCCTCATAACATTCCAATGTGCTCTCCCGGAACCGCCTTACATAAGGCATTGCATCCTCAATACTCTTCTGAGTGAGCTTAGTAAGGGATAGCAGAGTCACCTTCTCATCCACCTAGTAGTACTTGCTATAAAAACACTGTGTCAACTCCTCCCAATTTGTCACCGACCCAGGCTCCAGGTTATGGTACGACGTGTACACACGGTCAGTCAGTGACTTGGGGAACTCCCTCAACTTCAACGCCTCGTTGGAGGCATGGTCCCCCAAATGGCTAATGAAATGCCTAACATGCTCCTTGGCGTTCCCCTTCCTTCCATCGAATTGTTGGAACTTAGGCGTAATGTACTCAGCTGGGTACAGCTGCTCAAGGATAGAGACAAGAAATGGAGGAAACGGGTTGAGACACGTCCCGACCCCATCATGACACACAACTGATCGAATGTGACATAGGGGGAAGCGCTCTGTTGAGCCCAGCCAAAAGGGGTTAATGACGCTGCCATAGTGTGGCCTTGGGGCAATGCTGAAGCTGCATGTGGGGGCATCACCATAACGTCATGATGAAGGATAGATGCTGGCACCTGTGCTGGCGTAAGTGTTGCGCCAGTGGCTGCGTCAGGCCTGGCAGAGGCAAACATTGCTTTCTGCTCCTCCCACAATTGTTGTTGGGTGGCTTGCATAGTGAGAAACGTTTCCATGAGAAGCGCGTCACGGTCGTGCATGCCAGTCGACCTCGAGGTGGTAGTGCTATGGGACCTGCTCTGAGCCGTCCTGTGGTGCTGCATCCTGGTGACAGTGCGACTGGAGGAACGAGCCCTGGTTTCCTCCTGCTCATGAGCGATCGGGGGATGGTCGAGCTGTGGCTCCCTGAGTTGGGGCTCAACTGCGGTGATGCCTTGAGGCTATGGATGGGTCACCGTCGGACCTGGTGGGGGTCCTTTGACCATGAGGATCCCTCATGGAGGCTGGTTCGTCTCTCGAGGAGTATGGCTCTAGACTCCAATAGGTGCGGCTGACTCCGGCTTGAATGGAAGAGGAGGGGGTGGAGGAAGTGCAGAAGAAGAAGCTGGTTGAGACGTCATGTCCATGCGAGATGACCTTCTAGTCATGCTATATGGCCCACCTTTTTGTCCCTCTGTGGTTGCCAAACATTGTGGGTGAAAAAAATTAATAAACAAGAGAAAAATGGAGAGAAGGCTCCACTAGCAACTCGGAACAAAGAGGTCACAATCCATAGTCAAAAATCTCAATCAAAGAGAATGAAAGGAGAGAAAAAGATGGTGGAGAAGAGCAAAGAGTGTAGCCTCATCACAGCTAGAGAATGGATAGTGAGCATTGATAGATCTAAATCAAAAACCCCAAGAATAATATACCCCCAAAGTAGCTAAGACCAAGAGATGGAGGGAAGAAGAGCAAGTAGGGGAGAAGGGTCAGACGTGAAAAAGGTGAAATCAAAGATCCTTGGCCGAAGCACAGAGGAAGCAAAAACAAAGAGAAAATGGCAGCCGTTCTTCAAGGAGTAGCCTCCAAGCCAAGAGAGAAAAAAAGGAAAAGGGAATGTTGTGTGAGAGTGAGTCAGCCGAAATAGAGGAGAGGATCCCTAGGCAATGCACTATTGCCCTCTTTTTATAGGTGACTTGGCTCAAAATGTTGCCCTAATTGTAGTGGTCCCCAAGTCCTATCAGTGTTCCACATTTCTCTAATAAGTGATGTGGGGCATAATGTTGGCCTATAAGGAGAATTCTTTCCACATTATGAATAATGGGTAGAATTCACATTATGAGCCTTGATTATGACTAGACTACACTCCAAGCCTCCATGCCACATGCTCTTTCCAATCACTTCAAAATGTGAAGGTGGTGTCACGCTGTCCACGTATCATGGCTACGCAGCATCTATGGCCACAACCGGATCAGTCGTGCAACGGATCACTCCCCAATAGCCTTCGCAGTACATGCATATACCGCTACAGGTGTACATAAATGGTGGTAAATGCCCTTAAGAGACTTCTACGTCATCATGACCCGTAGACCATAGAGGTACTACTCCCGTGTACGCTCTTCAGCTCCACCGGTGCGCTGCCACAATAGTTCCACCTTTAGAAGGCTTTTGAGTTGCCACGAGTAATCCGCCTCGATGTCGGACACATTGGGCCAACCCGTATACCAACTTCAGTGGGGCGGGTCCGAGGCTCTACCCAGTAGCCAAGTACCCTACATGAGACCCCTCTACGAGTTGAGTGCACCCTAAAATAATACCTATGCCTACATTTTGTGAGAAAACCCTAGATACTGAATTAGTTGATCATGGCTGAGAGAATCTGCATTGTTGGTGTAGAAATTCTCTCCATGGCCTTCTTCTCCGGATCTCTACATCTTTAATGATGGTTCTCATCAATGGAAGAACTCTATGAATGAACGTGCATGAACCGGCCTATAAAAGCTATACTAAAACTAGAACTTAAAGCAGAACTTTTAAACTAAACCTAACCCTCTAGTATTTATAGAGAAGTGAGGGAAACCCTAATGGTTGCCCTTTTCTGTCATTTCACAATACATGAATAATCTCATAAAATTAGATATAATTATGTGTATAAGCCTATATGTAGAGGTCCGGAATCACCGATCACTTGAAATATCGAAGTAGCGACAAAACTGGAAAAATTCTGAAACAACTCCGAAACAACTTCAGCACATAAAGGGATCACGTGGCCGCAAGGCGGGCCCTACACTCCTCACCTACGCTTGGGCATAGGTCTAGGGTGTAGGGCTATGGCCCTGACCTACGCTTCGACGTAGGTCTAGGGTGTAGGGTCCAAAACCACATCGTATCTTAGGAGCGTAGGTTGGGTCCAATCTGCCCTTTTTTCTCTCTGACGACATAGGGTATAATGCATTTTTGCTGTAAAAACTAGTCTTTTCATATTTGAGCTAGATATGTCACCTTTGACTCCCGATGCTTTTTGGTAAAGTAATAATGTCTGAAAATGACATTTTGACCCTTCGGTGCAATAATGATGTCGGGAAATGACCATTTTGCCCTCTATTAGCTCTTCTTCACTCTAGCACACCTCTTGATTCCTTTTTCGAGAAAGAAACGAACACGAACTCAGTTAATTCATTGAGATTAACTTTGTTTCTTCATTAAGCTCCTAAAACATGCTTACACACACAAACGAGATAAAAATACCAAGTAACAAAATGTAAAGACATAACAAACGCAAGATAGGGGCAAAAAATGACCAATATTGAGCACGTATCATGTGTATTGATTATAGAAAATTAAACTCACATACGCGAAACGATCAGTTTCCCTTACCATTCATTGATAAAATCTTAGAACGTCTTGCTGGACAAAGCTATTATTGTTTTCTAGATTGATACTCTGGTTATAATCAAGTCGCAATTTCTCCAGCTGACCAAGAAAAAACCACATTTACTTGTCCATGCGGTACGTTTGCATATAAAAGAATGTCATTTGGCTTATGTAATGCACCCGCAACATTTCAAAGATGCATGATGTCAATCTTTTCAGATATGGTGGAAAAGTTCCTTCAAGTCTTTATGAATGAGTTTTTGGTGTTCGGAACTATATTTGAAGATTTTTTAATACTTCTAGCACTTGTACTTCAAAGATGTAAGGAAATGAATCTTATTTTAAGCTGGCAAAAGAGTCACTTTATGGTTTAAAAGGGTATAGTACTAGGACATATAATTTCTAATCGAGCTATAAAGGTCAATAAAGTGAAAGTAGAATTAATTTCAAATTTACCCCCTCCTACATCTGTCAAGCAGATACGCTCGTTCCTAGGAAACACTGGGTTTTATAGACGATTCATTAAAGACTTTAGGAAAATATCCCGGCCATTATGAAACCTCTTAGCAAAATATCTTGGCCATTATGTTCGTTCCTAGGACACGCTGGGTGATTGTGTAGATGATTGATTACGTTTGATTTTATATAAGATTCTACGTTTATTCTATGTCTTGTCTTAGCTTGAATGAATTTTTTATCTTGCATAATCACGGTTATTAAATATGGGATAGAACTCGGAGCTTTAACTCATTATTTTCTAGATAATAATGGTTATTAATATGTAATCTTGATTTAGACAAACCTTGTTTGAAAGGGAAAATTAGTAACGTGCTTTTAATTTATGTTAGTAGGAGTAGTTTAGAATAGATGCATGTACTCATTATACTCACATAGAGATGGCTTGTGCCAATGATTGATGAATTGTTCTTTTCTTGGGATTAGGGTTTGCCAATGTTTGTGACCCTATTTCTGATTCATATATGATGGACTGCCTTTTACAATTAAATGATTTAGAGAATATATTACAAGATTAATGGTGGAGTTAGAAATACCCTAGATCTTTATCTGCATTGTTTCACAATCTAAACCAACTATCTCTCATATTTATATTTTATGTTATTAGTTATAGAAAACAAAACAAGCAAACTATCCTTAATAATTTAGTTAGAAATAATTATAAAGAGTTAAAGAATCATTAATTTCTATGGATTCGATATACCCTATCTCATTGGTACTATACTATAATTTCTTCGTACACTTACGATAGGGAAAACTAGGTGAACTATAAGGGTTTTTCTGCACACACTATTATTTTCATTATTATTTATTATCCCTTCCTAGTAGGCCGAATTAACCAAGGTTCGGCCACCAATCAATAAATACCTATCTCCATCTATTACCTGGGATCTTCACTTGTTACAAAAAAACCTCTTGAGTTAAAATCTTTGTATCCTTGCCTTCTGCAATCTCTCACTTCTTTTTGGATTTTACCTTGCTGAATTACTTCCTGTCATCTTCTCCGGCGGTTTATTTTTCGTTTCTATAAGTGTTTATCTTTTTAAGCTTTTTCTTCTTCTGCAAAATTTCTGAGTCTCATGCCAGTTCTGCTAGCGAGGAAATAACCCATTTGTCTCATTGTGAGTCTGTAGAATGCCATACCTAGGAAATCCCTATCCTTCGTTAAGAGGAAGATCGTGCCGATGACATCGAAGAGTTTCCCCCATATAATCCTGACAGACTTACAAACAGTCTCTGTAAAACCCCAAACATCAAATCTCTTAAAAAACTGGTCAAACCTTTATCTGGTGTGAAATTTGAGGCCTATAGCCCCAAATTGGACTTTACCTAGGGTGAGGGTGTTGGTCCTCACGACCTACTTCTTTCATATAACCAAGTGAAGTTGGTTAGGTTTCCCCTCCACCCCCTTTTTAATTTCATCTTTTTCACCTTGTGGTTGGCCCCACTGCAAGTTAACCCTAATTTCTTTCAAATTGTCTCTATGTTGATCCTGGCGAACCGCAATCATGGGTTGCATCTGTGATTCGATGATCTTCTTTTATGCTATCAAATTCTTGAAATCTCTAATTGTGTGGGGAGGTTCATGTTTTACCCTTTTAAAGACAGAAACATCAATGAGGGAAAAAATGATTATGAGAAGGGGTGGAAGGAGAGGATGGTCCTTATCAGGGGTCCCTGGTTCTATCCTCACTCTACCTTTTTCCCCCATCCCTAGTGTATTTGGTCCTGGCAAATTCAGTCCTTATATGTTTCGCCATGGACACTTAGTTACTTGTCTATGTCGTGATTCTGATCTCCATAGGGCTGAGTATATTTATGAGTCTTTTGGTGTTAGTAGTAAAGGGTCTTCTTGCAGTAAAGTTTACAACAGGGTCAAGTTTTTAAGGAATAAACTTTGGTTCGAGCATCTGGACTGTACTGATCTTTTAACTCCTAATAATTTGTATGACATTTCTAGACTAGGAGCCTCTATAGATATGCTTCGTTTGACCCGTCCAAAGTTTTTTTATGCCAGTCCAGAGAATACCTCTAACCCTGTCACTAAGGGGACCCTTTCTCGAGTCACAACTGCAACCCCAACATCTGGTCCTTCTACGGTATCTAGGTCTACTACAGCTCAACCCATTGTCCTTTCTTTGCCTCAGCCTCCTCCACCCCACACTCGTCCTTCTGCTAAAGAGAGGGCTTCTAAGAGGCAGTAGGGTCATGGGCATGATGATTAGAGTAAGTGTTTTCCATTTCCATCTCGTTTGCATTGTTTTGGTTTAAGTAACTTCTTGGCATCTTGATGTTTTTTCCTTGTGTTTTGTGCAGGCCTTCTATATTGTTGGAGGTTTGTGCTATATGCACCATAATGACATTGATGAAGTGGTTCATCAGCCTAATGAGGTGACCCGCCGCAAGGCTGCCCTAGCCTTGGCAGATGGGAGGGAGACTGCCCTAGTCAAAGAGGCCGCTGCTTTGAAGGAGGAGAATGCAGCTTTAAAGGAAAGCAAGGTTAAGGTGAATACTGAGATTAGAGATCTTCCGTATCGCCTCTCCCTTACTCATTCAGAGCTGGAGATGTGCTGCCAAGGGGGGCTGGTTATGCATTCGCACTATGAAATCTTCAATAATTGTGTTGTTGGTCAGTTTTGGCGTAATGTTTTTGACAACGCTCTGAAAGAGCCTGGGTAAAGGAAACCAGCAGATCCTAAGGCCATGGATGCCCATCTTGGGGTTCAGTCTCCTTATAATGCTCCTGACCTGAGCCTAGCTGAGGAGCTTTTCTCCAAATTCCTTGTCGGGAATCCTTCTACTGACTTTCAGCATTCAGAGGCTCCATCCCCTCCTTCGACGGAAGTTGTGGATGCCTTTGGGCTTGAGTTTAGGGGGAGATAAGTAAGGGATGTTGATAAAGCAATAATATGGATCTTGTTCTCGCCTTGAGTTGCAATATATCTCATCTGTGGTACTATTACCTCCATAGTATGATTATTCTCCCCTTTTTTAGGCTTTTGTCGATCTGACTTGCCTCTAGATATTTGTAGCCCCTTAGGAAAATTTTGTAATACATTTTTTATTTTAATGAAATCTTTCTTTATTCATGAATTGCTTATTTTTTTTATAGTTTTTGAATATACAAAAGTTTGTATGCTTATACTGATGCTTATTTTACTAGTGTACGCCTCAGACTTACAATTTTTGGTTTAAATTCAAATTTATGAGTGACTTGTTTAGGCATATGCATCTGCCATTTTTACAACTTAGGAATAATTTCCTTTTTTGAATGGGCCAAGCATATGCCTCTGCCATTTTTACAACTTTGGAATGATTTCCTCTTTTAAATGGGCTAGGCATATGCCTCTACCATTTTTACAACTTGAGCTGTATGCCATGCTCCTCGCAGAAACCATGTATCCTCTTGTTGTCTAAGTTCAAACCGTTATCGATCATTATGACTCTGGGAGCCCTAAAACGGAATATGATGTGTGTCCAAATGAATTTGATCACACTTCTATGAGTGATCACTGAGTATGACTCTGCCTCTACCCATTTGGTAAAGTAGTCTGCAGCAATCAGTGTCAATTTCACCTCCCTTAGTGCTTGTGGAAGTGGTCCTACAATCTCAATCCCCATTGAGCAAAATGATGTGGATTGAGTGTAGGGTTGAGTAGCTCAGGTGGGGGGTGAATATTGTCACCATGGATCTGACACTTGTGGCATCTCCTGACGAAAGTTTCTGTGTCCTGGGAGAGGTAGGGCCAGAGGTAGCCTTGGTTTAGCACTTTATGAGCAAGTGACCTTCCTCCTGAGTGGTTTCCACATGTTCCTTCATGTATTTCCTTCATAATGGCTCTGGCCTCGAATGGAGTGAGGCACTTGAGGTATGGTCCTCCAATGGATTTGCAGTATAAGTTCCCATTAATTATGGAATACCTGGTGGACTACATGCGGATTTTGCTTGCCTCAGGTTTGCTTTCTTGCAGGGTTCCATCCCTTAAATAGGACACTATTAAATCCATCAAGCTGGGTTCCCATGGAATTATATAGACATTCCTTGGTTGCTATGTGCTAGAGATCTCCAGGTAGTCTATCGGCGTTACCCTGGTCAACTCTTATGAGTTGGATGACATCATGTTGGCTAGTCTGTCTGCGCATTCGTTCTCTTCACGCAGGATCCACTGAAGGGTGAATCGATTGAAATGACTAAGCTCTTGATGAACTAATGCCTTGTATGGTCCTAGCTTTTCACCAGCCTCATATTCCCCATTGACCTGCTTAAAAACAAGCTGGGAGTCGATGTATATTCTGAGGTGTCTTACTTGAAGACTTTGGCATAATCTGATTCCGGCTAGTAATGCCTCGTACTGAGCTTCTTTATTGGAGGCTAGAAATTCCAATCGTGCCGTCTGATGTATTTTCGTACCATCTGGCGTTACGAATTCCATACCTAATCCAGCACCCACAACTCCAACTGATCCATCAACGAACAAGCTCTACTCTGGCTCCTCTGACTCTAGGTGTTCAAGCTCTTATTCTGCTTCTAAAAGAAAATCAGCTAGAGCCTGCCCTTTGATGGCAGTTCTAGGGACATAGGTGATGTCGAATGTTCCCAACTCAATTGCCCAATTGTTTATTCTCCCAGTCAGGTCAGGTTTGGACATTATTACCCTAATGGGGAATGACGTCGGGACAATGATAGGGTGTGTTTCGAAATAATGCCTGAGTCTTCTTTTGGCATTGACTAATGATACATTTACTCGTTATGTGGTAGTGTACCTTATCTCAGGGTCTGTGAGTGAGTTGCTTGTGTAGAAGACTGGGTTCTGGCATGTTCTCTCTTATTTGACCAGTGTTGCAGTTGTTGAGAAAACTAAAACAGCCAAGTATAGATGTAGCCTCTCGCCTGGCTCTGGAGAAATCAGTACTGGAGGACTTAGGAGGTACTCTTTCAATTTCTGAAGAGCATTGGTTTGCTCTAGTCCCCATATCTTGCCATTCCCTACTTTAATGGCCTGAAAGAATGGTATGGATTTGTCTGTGAGCCTGGAAATAAATATGCTTAGTCAGCCACCCTTCCGGTGAGGGTCAGGATTTCTTTCTAAGTCCGTGGCTATTCTGTATACACTAAGGTCTTGACCTACGGGGCTTGCTTCAATCCCTATTCTATTTATGATATGGCTTAAAAACTGGCTGGATGAAACTCTGAATGAATATTTTGATTGATTGAGCCGCATTCCGTAGAGTCTGACTACTTGGAACACGTCGCTCAGGTGTTGGAGGTGATCCTTTTTCTTTTTACTTTTAACCACTATGTTCTGAATGTACGCTTCCACAGTATGACCCATCAGGTGGCTAAAAATTTTCTTTACTAGCCTCTGGTAAGTAGCACCTTCATTCTTTAGTCCAAAAGGCATTGATTTATAGCAAAATGTACCTTCTTCTATGATAAAAAATGTTTTCTCGTCATCTGCTGGATTCATGGGGATCTTGTTGTACCCGGAGTACGCATCTAGGAATGATATTTTTTCATATCCTGCTGTAGCATCCACTATCTGGTCAATTTTTAGCAGAGGGAAGCAATCTTTTAGGCAGGCTTTGTTTAAATTGGTGAAGTCGATATAGACACTCCATTTCCCATTCTTCTTCTTGACAACGACCACATTAAAGAGCTAGGTGGGCTATTTGACTTCCCTAATGAATCCGGCCTCTAGTAACTGTAATTGTTATTTTTCCTTCTGCTTTGAGCTCTCCTGAAACTCCTCGTTGGATTTTGTAACACCCCATGTTATTTTCCTTTTTATTGAAATTATTTTTTGATTTAATTTCGGTTATGACGTTACTTGTACATGACGTACTGTTTCTTGGTAGTTCGTACGTGTAAATTTTTCGCGTTTTACGTTTCGAACTTGGTGGGATGACGTTTACGCGGGTTCTTATTGTTGACTAAGCGGTTTCGTTTCCACATTTAGTTTTAATGCTTTGACTGGGTGGCGACACATTTTGTTTGCCCGACATTTAAGGGTTCCGATGTTTGGGTTCATACCCCGGTATATTGAATTGGGATTATATCAGTTTATATTGGCTATTTGGCGTCCCGTGGATTTTTGGGTTCGCATGATTTCGTTTAGGAGTTATTTCGAATGGGAATTGATTAGTGGTGGGCTTGTATTGTAATTTATGGAACCATTGTCAAACTTATTTAATTTGGTCACGTCATTAGGTCACGTGGACGTATTGAATTTAAGTGTACAAAAATTCAATTTATATATACATAAAACTTATAAAAATATATATGATAATGTATACGCATATACACAGCTGAACCTTCTTCATCCTCACGACTAATGACCAATCTTCTTCTTCTCCAAGCGATTCTTTTCCTTCTCCTTGGATGATCAACAGCTCTCTCTTCTCTTTCACCATTACATCGTCGATCATGGGGGAAAGAGAGATGGGTTGAATAGAGCAGGGGGTGAGGGTTGCAGGTGGTCACCGGTCCAGGAGCAGTGGTGACTGTGGAGGGGATGGTGGCGGCGTCGTGAGCTGGAGGAGGCAACACATGGGTGGCTAGGTGGTTGCACGTAGGTTCACGCGTGCTAGAGGCGCGCGGGGCCTGTTCGGCCAGGGTGTTCGGTGGTCGGTTCGGTCACTTCCCGGTGTTTGTTTGTCCTGCAATTTTAAAGGAAGTTGCATCTCAGCTTTATATACATCATACCTAAATTTTGTGCAAAATCATTAAGCAGTTTGTCGGGAAATCGCATTTATAGGTACGAATTTTTGTTTAAGTTATTTTAGATTTATTCAAATTTAATAACCTATTGCTAATAGGCTTTGGATATATTTATCAGGTCATCGAGGCAGACGTTTTGATATATTCGAAATGGTATTTGGACGACATTCGTCGGCGGGCTCCATATTCGGGTGTCGACATTGTTCACAATGGCCGTTTCAGGCTATGTTGTAAGCGTAAATTAAGGTTGGAAATTTTATTCTCACTTCCGTATCATTGATGTAGTTTGGGTGTGAAAACCTGCATTTATTTTAATTTAGATATATATTAAATTATGAATTTAAAATATTTATAATTAGGTTAGAAGTGAAGCAGAACTTAGAAATTAATTTAAGAAATTAATTAAATTATTTTCCTGCGAAATTAAATTAATACCTATTTGAATTGAAAGAGAATAGGTTGCCTAGTATACCCTTGAGAATTAACATAGACTAGAAATTTTTTTAAAACTTGGACGTGAACGTAGAACCCGATATTAGTTCCCCTTTCGATTGTGTTTATCAAAATTAAAACATGTTAGGGGATATGTGAACGTGAGGGATGTGAAAACTTAGACATTATGTTAGTCCCCTTATCATATATGGATTATTGCTTTAAGTGAATTAAAAAACATGTTTAAAGGAATGAAATTGTTTCCTTGTGATTTAAATGCTTTAATTGAAATAAAAGAATGTAAATAGAAATAAAATTAATATTCTTGTGGTTTATTGCTTTAGTGAATTAAAACCATGTTGGAGAATATTTTCATAAATATGATGCATTACATATTTATGTTGAGGCATGGGTTTTATTGTGGCCCTGTATGCATATTGAGTACACTGTGTCGTGTTGAGTACATGAGTGTTGGTCTATGCGGGTTGTGTAACCATGTGTGGGTTTGACTAGCGTCGGATAGTTAAACGTTATCATAAATATAATGAAATAGATATTTATGTTGGATTTGTGTCGGATTGTCACAACAACTGGCTAGTGGGTGTTCCCAACCTCCAGATCTAGTATATTTGAGAATTGTGGTATAGGGTTGGTCGTCCCATTCTCAAAGTCACGAGTCGTCTCGTGCATTTGATATTTGGATCCTAAGTCGCGGGTCGTCTCGTGCATCTGATATTCCTTATTGAAAGTGAAAGAGAGAAAAATTACTTTTGGAATAATCGGTGCGACACTCTACATTCCTCCGTGAGCTAGGAGTGAATGGTAGAGATTTTGGATCCGTTGACCATTAGTGGATAGGGTGTGTGGTCGTGTGTGTACCACGAATTGTGTCGAGTCACATTGCATTTGTGTAGCATTTATGTGATTTCATTTGACATGTATATGTGATATTATTACATGTGGATTTTTGGAGCAGTTTTATTATGTGATATTATTACCTGTGGATTTTGGAGCATGTTAGTTATGAATATTAAGAAATAAATTCATATTTTATTGAAATGCTCAACTGAAAGTGGATAACGTAAAAAATATGATTACATGCTATAATTATTAAAGTATAATGAAATGTATATCCTTATACAAGTGATTATATACTTTTGTGCCCTTAGGGGGATAAGTATATTTGTGTAATGACCTCTGTGGATAGTTGAGGTTAGTGATGGACTATAGAGTCGATTTTGAGTTGATGCCTTAGAGAAGGCGGGTGACGAGATTGTAAACCTAGTCAATTTTGAATTGATGCCATGAGAAGGCGGGTGATAGTCTTGTGGTCCTGGTCAGTTGCCTAGTATTGACCTTTGATGTTTCTTTCCCACTTTGAGGAATCTATCATTTATCGTACTTTTGAGGTTTCGAGTTTGGTTAGACGAGGTTGTGATTGAACTTGTCTGGTGGGATGGCTATGGTCTCTTGATTTTGTTAGTAATCTAGAGAGTTTGTATCAACTGTGAATGTGAGGTTTGAATGGATCGGAAGAGGTATTGATTGAAACTAGTTAGTTCCGTGGTATCATCCACTAGTTTTCCTTTTTCATGATATTAAGGGGTCTAAGTGAATTTATTAAGTGCTCGAGGTACTTTGCAGTCTTGTTCCTCCTGCTTAGTTCATTATCCTAAGCATTCCTTCAGTAGTATACTATCCTTTGTATACTAGTGGATATGTTTTTGACTTATATCTCACCCCTTCAGTAGTTGGTTACGGCGTGGTGTCGAACGTGTTCTTCGTGTTGTCATTTGATTTTGTGGAGTTGGAAACGGACGGTTCTGTTCCGTGAGTCCAACGTATTCTTCTTCCTTCATTGTTCTCTTGAACATTATAGGAATCCTTGGAGTTGTAGTCACTCTTATCTGGCTGTCTGTGAGAAATGGAGTTTTTCAAGTTTTGAAATAAACTCTTCCGTATTTAAAAGAAAATTCTATTTTTGCCTACCCCCATAGCCAGGACAGGCGAACGATGGAGACCGGGGGCAAGACAGTCATTTTCTCTTTGTGAATTTTTAAAGAAAACCTGTTTTATAGAAATTCTCGAGATTCTGAGATTCCAAGACATCTTTCTCAAGATCTCGACTTCAAGAGTTTTGAAAGGTGTTTTCTTTTTTCACCTTTGCTTCCAATCATTTTTAAGTCTCGGGTTTGAGGCTTGTTATTGTTCAGTGCACACATAGTGTTGCATTTCCCTTCTTCTTGGTTGTTGATGTCACCACCTAGGTGATTTAAGTTTTTACACATGTTAGGGGCATGGATGTCGAATGGATTGGTTTTTTTTATCTGGGTCTTTTCCCTAAGCATTTGTGTTGTTTCTTGACCCTTGTGTGGTTGTTCATGAAAGTAGTGTCCATGTACTCTCAGTGTTTTGATTTGGTTAGCTTTCCTGATGCATAGTGAGAGTGTTGTTAAATTACTGATCATATTGCAGATAATATTATGAGATTCATATAGTGATATGATTGAGGTGATCCAGTCCTTGAGAGGTAGATTTCCTCTAGGAATGGGATGATGTTTCTTATATACATATATTATAAATATATATATATGACGATTGTGTTAGTACGTAAGGACGTGAGTGGTTTTCCTCTTGTGTTCTCGGGGAGTGGGTTATGAGCCTTCCTTGGTACTAGTTGTGGATTTTGATTCCTGTGGATAATAAAGATGAGTGTGATTTCCTCTGTTTGGATTTTTTCGTTAGCATTGTGAGCGCTTGATGATTTGTTAGATTGGACCAGGGTGTCGTGTACCTAGTGTACGTTGTGAGAGTAGTGTAGACTACCAATGTTGGTACATGGAGTACGAGTCTTAGTCGTATCTTATAGACACATGTTGTGTACTTATATATATGTATGTACATATCCCTGATATATACTTATTTACGGTAGTATATGAGTATATGCCTCGTGTTTTCATAGCTGGGATTTGTTGTGGCTATGTAACTTACCAGATGGTTTAGCATTACCTAAATAGTCAGAGGATGTGGTAGTTAGGATATCGTTTTTCCCACTAAGCTTATTTGGTCACAGGGGTATTTCATTGCCACCTGGTATTCCCATGGCAGGTTGCAGGAAATGTTACTGCTACTGGCAGCTTGCAGTGCAACGACAACTTTCTTTTGTTTTACTTATTATAGGGTTTGGAGTTGAGTTGAGTGATGCGGTTACGGTTGGAACGCGATTAATTTGGGGAGGATAACTATCTACTGTTTCCTTTATCATTTGGTTTCTTTATCCATTCTGTATGGGATTATCAGTCTGTTGGCATATCCCTATTGGTGTATATTTTATTTCATTTATTTATTATTTAAGGATGTCATTGTATCTATTCGGAACTGCCATATGCATTTATGTATTCTTATTCGAGCATTTGTGGCTTTGTTGATTGTAGAGGGTTGTGTAGGGGTTGGTGTTTTCTTTCCACTACCTCGGCCCTAGTAGGATTGATGAATGTTGGGTTGTGAGCCATTTATATTACTGCAGTTGTTATTGGCAGGTTATTATGTTGTTTGTGTTTTTGGGATGTTCCATTTACGAACAAAACTCTGTCGGATTTTCGTTAGATTCTGCTATTTTGTTTTATCATTCATTTGGGTATGGAATATACCATTTTTATCATTATTCCATGTATTTAATGATTAATGATATCTTAGTTGGTCGCTCATTGTATGGATCACACCCCGGATTTCTCGGATATCCCGGTTCGGGAGTCTTAGGAATTTAGGGGCGTGACAGTACGGTATCATAGCATACTATTGAGTTTCTATCATTCCGTTAGGCACGGAATATAATATTTTCTTTGTTATTCAATGTATTTCCTTGTTATTGTTGACTCTAATGGTCGTTTGACTGATGTCACCCCTTGGAAATTCACTGATTCTCCGGGTTGGAGTTTCGGGAAATTTAGGTGTGTGACAGACTTAGTTCAGGTTTTGAGGTTCTTCATTGATACTGCATAGTACTCCTTTACTACTACCTGATCCCCTGGGATATCTATAATGTTACCTCGTTGGAATCCATAAACCTCAGCACTTGATGGAGGGTCACTGATACACCCTGTATCCTATGAATTCAACATTTTCCCATAAGGAGGTTGTACGACGGTTTTACGTCTACCACCACAATGTTTTCCCTCAGTGTCCTTTTAGCTGCTAACACAGGCAACTGGATTACTCTAATCGGCTCCACCCATCGCCCATCAAATCTGGCGAGGGGGACTCTGGTAAGTTGCATTTGGTTGGCATCCAGTCCAAGTTTGTCAAAGGCCCATTTGGTCATGATAATTGTGTTACTTCCAAGGTCCACCATGAAAATTTTAACCAAACAGTTGAAGACCAGGAGTGATATGATCACAGGGTCTTCATGTAGCATCTGCACATTCCTGATGTCAGTTTTGGAGAAGCTGATCTATGGTTCCTCCTTTCTGTTGGAGGTCTGGAAAATCTCACCAATCCTCCTAAGTTTGTGAGCTTGACACATCTGAGATCTCCTGACCCCCTCTATCTTCTCGGATGTTCCACCCCCTGGACCATATGGATCACTCGTACTAGTTATCCTGCTAGACTATTATTCTGAGGGGATGTTTACTGATGCTCAACCCGTGCCTGGTCCTTTTCCATGTACTCGGATAATTCTCCTTTTGCAATCATTGCTTTTACCTACCTGCGTAGATTCCTGCAATCATTAGTATGGTGGCCATATTCACTATGGAAGGCGCAATGGCTCGTCATATCCCTTTGCTCCATTGGTTGTCTCATGGGTAGAAGGGGCCTAAAAATTCCTTTGTTCTTGTTTTCTAGGTAAAGTTTCCCCAGACATACTTTAAGGGTGGTAACCTTGTCTTCCACCCTTTGTTTCTTGTTGGTCAATTTGCTCGACGAAGAGCTTGGAGCCTAGCATGCTATTTTTTTCTCTTTGATACGGTCCTTAGTGCGGGCTTCTACAGTAACCATAGCAGCCCTTTTATGCCTAACTACCTCTTCCTCCTCAATCCGGAGAAAACCCTGGGCTCTAGAGTTTAATTCCCCTATACTACTCGGGGGAATTTTTACTAGATAAACGTGGAGCTTAATACCAGAGATCAGGGCCATCCTGCATGCTTCTACCGTCGAAAGTTGGTCGCACTGATCTATGGAGGACATCTCTTTTGTGAATCTGGACAAGAAACTCTGGAGACTTTCATCATTCTCCTAGGTCATAGTGAATAGGATGGAGATGGTCTTCTTCTACCTATGATTGGCGTAGTTCTAAGTTATAAAAGTTCACACAACTTGTTCCAACTTGTAATAGAACGAGGGGGTTGCTTCCTGAACCATACAAGGGGCGCCTCTGTAAGGATGGTGGGGAATACATTTCACATCAAGGCCTCATCCTTCTTCCATGTGGTCATCTTGGGTTGGTATTGGTATATGGTATCCGTCGGGTCCTTCGTTCCATCATAGAGAATGAAGGTTGGCAACCCAAAATTCTTTGGTTACTCAGCCTGATCTATATCATCTGTGAATGGTGATATGATCATGTCTATAGCTGCATGGGCCGTCAGATATTTCATCGTGGGTACCTAGACTTTCATGCTCTCCAGCAGTTCCCTTCGGATTTTGGCGGCTATATCCTCCAAATCCTTCATTGTAGGCTGAATCTGGACTGGGGGATCCATGTGCTTTTTACCGATGACTTATTCTTGGTCATCATCTACTCTGCTCCCTGTGCCTTCTCTTCCATTATTGTGGTTCCCAACATATCAGGGTAGATCTGAGAGGACGCCTTTGTTGTTGGCTTGGTTTTCTAGGTTGTCAGGGTTACGAGCTTGAACTTGCCTCTAGCGGAGTTCTGTGTTTTGACAGTCTAGCTCTCCGTTCCTTCTTTCTATCATCGTCAGTCTCTCCATAATTGCTTAAATATGGGCGGCATGGGCATTGCTTGCCTCGGCTAAAGCCGCTGAGGACCTCGTATCCACTACCATAATTACTCTAAAAGATGTTTGAAAAAATGGGGGTTAAAGGAAGGAAAAGAAAAAATGAAAAAACGAAATCTGGGGTGAGTAAATATTGATAATAACCTCGTTGCCATAGACGACACCAATGTGTAGATGCTTATTATTACACAAACACTCGAATCCTCTTTATTGACGCTAGTCCATATTTATATAAGAATAAATGGGTCTTAGCCCATCATGATCAGGATCAAATCCCTTTATTCTAGGGGGTTTCATTTCCTCCTTTAATTACAATTCCTTAGTTTATCCAATCCTTAGCTTTAACCCCAAGTTAGGTTAACTCATGGACTTGATCGAACTAGGTGTAAGTTCTTTCTCAAATATAAGGCTTTGGAGAAGGCTTATATTCCTTTTTAATGGGCATGGATATGCTTTCTCTTTGGGTAACGGTCTTTGGGCCTTTCTTTTAGATGGGTTGGGAATTTGGGCCCTTACAATATTCTTATTTGAGTTGGGTGTTTAAGCATGTTTCAAGGGTCTTAATGCAAATCTGAGTTAATTTTGAGATTTTAGCAAATGCGCCTAATCCAGAATAAATGCACTTAATTTAGAACAAGGTACAAGTCAGCAAAGCAGAGTACAAGTGGTTGAAGCACAAAATCACAGATTAAATAAATATTAAAAATTAGGGACCACCGATCGATCAGTGAACTCTTAGATTGATCGATCGTAGCCGACCTTGGGATTTGCGTGAAGTTATATTGCAGAATTCAAACTTTGTGTACAAGTATATCAAGGGGTAGAATCGTCCATTCACCACTAATACTTGGTTCTCACACCAAGTCTTCTTGGAGTGCAAGCAAAGAATATGCTATACCTGCATGAAATTTTGTCTATAAATATATGAAGACTTCATGAACAAAAGATATATTTCAATATAGAATAGATCGTTCAATAAAAAGTCTCTATCTTTGAGAGAGACTCTCTTCCTTAAGAACTCAAGAACTAACTACCCAACCGTGAAGATGGTGGCTTCATTAGCGATGCGGTCTCCTTCCTCCATGAGTCGGTATCTAGGGTTTCCAATGAAACCCTAGCAGAGTAATGTAGTTTTTTTATTTATTTTTATTTCAAAGAGGGGAAGCTGAAGAACACTTATATGATGATTATGTACTGAGAGACCAAAAACATTACCTAAATAAGATTTATTTATTATTTCTCTTCTTAAGTTGAGATTGAATTAAAGATTTATCTTGAATAACCATGTTTTTACTAAGGGCAAGAAATCTAAGGTTTAAATAATGGTTTCTACATAATGATACTTAATGGCATGATGAGGTTTTAGGTGCATACAGTTCATACTAAGAGAAGATTATCATTAGTGTGTTTTTAATTTCATGTTTTAGGAGTAGTTGTAGAATAGATGCATACAATGGTCATACCATTCGAAGAGGAGTTATAGTAAACTAAACTTGATTGCCTCTCTTTTGAGATTAGGCAATTTCTTGTAGCGTTACTAATCTGATTCATATAAGCTGTATTGCCCTCTTGCAATAGAATGATTAAAGGAATACAATACATCTTTTTATCTTGATAGAGGTGTAGTGGGAGAAAAACCCCAGACTTGTTTATCTTGACATAAAACACAAAAATTAGGTCTTTTTATTTTATGTTTATTAGTTTATAAAAACCAATCAAAACAACATTTATCTTATAGTTCAATTTTGTACTTTACAATTGTTTGAAATATGACTTTGATCTCTGTGGTTCGATATCCTATCTACCCAACTATACTATATACTACTCGCGTACTTGCGACTGAGGGGTAAAACTAGATCATGCTAATTCTTCATTTTAAACACTTTTATTTTCATACGACTAGAACCGATCAATAACTCCTCCCATGAATCTGGCTCACTTACTGGGTAGATTCATTCACTTCGTAAAACCATCAACTCCTTGATTTTCGGCCATGTCCCTTGATTTTTTCCTATTTTCTCTATGCTACTTCTATTTGGTAACTCCTCCAATGAATCCAGCTCACTTATTAGCCAGATTCATTCACTTCGTAAAACCATCAACTACTTTATTTTCGGCCATGTCCTTGTATTTTTGCCTATTTTCTCTCTGCCATTTCTATTCCTCTTACCCTAAATTGCTTCAAGTTCTCCTCATGCAATTCAAGATATATACTAACCAAATTTTCATAGCATAAATGGTTGCCACGTGTCCTTCATATCTATCTCATTCTTTTGGCCAAAACATTCTAAAGAGACTGGCCTATTTTAAATGTTCACCACTGCTTGACTCTCGACCATTGTCTATAAAAAAAATTCTGGTCATGTTCACATGGGTTGATTGGCCGACATATGGCATGAAAGTATGGGTGTGAACAACCATTGCTTGACTCTCGGCCATTGTTTATAAAAACGTTTCTAGCTATGTTCACATGGGCTGATTGGCAAACATATAACACTAAAATCCGGGTGCCAACAATCAGTAAGTTCCAAGCTCACGTTCTTCTATCTGCCAGCTAATTTTCTCTCAACCTGCCATATGTCTTGGTAGTTACAACTGCCAGAGACCATTTTCTTTGTATCCTCTTTTTTCATTGTTTAGAGGATACAATGTGTCCCTTGATCTCTTGATATTTACAATTATAACTTTCCACTAATGGTAGGTTGAATAGAAGAATAAATCTAACCTTAATAATGGGAAAATTATTTATCTAAAATGTAGCACCTTATCTCTTTTAAAAGTGTAACCCCCGCCACTAATCCCTTAATTATACGAACTACATGACAACTCATTCTTCCACCACACTTTGTATCTGACATATGATAAGATATGTTTGCCAGATGTCATTCTTCTAATTTGAGATTTCTTTCGTCTTCCACCATTTTGATACCAAGTGATTGCAAATTTGTTTCATCCAATTGCCGTCAACTGCCACATGTTGCTCAATAAATAGTCTTCGCATTTATCAAAATGAAACAATGGTAGGACACCACGTGGCCATAATTTTTGGCTGTAAAATTTTAAGTAAGTGATATAGCAAAACAAATGGCTGATTGGCCATCCTTTGCCCCCGTGTGTCGCTGATTGTGGTGGAATAAGTAGTGAATTTTGGCTCAAACGATGCTAGGTGCCCCCTGGGTCTGGAAGATCTTTCCCATACAATTTTGGAGGAAATGCTTGATGTTGTGGTGGGGGCAGATATGGTTGAATAACTGCTGAAATGGCCTAAGATGCTCTAGGGACATTTGAAACAGCAGTAGAGTTGGTTGTGGTTGATCATCAAGCCATGACATTAGATTATGAGACAAGAATAGTTGGTATTCTGGGCGTTAATATACCTATTGTTAGTCTCTTTATTCTATTAATTTGGTATTTTTAAGCAAGTTACGTGTTAAGTATGTTTTCAGGGCACTAATGCAAAAGTGTGTTAATTCGGGGTTCTTTGCAAGTATGCGGAATTTGGAGCAACACTTAGAAGATATTTGCACTTGAAAATCATCAAAGAACAAGTCAGTGACGCAAGGTACAAGTGGCAGAAGCATAAAAATCGCGGATTAAATAAATATTAAAATTCAGGAGCCACCGATCGATCGGTGAGGATTTTCGATCGTTCGGAAGACGCCATCTTGGAATCAATGCGACCATATACTGTAGAATTCTAACTGTGTACAAGTATATTGCGGGGCATAATCGTACATTCAAAGCAATTTCTTAACTCTTAAGTTCTCTTGGAGTGCAAGGAAGGAACATACCATATCTGCACCAACTTTTGTCTATAAATACAGGTAGAAGTCACGAAGAAAAGATATCTCTTACATCTTGAAAATATCTTTGTATTCTCTCAAGAACGTATTATTGTTCATAAAAAACCTCTCTCTTTGGGAGAGGTTCCCTTCCTCAAGAACTCAAGAACCAACAATCCAATCATGAAAACGGTGGCTTCATCAACAATGGAATCTCCTATTTCCATGAGCGGCTAGTCAATATCTAGGGTTTCCAAAGAAACCCTAGCGGAGTAATGTAGTCTTTTATTTATTTTTATTGCAAAGAAGGGAATCTGCTGAAGGGCACTCATATGATGATTATGTAGTGAGAGAACGAATAAGAGCACCTAAATAAGAGTTATTTATTAATTCTTTACTTAAGATGAGATTGAATTAATAATTTATCTTGAACAACTGTGTTTTATGAACGGGGCAAGAAAGTTTGTGATTTAATAATGGTTTCTATATAATGGTACTGATTCGGCATGATAAAGTCTTAGGTTTACACAATCCATGCCTAAAGAAGATGATTGTTAGCTTGCTTTTTAATTTCATGTTTTAGGAGTAGTTGTAGTATAGATGCATACAACAGTAATACTAATCGAAAATGGATTGTAGCATTATTAGTCTGATTCGTATGAGTTGTACCGCCCTCTTGCAATAATATAATTAAAGGACTATGTTATAAAGCTAGTGGTGAAGTTGGAGTTCAACCCTAGACTTGTTTATCTTGAGTGAAACAAAAAATGTTCATCTTTATTTTATTTTATGTTTAGTAGTTTAATACAACAAACCAGTCAAACAACTTTTATAAATATAATTCAATTTGCTACTTTATAATTATTTAAAATACGACTTTGATCTCTATGGTTCGATACCCTCTCTACCTAACTATACTATATACTACTCGCATACATGTGATTGAGAGGTTAAAACTAGATCATGTTAATTTCTTATTTTTAACACTATGTTTTTCACACATCTAGAAACGATCACAAGTTTTTGGCACCACTGCTGTAACACCCCGTGTTATTTTCCTTTTTCCTGAAATTCTTTTTGATTTAATTTCGATTATGACGTCACTTGTTTATGACATCTTGGTTACTCTTGGTATTCGGTAGATGTAAATTTTTTGCGTTTATGTTTCAGACATGGCGGGATGGCGTTTACGCGAGTTCTTATTGTTGACTACGTGGTTTTGGTTTCGACGTTTTACGGTTTGTGCTTCGATTGAGCGGCGACATGTTTTCTTTTGTTCGACTTTTAAGGTTTCGATGTTTGGGTTTTATAACCCAGAATATTTATTTGGGCTTATATTATGTAATTGGCATCCCGTGGATTTTCGGGATCGCGTGACCACTTTTGGGTATTCCCGATATATTTTACGGGAGTTATTGTATATATATATAATACCAATTACGTTTAATTTATGAAACATATATAGAAAATATATAGATATATATGTATAAGTCCTTTATCAGTTTAGAGAGAGAGAGGCGATGACTGACCACACCCTTCCTACTTCTCCGATTTTCTCCTCCACGCGACCATGGCTGGGCTTCCCCTTCACCCTCATCATCTTGCCGAGAAAAAGAGAGAGAGAGCCTGGACTTAGAATGAGGGAGCTCGTGCAAGAGGAGGTGTGATCTCTACGTTGGAGGGCTTATTGGTTGAGGAGAGCTCCGACGACGGCTGAGGGAGCAGCGGCGAGCACAGGTGAAGCTAGTAGCCAGAGGTGGGTCGCAGCAGCTGGTCGCGCATAGTAAAGGCGGGATAGTGACGACCTTGTTCGAACTGTGTAGGGCCGGTTCGGAGGCTTCTGGTGGTTCGATCATTGTGATTTTCGGAGGGTAGCTTCGTCTCAAAGCTAGGTACGACATATAAAATATATTTATCAGTGCCTTAGAAGCGAAGAAATATTTAGTAATTAATTTGAGAAAATTAAATAAATATTTTTCCTGCCGAATTAGTACCTATTTGAACTGAATGAGAATAGGTGGCCTAGTAACCCCTTGAGTTCAAAGTGGGTTAGTAAAATTTGTAAAAGTTGGACGTGAACTTAGAATGCGATATTAGTTTCCCCTTTTGATTGTGTTTACAGGATTTTAAACATGTTAGGGGATATGTGACAGTGAGGAATGTGAGAATATAGACATTATTCTAGTTCCCCTCACACTTATAAATTATTACTGAATTTATTGAGAGGCAGGTAACGAAAATGAGATTATATGCTTGTGGGGTATTGCTTTAATTCAATGAAAAACATGTTGAAAGAAATAAAAATGTTATCCTTTTGAATTAATGGACAATTTTATGACTAGAACATGAATTGTGCATAAAAATGTATCATTAGGATTTAAATGTTTTAATTGTGATTTAAAAGCATGTTAAAAGGATTGATGGTATTCATGTTAGCATTCTAGAGAATGTTTTTTCATAAATATGATGCATTATATATTTATGTTGAGGCATGGTTTTTATTTAGGCCCTGTATGCATATTGAGTACATTGTGTCATTTAGGCCCTGTATGCATTATATATTTATGTTGAGGCATGGTTTTGTTTCAGATGAGTATGTATCCATTAACCTGTATTGGGCACCATGTGTATCATGTGTTGACGGTTTTGTTTCGGATGAGTATGTATCTGTTAACTTGTATTGGGCGCCGTGTGTATCATGTGTGGGCAATTTTGTTTCGGATGAGTATGTATTCGTTAACCTGTACTGGGTGCCCTGTATATCCTGTGTGGGCGGTTTTGTTTCGAATGAGTATGTATCCGTTAACCTGTATTGGGCGCCATGTGTATCATGTGTGGGCGGTTTTATCTCAAATGAGTATGTATCCGTTAACCTGCATTGGGCGCCATATGTATCATGTGTTGGCAGTTTTGTTTCGGATGAGTATTTATCCATTGACCTGTATTGGGCATCGTGTGTATTATGTCTGGGCGGTTTTGTTTCGGATGAGTATGTATCCATTAAACTATATTGGGCACCATGTGTATCATGGGGTGTGTTGAATCACATTGCATTCATGTTACATTTATGTGATTCTATTTGACACATAGATCTTGATAGTATGATATGTGGATTTTAGAGCAGGTTTATTATGTGATATTATTACTTGTGGATTGTGGAGTATGTTGATTATGGATATTGCGAAATAAATTCATATTTTTATAAAACGCTCAACTGAAAATGGATAACGTGAAAATATGATTTACATGTAGTAAATATTAAAGTATAATGAAATGTAAATTCTTATACTTGTGATTGTTACTTTTATGCCCGTGGGGGGGGGGGGGGTAAGTATATTCATGTAGTGACCTCTTGGATAGTTGAGGTGAGTTACAAACTGTAGAGTTTATTGTAGGTTGAGGCCTTTGAGAAGGCGGGTGATAGTCTTGTGGTCTTTGTTGGTTGCATCGTACTGACCTAATAGATGTTTCTTTGACACTTTGAGGAACGTATCATCTATCGTACTTTTGAGGCGTTTGAGTTGGTTAGACGAGGTTATGATTGAACCTATCTAGTGGTGTGGTAATAGTATCTTGATTCCGTTAGTTATCTAGAGAGTTAGTATAAAATGTTAATTTGAGGTTTGAATGAATCGGAAAAGGTATTGATTGAAAATAGTTAGTACCATGGTATCGGCCACTAGTTTTCCATTGTTATGATCTTAAGGGGTCTAAGTGATTTTATTAAGTATTCAAGGTATTGTAGTGTTGCAACCTTGTTTCTCGTACTTAGTTTATCCTAAGCATTCCTTATACTATCTTTGTACACTAGTATATGTTTTTGACTCATATGTCACTCCTTGAGCCGTCACTTACAGTGGTGTGCCGAACCACTTCTTTGTATTCTCATGTGATTTATTGGGGTTAGAAACGGATTGTTGTGTTTTGTGGATCCAACACGTTGTTATTTTTTAATTGTCCTCTTGGACATTATAGGAACCCTTGGAGTTTCAGTCACTCTTCTCTGGCTATGTTTCGAAAACAGAGTTTTTCAAGTTTAAAAAACAAACTCATTCGTAGTTAAAAAGGAAAGAACCATTTTCGCCTACCCCCGTCGCCACGACATGTTTTAGTGCTTTAAAAAGTGATCTTAGGATCTTCTATAAAAATATTTTTAAATTCTAATAGTCGGTGATGGCGACTGACGGAGACCGAGGGAAAGACGGTCATTTTCATTGTATAGATTATTAAAAGAAAACGTACTTTTTAACATTTCTCGAGATTCCTAGGCTTATTTCTCAAGATCTAGACCCGTAATGTTTTGAAAGGTGTTTTCTTGTTTCACCTTTACTTCCGATCATTTCTTAGTCTCAAGTATGAGGTTTGTTTTTTAGTGCACACATGTAGTGTTGCCTTTTCTCTTCTTTTGGTTTCTTTTATCCTCGTGTTTTCCCTAAACACTTGTGGTGTTCTTAACCTTGACATTGTTGTCTCGGTTATCCGTTGGTTAGCATTTGGACCTCTTTTCCTATACTTTGTTTGTTGACCCTTATGTGGTTGTTCATGAGAATAATGTTCATGTGCTCTTCGTGATTTGATCAGTTAGCTTTTCTCACCTATAGTGAAAATGTTAATGGTTTGATTAACCTTATTGAGGATAGTGTCATGACATTGAGGTGGTAATATATTTAGTGGTCTTGATGAGGTGATATGATTGAGGTGATTTAGTCCTTGAGAAGTAGATTTCCTCTAGGAATGGGATGACGGTTCTTATATATATATATATATATTGTACATATATATATATATATTGATGATGATTATGTTAGTGCACAAGAATGTGAGTGTTTTTCCTCCTGTGTTTGAGGGGAGTGAGTTATGAGCATTCCTTGATATTAGTTATGGATTTTTCTTCCTTTGGATATTAGAGGTGAGTGTGATTCCCTCTGTTTGGATCCTCGGGTTGGCGTGTTGAGCGCTTAATGATTTGTTAGATTGGCCTTGGGTGTCATGTACTTGGTGTACGTTGTGAGAGTAATGTAGACTACTGGTGTTGGTACTTGGAGTGTGAGTCTTAGTGTATTTTGTGAGACTCATGTTATGTACTTATATATATATGTATATATCCCCTATATACTTATGTATGTTAATATATGGGTGTCTGCCTTGTGATTTGGGGCCGGGATTAGTTATGTGTTACGTGTCTTGCTGTATGGTTTAGCATTACCTAAACAGTGAGAGGATGTGGTAGTTAGGATTTCATTTTTCCTAATGAGCTTCTTTGCTCACAAGGTGTTTCATACCCTTGGTATTCCACGCCAGTTTGCAAGAAATTTTTCGGCTACGGACAACATGCGGTGTAGCGGCACCTTTATTTTGTTTTCCTCGTTACAGGTTTTGGAGTTGTGCAGGGTGATGTGGTTATAGTTGTAGGGTGACTGGATTTCGGACGATAGTTAGCTACTGTCTACTTATTCATTTAGTTTCTTTACCCATGTTATATAGGATGGCTATGTATTTCTCTTGGGAGCCATCTGTTGGCATACTCCTATTGGTGTATCTTTCATTTCCTTTATCTATTATTTTAGGATGTCATTGTATCTCTTCAATACTACCATGTGTCTTTCTGTATTCTTATTCTAACATTTGTGACTATTGATTATAGAGGGTTGTGTAGGGGTAGCGGTGTTTTCTTTCCACTACCTCGGCCCTAGTAGGATTAATGAATGATGGGTTTTCTGCCATTGTTGTTATCATATTGTTATTGGAAGGTTATTCTGTTGTGGTTGTGTTTCCAAGATGTTCCATTTACAAACGGAACTCTGCCGGATTTTCGTTGGATTTTGCTGTTGTATTTCTACCATTCAATTGCGTTTGGAATATATCATTTCATCATTATTGCATATGTTTTAATGCTTAATGATATCTTAGTTGGTCTCTTATTGTATGGATCGCACCCCGGATTCCTCGGATGTCTCGGTTCGGGAGTCTTAGGAATTTACGGGTGTGACAGTTGCCGGGGCTCAAACGGATATTTTAGATTGTTATATTGCAGTTCTTTGAATTATTGTATCAATTTTTAATTTTTTGCATTTTCTTTTGTGGATACAACTTCTACTGAAACTACATATTTTCTGGAAAATTCAGGGAATCCAGTTTCCGATCAATCGTCTCCTTTAGCGATCCTTCGGTAAGTACTAACGAATTTTTGCAGATTTACATACCTAAATAGGTAAATAAGATGGTACATAATATCATTCGGTATTATCTAGGATCGATCGATTGTCTTTCTGATCGTTCGACATACTACTATTCATACAAAAAATTGAAAACATGACAGATACATTGAACCATATCTCAACAGTATCAAAAAAATATATAAATGTAAATGTTTTCTATATTTCCAGATTTACATACCTATACATCTTATTTTCATAAAAATAAAAAAAAATCATAATAAAATCTTTCCCAAAAATAAAATATATATTTCGATTTTGATTAGATTTACTTACCCTTATAATCTATTAACATAAGAAAAACATTATTATATATATTATATATACACACATATATATATTGATATATAAATAATTATTTTATATATATAAATAAATAATATTTATTTAAATAGATAAAAATAAATAATAAATAATATTAATTTTTATTTTAATTCCTTATTCAATTATTGCAATTCAGTACTTATTATTCGATATTATTATTAATTGTTTATGCTTGGACATCATTCAATTAATAGTCCCCTTGTGACTTTTGTTCCTGAAATTGACCGAACGTACCGAATAAATAAAATAAATAATTTAATAAATAATATAAATAATTTAAACATGGCTGAAAATGTAGTCGCGGCACCGATCACAGTTTTTAAATATTTCTATACACCTCAGGACTATAAGTCACCTTTAGAAATCTCCTTACCTGATGGAGGGGAAAACTTCAAAATAAAACCAGCAATAATTAATATGTTATCTAAATTTCATGGAAATGCTCATGAAAACCCGTATCAACATATAGATTTTTATAGGTCTGTTCTACCATACGTATGAAAGAACAAACTGATGATGAATTTAAAACTCGATTATTCTCTCATTCCTTAAAAGATAATGCTAAAGTATGGTACAGAACTATACCAACCGATACTAAAACTAATTGGAAGAAACTTCAAAAAGAATTTTTGCATAAATTCTTCCTTGCAGGAAAAACTCATGAAACTAGACGAACGATTCTAATGTTTACACAATTACCTGGTGAGCAATTCTATGAAACTTGGGAACGATTAAACAAAATATTATGAAAATGTCCTCACCATGGATTCCCAACACATGAGCTAGTCCATAGTTTCTATATAGGACAAGAAGAGGGACATAAAAATGCAGTTAACGCAACTTGCAGAGGTACTTTTATAATGAAACTTCTAGACTTTCTATGGAATCTTTTCAATAATCTCAGTGAAGATTCTCCTCAAAATATGTCGGGCATTAAAGCACCACGAACTATCATGTCTAATCCTAAAAGAACGGATAGTGCATTTGAAATCAATAAAATAAACAATGTAACCTCAAAAGTAGATGAGTTAAATAAAAAGTTTGATCTATTAATGAGAAATACTCAATCTAATAATATCCAAAAACTCCGCTCAGTGTGCGATAATCCTTCGCACTTTGCTAATACTTGTCCTTATACACAACAAGAGTTAGATTTTATCATTGAGGATGTTAATGCTACTTTCACCAACCCGAATAACAACCCATTTTCAAATACCTATAATCCCGGGTGGTGAAATCATCCTAACTTCTCATACAAGACTCAAAATAATACCTTTAACCAATGTTCTAATCAACCATTTAACCAATTCCACTCATTTAACCAAAACCCTACACAACAACCAAATCAATTCCGACCATTTAATCAAAATCCTTACCAACAACCTTTTAGAAATCCAAACAATACACAACTTATGAGGTCACCTGGTTTCGAAACAAGAACTCAGGAATGTCCTAAACGAATTCAAAAATGCTACCCAACTCCTACATATACATTCTCAATCTATTTCTAAACTACAGACCCAAATTGGGCAAATAGCTAATTCTATGAATAAAAGGGAAGAAAGAAAACTGCTAAGTCAGTCGGTAATAAACCCTAAAGGGTAGCATATGATAGAGCATGTCATTCCTATAAGAGAACCAGCCACTGAAACTATTCAATCAATAACCACTCTTAAAAGTGGAAAGGTCATAGACAGTAAGGCTGAAGAGCAATTTGAGGAATGAGTGAATAAACAAAATATTAATGAAGAAACAAAAAAACAAAGAACCTGTGTTTGAGGAATTAATATCTAAAGGAAAAGAACCTATTAAAGAAACACAGAACAATTCCACACCACTTAAATAAACAAGAGAACCAAGATATGAACCAAAAGCACATTTTCCACAATGTTTAAAAGATCATGTTTCGTATAGTAAGCAAGGAGAAAAGATTCAAGAAATGTTCAAAACTTTCCAACAAGTGAAAATCAATCTTCCTCTTATTCTTGTTATTAAGCAAGTTCCTGGCTATAATAAATTCCTAAAAGATCTGTGTACACAAAAAAGGAAGAATCGAAGTCACAATACTAAGAAAATAGGTTGACCAATCATGTGAGTTCAATAATATCAAGCAACATTCCTCCAAAATATAAAGACCCTGGAGCCCCAACTATTTCCAGTGTAATTAGAGATCAAGAAATTGGGAAAGCTTTTCTTGATTTAGGAGCTAGTGTTAATCTACTACGATATTCTGTTACAACTAATTGTTAGATCAACCAAAGCACCTAGAGGAATTGTAGAGGATGTTATTATTCAAATTGATAAATTCTACTTTCCTGTGTATTTTGTTGTTCTAGACACCAAACCGGTGTACGACCTTACTAAGCAACTACTAATGCATGCATAGATTGCAGAACTAGGATTATGGATTTATCCTTTGGAAACATGAAAATTAGGAAGAATGTGTTCCTTAATAAATACCAAGTGATTGAGCAAGATGATTGTTTTTTCACCAATGCACTTAATGAAGTGATTGAAGAAACAACACCCCAAATATTGACTAAAGATTCACTTGTAAGAGCAATGAGCAATGAGGAAATATTGGATGACTACATTGAGTCACTAAATAACCAGCAGCTACCTAAATTAGAAGATATCTCCATCATTGAACAATCTTTAAACATACCACCATGGAGGGGCCCAAAGAGCCATTACCAACTCTATTAAGTACACCCCCAATACCATCCTTACTTGCACAACCTAAATTAGAATTAAAATAATTACCTAATCACCTGAAATATGTATTTCTTGGACCTGAAATAACATTACTAGTGATCATTTTTGCCCAGTTAAATACAGAGCAAGAAAATAGTTTGGTAAAGGTTCTGAGAGAGAATAAGGAAGCAATAGGGTGGAGTCTAGTTGATTTAACAGGAGTAGATCCCTCAACTTGCATGCATCGTATTTATTTAGAAGAAGATGCTAAACCTTCTAGAGAAATGCAAAGTAAATTAAATCCTAATATGAAGGAGGTTATTAAAAAGGTAGTAAAATTACTAGATGTAGGAATAATTTACCCTATCTCTGATAGCACATGGATCAGTCAGACTCAAGTAGTACCTAAGAAATCTGGCATTATTGTTGTACCCAATACAATGGGAGAATTAATTCCTCAGCGCACCACCATTGGATGGCGTGTATGCATTGACTATCAAAAGCTAAATTTTCACACCCGAAAAGATCATTTCCCACTATCGTTTATTGATCAAATTTTAGAAAGGTTAGCAAGGCAGAGCTATTACTGTTTTCTAAACGGTTATTCGGGATATAACCAAGTAGCAATTGATCATGTGGATCAGGAGAAAACTACGTTTACCTATCCTTATGGTACATTTGTGTCACACCCCGAATTCCTAGGACTTCGAAATCCGAGCCTAAAAGCTAAGAGAGTGAATGCGGAAGTAAAAAGAAATGAGAACAATGACCTTCAATCATCAAACACCCACAAAAGGGTAAAAATTAAACGCTCTGATACCATGTTATCACGCCCCTAAAATTCCCAAAACTCTAATATAGAGAATCAGCGAATTTCCAAGGGATGACGTCAGTCAAGCGACTACTAGAGTCAACAATAACAAATAAATACATGGAATAACAATGAAAAATATACTTCATGCCTAACGAATACTAGAAACTCAATAGTATCCTCTGATACCAACAGACACATCCCTAAATTCCTAAGACTCCCGAACCGGGACATCCAAGGAATCCAGGATGTGATCCTTAATACAAACGACAAACTAAGATATCATTAACCACGAAAACATATGGAATAATGATAAAAATGGTATAGTTCATACCCAAATGAATGATAGCACAAAGTAGCGGAATCTAACAAAAATACGGTAGAGTTCTGTTTGTAAATGGAACATCCGGACACACAACCACAATAGAATAACCAATAACAGTTCGATAATAACAATGGCTCACAGGCCCAACATTTATCAATCCTACTAGGGCCGAGGCAGTGGAAAGAAGCACCGCTACCCCTACACAACCCTCTATAATCAACAGAGTCACAAATGCTCGAATAAGAATACAGAAAAGCATATGGCAGTGCAGAATAGATACAATAACATCCTGAAATAATAAATACAGGAAATAAAAGATACACCAATAGGAATATGCCAACAGACTGGCTCCCAAGAGAAATATATGACAATCACATACAAAATGGGTAAATAAACTGACAGCAGATAACTATCGTCCCCAAACCAGTCGCGCTGCATCCATAACCACATCACCTTGCGCAACTCCAAAACCTGTAACAAGGAAAACAAAAGGGAACTGTCGTTGCACCGCATGCTGTCCATAGCCGTAACATTTCCTGCAACCTTGCGTGGGAATACCAAGGGGCAAATGAAATACCCCTGTGAGGAAATAAGCTCAGTGGGAAAGGATATCCTAACACCACGTACTCTAATAGTTTAGGTAATGCTAAACCACCCAGTGAGATACATAGCCCACAACATAACCCAACCACGAAAACCCAAGGTACGTGCTCACATGCTACCATAAATGATTATATATCGGGGATATATATATATATATGTGTGAATTGAATGAATAAACGGCCGAAATCAAGAAAAAGATCGAAGAATTCAAAGAACGATTCGGAACAAATAAATGGAAGAACAAAAGTCGTATAGATTCACAAAGAATGTGTGGATAGAAACTAAAAAAGGGATATCGAAGTAGTTCTGATGATTCAATAATGTTATTACTTCAATTCGGAGTTCTTAATTGCTTCGACTAGATGAATCTTAGCGATGGGCTAATAAATTCCTAATTCATTGGTTGATTGTATCATTAACCATTTCTTTTTTTGGTGCGAGGAACTTACCATGAATCCATTGATTGCTGCCACTTCCATTATTGCTGCTGGATTGGCCGTGTACAAGAGTCTATAAGATACAAGTAAGACTCGTACCCCAAGTACCAACACCGGTAGTCTACACTATTCTCACAGAGGTACACTAGGTACACAACATCTAGGTCCAATCTAAGAAATCATCAAGCGCTCACAACGCTTACTAGAAAATCTAAACAGATGGAAAACACACTCACCTCTAATATCCACAAGAATCAAAATCCATAACTAGTACCAAGGACTGCTCAAATCCCCCTCCCCGAGAACACTGGAGGAAAAGCACTCACGTCCTTGCATACTAACATAACCATCATCAATATATATATATATATATAAACCATCATTCCATTCCTAGAGAAAATCTATACCTCAAGGATGGAATCACATCATCATATCACCCTATGAAAATCTCAAAATACTATCTCCAATAAGGTCAATAGATCACCAACACTCTCCATATGGATAAGGAACGTTAAACAGTCGAATCTCGGAGAGTACCTAAACTTTACTCTCATGACAACCACATAAGAGTCAAGGAACCAAAGAAAGGGTAAAGAATTTCCCAATGCTAAACCAACAGATAACCAAGACAACAATGTCAAGGTTAAAATGCCACAAGTGTTTAGGGAGAACACCCGGAAAAAAGAAACCAATCCACTCGGCATCCATGCCCCTAACATGTGTAACAACTCAAATCACGTAGGTGGTGACATCAACAACCAAGAAGAAATGAAAGGCAACACTATATTTGTGCATTGAACAACACCAAGCCTCATACCCGAGATTAGAAATGATCCGAAACAAAGGTGAAACAAGAAACCACCTTTTCAAAACACTAAAGGGCGAGATCTTGAGAAAGAAGTCTCGAAATCTCAGAATCTCAAGAATTTTTATAGAATAGGTTTTCTATAACGGGTTTTTCCTTTTAAATACAATGAGTTTGTTTTCAAAACTTGAAAAACACCGTTTCCGACAAACAACCAGATAAGAGTGACTACAACTCCAAGGATTCCTATAATGTCTAAGAGGACAATGAAGGAAGAACAATACGTTGGACTCACGAACATAACCATCCGTTTCCAACTTTACAAATCAAATGACACCATGAGGAAGAGGTTCGCACCACGCCGTAACTGACGGCCCGAGGAATGACATACAAGTCAAAAACATATCCTCTAGTACACGAAGGATAGCAGAAGGGATGCTTAAGAGAATGAACTAAGCACGAGAAACAAGACTGCAAAGCTACAGTACCTTGAATAGTCAATAAAATCACTTAGACCCCTTAATATCATGAAAAGGGAAAACTAGTGGCCGATACCACGGAACTAACTAGTTTCAATCAATACCTTTTCCAATTCATTATAACCTCAATTTCACATTTGAAACTAACTCTCTAGATTACTAACAGAATCAAGATACCATTGTCAACCAAATAGGTTCAGTCACAACCTCGTCTAACCGCACCCAAAACCTCAAAAGTACGATAAGGGATACATCCCTCTAAGTGGGAAAGAAACATCAAGGGTCCGTAATATGCAACCAATCAAAACCATAAGACTATCACCCGCCTTCTCAAGACCTCAAATCTCAATTGATACTAGAATCAATCCCTGACCTCAAATCTCCAAAGAAGTCACTATGCCAATATACTTATCCTCCCCGAAGGCTACAAAAGTATATAGTCACACGTATATAAAAATATACATTTCATCATACTTCATTAATTACCGCATGTAATCATTTTCTTTCACATAATTCACTATCAGTTGAGAATTTTATAAAGATATGAATTTATTTGTAATATTCATAATTAACATGCTCCAAAATCCGCAGGTAATAATAGCGCACAGAAACCTGCTCCAACAATCCACATGTAATAATATCACATATGCATGTCAAATGAAATCACATAATGTCATGCAATACAATGTGACTCAATACCACCCTTTGCCCTATCATAGGTTAACGACTACGTACTCCCCCCATTCACAATGAGAAAAGAGTACCGCACCGATTCTTCCCAAGTGAATGTTGACATTTCACTTTCAACAAGGAAGGCGGTTGCACGAGAACCCTACTTGCAACTCCCATGCTGAGAGCGGCACATACCACCACGATGGGGCAACAACCAACCCTATTAACGGATGCACAACCCAGTTGCGACTTCAAGAGCGGCGCATACCACCACGATGGGGCAGCAACCAACTTTATATCACCTTTTGGCTTTTTAGTTCCATAGGTGGGAGACACCTCTTAGCTAGTTGTTGCGACGATTCGACACAAAGACACCCCACATGATTTCACAACCCGGATATACCAACATCATGATTTGACACGACACAATGTTCTCTATATTCATCTAGGGCCTCAATAATAATCATGTCTCAACATAAATATGTAATGCATCATATTTATGGACATATCCACATGCTACCACATGAATCTCATAATCTCTTTCACATGTTTTTCAAACAATGAACCATTAAACCACGACAAGTAATTATATCACATAATCATGCTTGCAATCCGTCAAATTACACTTCAATTCATAAGTATAGAAGTTTATTCATTTAAACATGTTTTTAATTCCCTTAAAACAAATAGTCTACGTATCATAAGGGGAGCCTAGCATAACGTCTAAGTTTTCACGTCTCTCTCGTTCACATATCCCCTAACACGGTAAAAGGGAACTAAGCCACCTAGTATCTTTCAATTCAAATAGGTATTTATTTAATTTAACAGGAAAATAATTTAATTAATTTATCAAATTAATTTCTAAGTTCTGCCTCAATTATAATTCAATTATAGATATTTAAATTCATAATTTAATATATCTATATTAAAATAAATACAGGTTTGCACACCCAAATCACGTCAACGATACGGAAGTAAGAATAAAATTTCCCACCTTAATTTACGCTTACAGAATAGCCTGAAACGACACACCGTGAACAGTATCGGCGCCCGTATATGGAGTCCGCCGACCAAAATCACCCGAATAATATTTTGAATATACCAAAACGTCCGCCTCGACAACCAATACGATATATACGAAGCCCATTAGGAATAGGTTAATCAATTTGGGTAAATCTAAAATAACCCTAACGAAACTTATAACCTATAAACGCGATTTCCTGACAAACCGCTCAACGGAAAATTACAAAATTTTAGTATGACGTACCTAGAACTGAGATAAAGCTACCCTCCAAAAATCAGCCCAAACCGAGGTCGGTAAGTTGTCCAATTCGTCGTCCGAAGTTCAGTCGAACTGCCTTTACTTGCGCGAACTACGCCACTGTGTTGACCGTTGCTGACTGTCGATGCTGCAACACGCCAACACCTGCACCTCTGCCCCTACGCCACCGAGCCACCTCCAGCTAGCAACGGTGGCGGCGTCGCCGCTGCCTAGCCGCCACCCCTAGACTATCGTCGTGTCGCCTCTGACCAGCGACCATCACCACTAAGTCCATGTCTCTCCCTCGGCCGACCTCTCTCCCTTTCTCTCTCTCTCTCTCTCTCCATGAAAGACGATGAGGGTGGAAGAAGGAGAAGAAGTAGTGTCATCGTGTGAGGAGAAGAGAAGAGATGAAGAAGCCCTAGGTCACAGTTTTTCCTCATCAGATAGATACACACGTGTATATACATATATATCTTAATAGCAAAAGTGACCCTCTACATATTCGAAATTACAAACTAGCCCCAAAACAATATATATATAATTACAATTATATATATATAACTATATAATAAATCCCAATAATTACCAGAAACACCCAAATGTAATCTCGCAAACCCGAAATAATAATGGGACGCCCAATAAACAATCCCAATTGAATATACCGGGGTAGGAACCCAAACGTCGGAACACCTAACAAGCCCGAATCAATACTCTGGGTTATAAGAACCCAACAACCGAAACACCGAATCCAAATCTTAAACGTCGTACGACATAACGTGCCGCCATCCAGTCGAAACACTAATGTTAAACGTCGAAACAATATCGCGTAATCGGTAACAAGAATTCCATAAAGTCGTCAAAGAGAAACCGTACTGTTGTCCAGAAGACTTTAAAACTAAACGTGAAAACATTATACGGAAAATACCAAGAATAACATGAATGTCATGAACAAGTGACGTCATAACAGAAATTAAATCGAAAATAATTTCAGGGAAAAGGAAAATAACATAGGGTGTTACACTTTGCATATAGAAGAATGCCATTTGTTTTATGCAATGCATCAGCCACTTTTTTTAGATTTATGATGTCAATCTTTTCAGATATGGTGGAGAAATTTTTGGAAGTATTTATGGATGATTTTTCAGTGTTCAGAACTTCCTTTGATGAATGTTTAGACCATCTAGCGTTGGTATTAAAAAGATGTAAAGAAACTAATTTAATTTTAAGTTGGGAGAAGAGTCAGTTTATAGTGCAAGAAGGGATAGTGTTAGGTCACATTATTTCCGAAAGAGGAATTGAGGTAGATAAAGCCAAAATATAACTAATATCTAACTTATCTCCGCCTACAACTGTACGACAAACACGATCATTCCTAGGTCATGTCAGTTTTTACCGACGGTTTATTAAGGATTTTAGTAAAATAGCAAGACCACTATGTAGTCTACTGGAAAAAGTTATACCGTTTGAGTTTAACATACAGTCTCATAAGGCTTTTGAGATACTAAAACACTTATTATCTATTGCTCCAATTATCCAACCCCCTAACTGGTCACGACCATTTGAGTTAATGTGTGATGCTTTCGATTATGCTAATGGAGCAGTTCTTGCGCAAAGAAAGGAAAAGATACCACATGTTGTTTACTACGCTAGCAAGACCTTTACTGAAACTCAGATGAATTATATTACCATAGAAAAAGAATTATTGGTCGTAGTTTATGCCTTGGATAAGTTTTGCTCATATCTAATAAGAAGTAAGGTGGTAGTCTATTCTGATCACTTGGCGTTGAAATATATCTTATCAAATAAAGATTCAAAACCTCGATTAATCAGATGGATATTACTTCGACAATAATTTAACTTGGAAATCGGAGATAAAAAGGGTACCGAAAATGTAGTAGCAGTTCATTTAGCACGATTAGTACTAGAGTCACCCAATGGTGATACACTTGTAAAGGATTCCTTCCTAGATGAACAATTATTCCATGTCAGTTTGGAGATCCCTTGGTATGCAGATATAGTTAATTACTTGGCTACTGGTAGAATACGAAAGGGCTAGACAAAACAAGAAAGGGAACATTTCTTTTCTCGAGCTAAACACTATATATGGGAAGATCCGCGTCTATTTAAATATTGCTATGATCAAATCATTCGGAAATGTGTTCCCCAGAGTAAGGTAGCAAGTATTTTAAAATTTTGTCACATCCTTGAATGTGTAGGTCATTTTGGAGCTAAAAAGCTAGAAATGAAAGTGCTACAAAGTGGCTTTTATTGGCCCTCATTATTTAAAGATGCTTATGAATATTGTAAGGGGTGTGAAAGGTGTCAAAAATGAGGCGCAATATCTCAAAGGAATCAAATGCCGCAAAACCCAATTCTTATAATTGAATTATTCGATGTATGGGTAATAGAATTTATGGGGCCATTCCTAAAGTCACAGGAATTTGAGTATATCTTAGCTGCGGTTGATTATGTATCAAAATGGGTTGAAGTTGTGCCGACTAAAAAATCTAATCATCAAGCGGTTATCAAATTCTTATAGTCTAATGTGTTGACTAGATTCGGAACACCACGAGCCATAATTAGTGATGGAGGAAAGAATTTTTGCAACAAATATTTGGGGAGTTTGTGCGAAAATTATTCTGTAACACACAAGGTAGGCACTGCTTATCATCCACAAACAAGTGGTCAAACAGAAATTTTGAATACAGAAATTAAGCAGATACTTGAAAAAATAGTTCGTCCTGATAGAAAAGATTGGGCGAATAGATTAAATGATGCACTATGGGCATATAGAACTGCTTACAAAACACCAATTGGTACCACTCCATATAGATTAGTTTATGGGAAATCGGGTCATCTCCTTGTCGAATTAGAGCATAAAGCATATTGGGCAACAAAAAGACTAAACTTTAACTTAAAGTAAGCAGGAATTCATCAAAAAATGAAATTAAATGAGTTAGACGAAATGCGTAACGATGCATATGAGAATGCTAAAATTTATAAAGCCAAAAGGAAAGCATTCTATGATAAAAATATCCGTCATAAAACATTTGAATCAGGCCAGAAAGTATGGTTGTTTAACTCAAAATTAAAATTCTTTCCTGGAAAACTTCGATCCCGATGGGATGGACCATATACAGTTCTCACTGTATATCCATATGGAGCTGTAGAGTTAGAGGATCCCAAGAATGGTAATTATTTTAAGGTTAACGGTCAATGGCTGAAACATTATTATGAACATGATACAAAAGTAGGTATGGTGGAATCTATTGATTTAATAGATCCAACATATGATTCTGATTAAGGAAAGAGGGTATCCTTTCAGGTCATTGATGATAAAAAATGACCACTTGTGTGTTATTATTTGAATATTTATTTTAAAATATATTTTTATAATTTTATTGTAATTTTTCTTTTAAAAATAATTACAAGAATGTAAAATAGAAAAATATTATTTTCTAGCAAAGTTCGATCGATTGAATATATCTTCGATCGATCAGTTTTATAGAAATGCACTTCGTGAGACAAAGAATATTTAGGTGATTAGAGTAATGCTTTAATATCAACTAATATAGTATAATATATAACTTTATGTGACTGATTCTTTTCTTTTAATCAAACCAATAACTTGACTAATTAATCATCCTATATCTCTCTAAATATACTAGCTAAACATTTCATATTACTTTATCTTTTACCAGAATACTAGAATAATGATTGAAATTATTGATATTTCTTCTTCTTCCACTTCTTCACCCGTTTCATCTGTTGCTTCAAACTCCCCTAATGAAGAGTTTAGGATTGAGCATATCTTAGATGGTGATGATGTTGCTCAATATGAAGAACCCAACTATTCTCCTCTTGATAACCCAAGTATTTATGCCTTAGATTTGCATGAGTTAGGTTATAAGGTGATATTTCTCGCAAATCGCTTAGATCATCCTCGTTTTCATTTTTCTTTCACATTACTTTTCAGTCGAGGGTTAAAGAACCTTTTGATTGCTAGTTCCAATGTCATTTTTGCAGACATAGTACGTCAATTCTATAGAAATATGACGATTATTGAAAGAAACGATGGAATTGCTTTTTTTGTGTGGATAGAGTATAAATTCAAATCCATTCTAAATGATGCGAATATGGTATCTCGAGAGTGGAAGATTCTGAGAGAACTTCCTGAGGAATGGAATGACCAGTTTACCATGCCACCTAATCCTTTGCCTTCTTTTACTAAGATGGTGAGGGAAATTTGTAATGGTTTCACAATTCCGGAAGGAGTAGAATTATTGGATAAGCATTATCTGAATATCAGTTATTGGGCTTTAGACTCCATTTTGATGACTCAAATTTACCCTAACCAAGATGGATTGCTTCGTTATCGAAGTATGGTGGAGTTGATTTATAAGTTTCACATGGGCTATTGGGTGGTATTTCCGGATTTGATTATTGAAAATATACGTTTGCACATGGAGATGATATTGAAAAAGAGGACCCATTTGTTAATGATTGGAAGCTTCCATATCCTTTTCTTCTTATCATTTACCAAATATTATGGTTCGACGTTCTTTGGGGTTGAGTTAGATGAGGGAATGCGTACTAAATGGAAGGAGGAATGAGAGAGGAATAAAACATTTTATTGCTAGGAATGGTATTAGTTTATTTTTATTTTTTCATGATTTCAAGTTCTAGGATTAGGGTGTTTTATTTTCATGCAATTTCAATTATATGTAGGCTTTTGGCCGAGCTATTTTTAATTTTCTGTCATTAATGAAAATTCCATTCCTTTATATTTCATGTCTAAATGCAATAAATGTACTATGATCTTTTTTTAATCTTGATTAGAATGCAGAATATGGTACATAACAAGTTTGGGGGAGATTTCGTCACCATTTGGAAATCTCGCTTAATTCAATTGTAACATTGTTCTAACCCTATGTTTTTATGCATATTATAACCATGAGGACATGGTTCAATTCAAGTTTGGGGGGTAGATTAGTATAGATATGATTATAGAGGAATGAGAATTTTTGAAATTTTAAGAAAAATATTAAAAAACTACAGTAATCCACTCATAGCTACTATTAAAATTGTGAAAAATAGTGGTTGATCGATCGGCTGTTGTGGCGATCGTTTGGTATATATATATATATATATATTCAGAGATTTGAGTTGAGTGATTATTGAAGAATTTAAGACAAAATAAGTAATTGACTGAAAATCTTAACTGAATAGTATAGCGATTTAAAAATTCATTTGACTATGATAGACGAACTTACAAGTGGATATGTGACAATCCATCTGGGTTTGGAGGCTTAGCATGCTTTCAGAAGAGAACAGAAAGAGGGAGAGATTACAAAGTAGAAACAAAATTGGGAAACTAAAACATGCCCTAAAACCATCACATTTGACTGCTTATAGAGAGCATATAACAGAGTTTACTTTAGGTTTTCCACTGTTGGCTTTTTGACTTTCGGGGCAGAGAATTGTTGCGTTTCACTGTTGTCTTTTTTATTTTTTGGGGCAGAGAATTGTGTCCTTTTACTGTTTGTAATAGTATTTTGTCAGTACTGTCACTATTCACTATTCTTGTCTTGTTGTGCCATTCTTGTATCTTTTGACTTGAGCTTGACTGTGTCCTTCCTCTTAATTTTTTGACAGATCAAAAGGATCTTGGGCATCTTGGTATGGTCTGTATTTGGATTCTGCAGACGATTCATCTTCTTCATTACTGCTTGAATCTCCTTCTATTTGGGCAAGGAGCTTTTCCATTTTTTATTTGAGCTTAGCTTTGAAAGTTGACTTCTTGGAGGCTGATTTCTTGAGTGCGGTTTCTATAGAGGAACTTGATTGTGTTGTTTCAATGAATTGTGTGACTGGGCTAGCCTTGAGTGGCTGATAAACTTCTTTTGGGAATTCCAGTTGGACTTGTTGAATGATTCTTTTGATTTTGAAAGGATCCCACCATTTAGTTTAATGGACTCTACAAACTGTGCCAATATCACCTTTAAGGCTGTAATGCCATTTGAAGATCCAAGGGATTTGTATTTTTTGGCAAAAATTAGTAGTAGGGGGAATTGATGATCATAGGAAGGTATTTTGAACTTAGTTTCAAAATAGTTGATTTGTTTCCAGAGGATTTTAGGGATCACATCGTCGTCTGGGCCATGGTCATTCCACCACTTAACAAACCAAGAAGGGAGTTAACTTTTAAATTTACTATCAAAATTTACGAACCAAGAATGACTAAAAGTTTCAGTTTGAAAATGGAAAATTTTGAACCAGGAATTAATGTAGTCATAGTAGGTGAAAGGGAGTGAGTTATCTAACTTTTTAGGTTCAGAGGGATGTTTTCTCCACTCTTTAAGTGAACCAACTCTCAAAATGTACAAGGAGTGGTAAATGACTTTGGTTGGATCATTGCGATCTGGGACAAGTTTGATGAAGACATAATTGGTTTGATAAAGGATATCTCTGTAATATTGCAAGTTATGACTAGGGGTGTGTGGTATCCAATAAGAATTTGGGGGGAAAACTGTTTTACTAGGGCAATTGGATCATTTGTGTGAGAAAAATGAGGTTCGATGTAGAAAAGGGTATCGTAAGTTTTTTGAAGATATTCTGATCTTCCAAGAGGGTTGTATCTGAGGAGAGGTGGAGTACTTGTGACTGGGCATGGATGGTGAAATGATCATGTGGCGTGGTTAGAGCTGAACTAAAAGTAGGACGAGGACCTAAGGGAGTCCCTAAGCCTGTGAACTTGTTTACTCAAGCGAGGGAAGTATAGGGTTCAGTTTTTACTAGGGGGGAGGTCTGACAAGAGGGATCCCTCCTCTGGGACGTGGTTGTGGTTGTCTGTTTTCCATCAGGGTTCTTCAAAAATTCTCTAGTAAGAAAATCTGGGATTGAATTGTCACATCCAAGAATGTATTCGATATCGAATTGGAAAATGCTTAAAATGGACTGCGATCTAGCAAAAATATGCTTAGCAGCTATATTTTTAACATGTTTTTCTAAAACATATTTGGCACTTTTGCATTCAACTCGAAGTAAAAATTTTTGATTTAAAATATCATCTTGGAATTTACTGATACATAGATCAATTGTAAGAATTTCTTGTTTAATAGTGCTATAATTACTTTGTGTTTTGTTCCATGCTCCAGAATGGTAACGAACAAGGTGTTCTGGAGAAGTAGGGGAGAGTTTTTATTTTAAAATGCCTCTATAACCAATGTTGGAGGCATCGGTTTTAATGATTTTGAAAGAGTTGACTGAAGGAATTCCTAAGCAAGGAAGAGTTTTGACATATTTTTTAATGTCCCTAACTATAGTTGTATGAATATCAGTCGATGGAGGGGGGTTTGACTGTAAACGATCGAAGAGTGGTTTGCATTGTTTTCCAACATCTTTGTAAAATTCAGCAAATTAATTTAAAGAACTAAGGAAACGTTGTAACTGGGTTTTATCAAGAATTTGGTCTGGAAATTTGCCTGTAAATTCTATGGAGCGATTGATTGGGTGGAATTGTCCTTGAGATATATCATAACCAAGAAATCTAACTTTGGTTTGAAATTTTTTTATCTTAGAAGCATAGATGACTAAACCATTTATTTTGATGGTGTGAAAGAAAGAATTAAGATGTTTCCAATGAGCTTCAATGCTATTAGAAAAGATAAGAACATCATCAATGTAAACTATGGAAAAATGACTGAAAGGATTGAAAATATCATTCATAATATTTTGAAACTCACTTGGGGCATTCTTAAGGCCAAAGGGCATGACATTCCATTCGTAATGGCCAAAAGGTGTAGTGAATGCAGTTTTGTACTTATCTTTTTCTGTAATCTGAATTTTTAGAAGCCGGAGTAAAGATCAAATTTGGAAAAAATGGTTGCTTGCCCTAATCGATTAATTAAATCTCTCTTGTTAGTGATAGGATATCTTATCCATTCAAGGACTTGATTTACAGGCTTGTAATTAATGACTAGACGTGGTACCCCTCGTTCTATTTCGGAATTTTTCTGGACATAAAAAGCTGAGCAAGACCAAGGTGATTTGCTGTTACGTATGATTTTCTTTTGAAGAAGGTCATGGATTTCATTTTTACAGAATTGTAAAACTTCAACATTCATTTGAATTGGTCGGGCTTTAGTTGGAATATTTTTATTAGTGAAGGATTTTATGTAAGGAAGACTAACAATATGTTGTTTCCTATGCCAAAAAGAATTGGTAGTTCCGAACATATTTCTTGAATAAGTTTATTTTCATAAAGTTTTATCTAATTTTGAAGGGTAGGGTTTTTTAATTGTGTTCCTGTTCGTTTGTGAATTACTTCTTCTTTTAAAGAATTTAAATGTTGTTCTTTATGATGGAGAATGTAAATATTTTTAGAGACTGAAAAATCAATGATGCTTTCGAGTTTTTTACTATAAGACTGTTGCAAAAAAGGAAAAGTAATATTTGACCAAAATGTGTTATACAGAGACCACCATTATTTATGTTAAATGGGTAAAGAAGATATAAAAATGGAAGGCCAAGGATGATTGTATCAGTCATATTTTTTACTAGGATAAATGTAGTTTTGAAACAGATATTATCTTGATAAATATGAGCTTTGGATAATTCATACTTTATTTTCATTGCACTACCATTAGCAGAACTGAGTTTCTCATTTGTTTTTTCATAGTATTTGCTAGTTATCAGGCATTCTTGTATACAGTTAAGATCAGCTCCAAAATCAACTAGAGCAATGACAGTTTTTTAGTATTCCTTATTAATAACTAAGGTGACTTTTATTTTCATTTTTTAAATGAGATTCGGTTAATCAGATTCAAACCATTGGTTTCCTCCTCATTACTTTGAAAAGGATTTGTGTTGTCATTATCTTCATTACTGTCAGAGGAAGAGGAATCAGAAACTGAAAATTGGTGTGAAGTTTTAACTAGATCTTTGAGTTGGGTGTAAAAGAGGGTTTTTATATCTTGATTTTCATTTTTCAGAGTTTTGATTTCTTGTTTAACTCTGTTGACGTCTGCTTGGAGGTCTTGTATAGTGACTTCTTTTTTAGGAGTAAAACCTTCAAGAGTTTTGTGAAGACTAAAATTTGGTTTGTTTATTGTAAGGGATTGAGTATCTTTGTTTATGGTGAGTAATTTAGTAAGCTTTTGAAGATAAGAATTTTTTAAATCTGGGTCTTCCACTTTACTTATGAGGTCTAGAAGTAGATGATGTTGTTCTTCTGCCTTGGTGAGAACATTAAGGTTTTTATGTTGGTGTCGATTCAGCATATTGACTATTTTTGTACAACAACTATCTTTGCACCCAAAACTAATTTCAGGTGAACTGGGACAGGAGGCAAAAGATTCAGAAGAGGAACTAGATTCAATTTTAGTATCACTGTCACTTGTGTCTTTTAACTCAAGAATTGTGTAAATTTGTTGTTTAGTTTCATCAGGGATTTCAAGATGATTAATTTTGTTTTTTACAGGACAATTTCTTGCGTAATGACCTTTCTTACTACACTTATAACATATAACTTTATTTAGATCAGTTTTATTGTTCTTCTCAAAAGGTTTTATTTTTCTCGTATATTTTCGTTCTTTTTAAAATTTTGTTAATCATAGAATTCATTATGTTGGAATATTTTATTATATCTTTTATAAGAGCGAGTATAACGTTTTGTGAAGGATTTTATTTGTTTTGATTTCTTTGTTTGCCGAGATGGTGCAATTGGTGGTAATCCATATTATTCACAGAATGTGCCTATTTCATATTTAGCCTTCCTTTTATCTTTACTAAGCTGATTATTAATTTTCATATCTATACACCTACTTTCTGTATTAGACTAATAATATTACCGTAGGTTAGACTATCATATTCAATAACACCAGTTGTGTTACTCAGTTCTGTGCGTATTTTATGAGAGAAAAGGCTGGACAATCCATTAATAATTGTTTCTTTCCAAAATGGTTTATTACTATCTTCTCTTAACATAACACGTGATAAGAAAGTATCTTTGTACCATCTAAAATCACTTAATGTAGGACATCTAAGGTTACTAAGTTGATCATGAATTCTAGAAGTAATGTCACTTGGTCTACCAATGAAATGATCTATAATTGTATAAATTAATGTTTTGACTCCATCGGGGAGTCCAAGGCCAATTTCTTCATTAAAAATAGGGGTTCCATCCTCTATTTTTTGGATTGCATGTGTTATATTGTCTCTTGATTCTTGGGTAAGATGTTTATCCCACCAATTTCTTAACATGCCAGAAAAGCCAGAGGCTAGTAATTCTACAATATCAGGTTGAGGCATATTGTGATGTGTGAGGTAACTATTGGCTGTCATAGAAAGGTGGTTTAATTTATTTAAAATTTCTTGTTTAGAGAGTCCATCAATGTTCCATTCATAAATGTTTTTAGATGACACAAAAAATTTGTTTTGGAAGATTCTTTCTTCATATTGAATATCGACAGGAGTAGGTTGGGGATACCAATTTTTTGTACTACAGGTAGGGTTAATTGGTCGATGTGTGATCCTATTGATTTCAAAGGATTTTTCTAACTTGCGTATATCCTTATCTGTAATGTCCGGGTATATATATATTTATATATTTTTTTTTTACTTTCTTTAAATTATTTTCTTTCCGGACTTATTTTATTGCATGATGTTACATGAGTTTCATGTGTCGGGGTGTGCACAGTTAGTGTTTTTGACTTTGTTTGGTCAAATTAGTAACTTTATGTTTTCAGGCTTTCCATAGGCCTAGGTGTTTTTCGGTGGGCTGGAGTATTTCCGGTGGACTGGTGTTTGGGATTTTATTCCAGGTGCTACTTATTTCATTTTGGTTGTATTCCGTGACTCTTCGGGTTCGCGGTGATTATTGTGGGGATCGTTTTGCGTTTAAGGGTGAGATAAGGGATCGGAATGTAATTATTTTACATTATGACTTAAAGTAGTATTCTTCTTCATTTAGCAGTATTACATCCGGCTGTCTCTCCTCTCTTCCTTTAACCTCCATTTTTCTTTTCTTCAAGTTCTTAAATTCTTGATTCGATCTATATCGGTTTCGTTTTGGGTTTCGGTCCGAACTAGACTTGTGTTCCTCGTGGTGCGGTCTTCGTTTTCATACCAATATTGGTATGTGTTTCTTTCATGTTGGAAAATTCTTTATTTAGTAATTTCGAATTTATTTCGAAGTTTTGATCTAGTTATACTTGAAATTGAATCGTAGGATTCTAGTATGTCGTAGAGGAGGACGAGGGCTTCATGGATCTATCTTTGGTTCGGCGATTGGAGTGACTTTTTCGGTGACCGGAATTTCAGTTTTGAGTTTTTGGGCGAGCCGAGTTGAAAAGCGTAGTCCCGAGGGCATAGACTTGCTATCTACTTGTTTGGTTTTGTTGTAGCGTCGTTTTCATTACGTCCGATTTTGAAAGTTTACTTCAAAATCGTTGAGGTAGGGGGTTTTATCCGTTTTTGATTTCGATGCGTGAGTTTGCGAATTTAGTGTTTAATTGAGCATGAAATTGAACCTTTAAAGTTGCTAAACTCATATTTTGAATATATGTATATATGTGTTAGAATTATGGAAATTATGAGAATTTAAGGTTATTTACTCAAACTATGATTTCCATTATTGAATGCATAATTGTGATATTATGGTCGTAAATTTCATACCAATTATTTAAGTTGAGATATATGATGATTTCCGGTAAATTGCTTAAATGTAAATTTCCGGATTTTAAACATAAATTGTTGCTTATGTGTACTACTACATTGTGTGTTCATGGGGGGCATACAATTTGCACATGGGTTGATTTTATCTAAAGTTTAGTATGGAGTTCGGCTCTAAAAAGCTTTTTATAAAACTCTTACAGCAATAGCAAGAAGGGCCCGGAGCCCTAGGGTGCAAGACCCTAAGACATGGCCATGAGGTTGCGCGTGGACCTTTGGACTAGCTCTCCAATGAACGAATGCAGTATAGCATATTGGGCTTCGGCCGTATGTTCGAAAGTCCGTAGTTTCGGGTGCATGAGTTGAGTCACATGGGGGTGTTCATAGGAAGATTTATTTCATCATGGAATTCCATCCACATTTATTTACTTGTCAAGAATTTGATATGCTTTATATTGATATCCTAAATTATGGAGTTGGGCTGAATGGGCGTTGGGTCTCGAATTGGCACTTTGGCCATGGTGAGAAATCTCTTGAATTAAGGACTTAGAAGCATGAACCTTGGGTTGGTTAGCATTCTTGTATGGTCGGAAGATGGAGCGGATAACGCTTTCCTGCTGAGCTTCATTGCTCACCCCATACAGAAACGTTTTTTTCAGGAAAGGAGCCGGCTAAGGACAACATCTAGCTTGTATCTAATTTTGGATAATAAATCTTGTGTGTTTTTTATTAAAAGCTAGCATGTTAGCTTGTACTTGGAACAAAAATTTACTCGAGGTTGTGTGTGAAACTTGTATAAGGATTTAATTTACATTTTGGATGAAATTATGTTGTTGTGGAGTGTATTATTGTTATTGAAAGATGTTATTAGGAATTTGGCCGAAAACGGTATTTTGTTTTCTGAGTTTTGAAACATATCCTATTAGTTTTGAATGAAAAACCCGTTTTTGCCTACCCCCGTAATCCCGACTAAAACTTTGAGCTTTATAAAATGATTTAGAGTTGTTTGAAAAGATTTTGTCATTTTAAAAGTCGGTGAAATGCTAAAGCGGAAACCGGGGGCAAAATGGTCATTGTACCAAAAATTTTCTCGAAATGAAACTTTTCTAGGCTTATTAGAGTAACATTGAAGCAATGTATGGGGGTAGAATGCAGTTTTTCGAAAGTCAGTTTTGGACAGAAAGTTTGGGTTGTAAATTTGAGGTTTTCCACTGTTCATTGTAGTATTTTCGCACTTATATATCCTGCACGCGCGACAGTTTTCAAAACGTCATATCTCCTTCTTCGTATATCGGATGGAGGCGATTTTTGTTGTGTTGGAACACTAACATCTTGAAATTATGTGTAGGCTCTTGAATCACTCGATTTAATGTAGTTTTCAATGATTTAAGTTAGTTTGAAGATGACGTATATTCTGAAATTTTACATGTAACGGTCTTTCTTTAGAAATTTATATTTTTCAGCTCCTTAACTCAAAATCAGTTATGTTGCTTTCTATGGACTTCTTAGAACCTCTTTTATCACATATAGGTTCAGTTGTTGCTTTGAGTCCATTGCGACTCGGTTTTGGCATCCGAAATCGTGTTTTAACTATTTTTTGTTTGGTTTTGTTTATTTCTTCCGCACTTCGTCATTTTCCTCGTTTCTCGGATTCGGTTAAGAACCGAAGAAAATTAGGGACATGACAACCCTATTAAGTTTCCCTTGAGGTTTATTGAGGGATTTGTACGTTTATTACTTCCGTTTCCTTTTATGGTTCCGGTATGGATTTTAGGTGCCATAGACCGAGGTTGTGCTCTCATTTTTCCCTTGATCTCCAAATTGGGATGGTTATGGGTGGTTTTTAACTTCTACTTCCGTTGTGTTTCTCGGTAGGTTGTGGCATTGTCGATTTTGTTTCGAGTTGGAGTCGTTCTTTCGGCTTCGAGTTTTGGTTATTATTTGTTTATTTTCTCTTTCTCACGTCACCTTGAGGTCGTCGGGATTTTAGGGGCGTGACATTATCTGTGTCTTCTTCAGATGAAGTTTCAGAGTTATCAGTATCGTTATGAGAATCAAAATTGAGAATTGTGTGGGATTTTTCGTCCTTGATTATTTGTGATTCTAAGGCTTTTAACAATTTATCAATTTGGGCAGAGGAGTCACTTGTGCTTGGTTTGTTAGGTAGTCCTTGACATTTTGTAGGAAGTTTGATTAAAGGGGAATGAATAGTTTTAGTCACAGGGGTGGAAGCGTCAAGTTTGGTTTTTATCTTGTCCAATTGAGAACCTAACGTATTGATTGGTGAAATTGTTTTGCTCAATAATATTTTTAATATTAGGATTAATTGCGGAGGTGACAACCTTAAAAGGGGAGGCTGGGATTTTGGTTCCAAGGTGATTAACAATTAAGTTTTCTAAAGAAGGGTGACTAGAAGAGACAGTTGTTTTATCATGTTTTGTCCATTTATGTTTTGTAAGAAAATTAATTTGTTTGTAGTAATTCTCAAGATAATCAAACAAACTAATTTCCAACAGGTTTGTTATCATGAATTTTTGCCATTTTTTCTGACTTTTGTTCTCTCCTCATGCGTGTAACTTGTTCTATATATTTGTCGTTTTGCTTTATTTTCTTTGGACTTGGCTTCAACTTCTAATTTTAGAAGGTCATAGGAAAATGAGTTACTTAAAACACATAGTTGTGGATTAACAGTGTCGGTCTCAAAATCAGTTTGTGTAGGAGAGTGGTTAGAGATTGAATCTTCAGTCTCAATGTTTGGGACATAACATGGAGTAGATACTTATTCATCCTTTTGAATTCCTTTTAATCTATGATTACGTCTGGATCGGTGGACTAGAGATTCTACAAATTATGTATCATGGTTAGTACTATTTTCTCTAATTGGTAACGGGGTGAACATTTTAGAGTTTGAACTAACGGAAGAACAACTGTGTCTAGATCTATCAAATGTTAACTTAACAGTTTTATCTAGGAATTGTTGGACATGTTCAAGATTTCTGACATCATTTTCGATTTTAGTTGGGTGATTTTCATTTTCAAATAACCATTCATTTGGGAGGGAAACATCTTTCCAGACAATCATTTTTGGTATTCGAATATTTACATTGGAAGTACTGCTTTGAATTAATAAAGTTTGATCTTTAGGACTTTTTACTAGAGCATGAACATTTAAATTGGTTTTCATAGTTTTGTAGTAAATTCTATAACTTAAGCTTAGAGGTTGGGCACCTGCAAACATGGCATAACCTGAAGTTTTGATGTTTAATGTTAAAGCTTTGAGTATGTGAGGGTCACTTAGGCTAAACTTGAAATTAGGAAAGCAATCAAAGTAGACCGGGCCATTACATAGGCTGGTTTCAATGACACTAATTAAGCTTTGATTATAGTCGAGGAACCTAGCATCTCTTAGACAGAGAAGAATCGATGCATTTTGTCCTAAAATAGTTAATGGATCAACTGCAACTTGTACAAGACCAATATGGATAAAATTGTATCCTCTTTCGCGATGTTGTTTTATAGTTTTTGGAGAAAATAATTGGCATTTTTCGTGTTCTTTATTTATAGCATATACTTGTTCAATAGTTTTGACTGTGTATTCTGTAAAAGAGGTTGACTTAATGAAACTGGTTTTGTAAATTTGATTTGTGGGTACCCTTGGGATATTCCAATCATTGTGACTTTCAAGATCAGTGTAGGTGTGTTCTTCTTCATTAATTATGTCATTACTATCTAGAATGGAAGGTAGATTTGTTCGACTAGGTTGAGAGGAGGAAGATCTAAATAAACAAATCATGATTATTCAATTTGCTTATTATCTGAACATTATAATTGTGTTTTATCCTATTTTCAATGTTTGTTGCATTTCATAACACATACGTTATCCCAACGACATCACCGCTCATGCCCTAAAATGCCTAAAAGCTCACCAAGGGACTTAATGTTTGGTTTTACGATTTATGGGGAGGTGGCACTAACAAACAAAGAAAGAGAAGATGAAGAACAAAATAAATGGCTATAGATTAACAGATCTGGGCAGATTACTAGATAATCAATGAAACTTTATGGCTCTGATACAACATATTGTGTACATATTGTTAGTCTTTCTTATATATATATATAAGATATATATATATATATATTCAATAAAAGTTTCCTTTTTAGGATATGTTTTTCTTCTGGCTAAATTATATAAATATAAATATTTATGTAACATATATAGATATTTTATTATTCTAAATCTTAATTTTATTTATTTTAAAATATTCTTGATTAAATTTGTTAATTTATTAGGACATGAATAATAGTTAAATTAGAGAAGTCGAAAGATGTGGTTCTCCATAGGTGAATAAATTTGGTGAAATTGGAAATAGAAAAGACAGTTTTGACCTATAAACACATGCACATGATCTCTATAGTTTCATTTATGAGCATATAAGGTATTATCTCAAATATATATATATATATTGAAAAACAAAAGAGAAATGTGTAAGTGCGTAAACATTCTCTTCAATCCACAAATCAAATATGAAAATGTGGATAATGGCCTACTAAAAGAAAAGATAGAGTGGAAAAAACAAATAGGAGAAGAAAGCCTTCTCCAAGAAAAGAAAGAAAAAATATATATATCTGAGGAAAAAGTAAAAAGAAAGAGGAAAACCCTCTTCAAAATAGAAAAAATATATAAAGAAATACTATAAATGATAGTAAATGTGTTATAGAGAAAGTTCACAAAACACGGAAGACTGTTGGCTCTAGAAGTAAAGATTAACTAAGTTTAGTCACTAGTGGAGACCATTCTTGATAATTATTGTTTTGTAAAAGTAGAATTTATTTGCTTACATTTATTCTATAGATTATATCATCTCCTAGTGAATGAACAAGTTTATTCATGAATATGTACTAATTAAATATTATAAATAAGTTATGGGTAGTCTATTTAACCCTCACGAGACTTCACTCGTCCACTAGGATTTTTCCTAGGGGTTTAAAAGACTTGTTACATGTGTTAAGTGTAATCGTCTTCCCTCATGAAAGAAAGGGGTTGGTTTTAATTTTTTTACTCTTCATGATTTCTTTGATTCTTTATTGCTAAGGGACTAGCAATATTTAACTTTGGGGGCTTGATGAGACCAGAATAGTTGGTATTTTGGGCATTAATATACCACTTGTTAGTCTCTTTATTCTATTAATTTTGTATTTTTATAAAAGTTGCGTGTTAAGTATGTTTTCAGGTGCTTAATGCAAAAGTGTGTTAATTCGGGGTTCTTAGCAAGTATGCTGAATTTGGAGCAACACTTAGAAGATATTTGCACTTGAAAATCAGTAAAGTACAAGTTAGTGAAGCAAGGTATAAGTTGCGAAAACATAAAAATTGTGGATTAAATAAATATTAAAATTGAGGAGCCACCGATTGATCGGTGAGGATTTTCAATCGTTCGGAATACGCTCTCTTGGAATTTGTGCCAACATATACTACAAAATTCTGATTTTGTGTACAAGTATATAGTGGGGCAGAATCGTCCATTCAACGCCATTTCTTAGCCCTTTATTTCTCTTGGAGTGCAAGCAAGGAACATACCATATCTGCACCAACTTTTGTCTATAAATACGGGTAAATGTCATGAAGAAACCATATCTCTGATGTCTTGAAAATATATTTGTATTCTCTCAAGAACGTATCATTGTTCATAAAAAACCTTTCTCTTTGAGAGAGGTTTCCTACCTCAAGAACTCAAGAACTAACCATCCAATCACAAAGACGATGACTTTATCAACAATGGAGTCTCCCATTTCCATGAACGGCTAGTCGGTATCTAGGGTTTCCAACAAAACCCTAACCGAGTAATGTAGTCGTTTATTTATTTTTATTTCAAATTGGGGAATCTGTTGAAATGCACTCATATGATGATTATGTAGTGAGAGAATGAACAAGACCACCTAAATAAGATTTATTTATTAATTATTTACTTAAGCTGAGACTGAATTAATAATTTATCTTGAACAACTGTGGTTTATAACCAGGGCAAGATATTCCACGATTTAATAACGGTTTTTACATAATGGTACTTATTTGGTATGATAAAGTCTTAGGTTTACACAGTCCATGCCTAGGGAAGATGATTGTTAGCGTGCTTTTTAATTTCATGTTTTAGGAGTAGTTATAGTATAGATGCATAAAATAGTCATACTAATCAAATATGGATTGTAGCGAATACAGATCGATTCCATCCTTTTTGGTATTAGGCAATTGCTTGTAGCATTACTAGTCTGATTCATATGATTTGTACCGTCATCTTGCAATAATATAATTAAAGGACTATGTTATAAAGCTAGTGGTGGAGTTGGAGTTCAACCCTAGACTTGTTTGTCTTGAGTGAAACCAAAACTATTTATCTTTATTTTATTTTATGTTTAGTAGTTTAATACAACAAACCAATCAAACAACTTTTATAAATATAATTCAATTTACTAATTTATAATTATTTGAAATAAGACTTTGATCTATGTGGTTCCATACCCTCTCTACCCAACTATACTATATACTACTTGCGAACTTGCAACTAAGAGGTTAAAACTAGATTATGCTATTTCCTTATTTTTAACACTATTATCTTTGCACGTCTGGAAATGATCATTAGCATAGTCATTGGAAGACTCGCCAAAGGAGTTGAAAAATAAATATTGGCCTATGGAAGATTATGATTAGGCATAGTGGCCATTGGTGGAAGAACCACTAGTTGTTGTATGGCTGAAGCTGAAATCATCGACTGGGATGTCGATTCCATAGTGTTAGATGGTGGAAAATATGTTGGTTGAGGCAAGTATTGAACTGATGGATAGTACACTGATTATGGCCGAATTGGTAAAGCTGGTGGTAAAGTGGGTTGTGGAAGACTTTGATTAACCATGGCCATCACATCAGAAATAGCAGTGGGTGGTTGTGTGACTGGGGCCTGCTCAGCTAAGCATGGTGCTGGTCGAGAAACTGATTCAACAATGTTGGAAGATGACTTGAGCTGAGCAGGTGATTCCTCGAAAATGTCAAATCTTGTGTGGAGCCTTTTGAACATGTCTGCCAATGATAATGGCTGAGTCACATCTAAACTACTAGTAAAAACTGGTGTTGCTTCTTTCAGTCCTTCTTCATTTAGCATAATAGATTTTCTTGACATTGGTGGCATATCTTTAAACTTTAACACGTGTCCCGCTAAAGTACTAGTAAAAATTGGTGTCACTAAATGTTCGCATCTAAAGTACTAGTAAAAACTGGTGTCACTAAATGTTCGCACAAAAATTGGTGTTTTGGAAGTGTGGGCGTGCCAGACTCTAAAAGAGTCAAGAACTTGCCAAAAGAATGTGCAACTCTTCTTTTGAAAGTGATAGGTGTGAATCAAACGATTGTGAAATAAAATAATAAAACTAGTGCAAGAAAGGAAGGAATTTGTAATTGAATGGGAATGTAACGCCCTGCGTTTCTTTTATCCTTTCCGGAATTATTTTCCAAGTGTTAACGTTTTTGTGACGTCTTGTGTAATCTGGGTACGTGTAATTTTTTTGCATTTGACTTTCGGACTTAGCGGGACGACTTCATGGACTTTCGTTTCCGGCTTCATGATGTATTGTTCTTTGGCGAATACATGGGTCCGTGCAATATTTTCTCGTTGGAGCTTCGGCAATCTTATTGTGTTGCCCTAGTTTATTGTAGACATTCAGTGTAGCACCTGCGTGAATGGTTTATGATATTTTCATTTTGTGAATACTGAGAATAATTAGAAATAATTTCGGGAAAAAAATGACCGAATGGTAAATAGGTATTTTTATATTTAGAGTCCTTAGTGGAAAATGTAGAGATTTGGCTAACTGTTGTGGTATGAGTGGCATAGTGGTAAATAGAGAGGATGATAAGGTGTAGAAGGTTAATTAACAAGCATGATGACACTCTTGTAATTACCCATAAGTTGGGAAGAAATTGGTCATCTCCCATTTTCAAGTGGTGTCTCACTCGTAGCCATTGATCTTCTTCTCCCATCTTTGTTCTCAACCCTTGGATCATACTGCCTTGTTTGGATCCTTTATTCTTAGTCTTTCACTTGACAAGACTTCATGTTAACCCTTGGATCCTTTATTCATTTTCATGTAAAGGTTAGAGAATGATCCTGTTAATCCTTAGAGTAGGGTGTGTGTGGTTCCGTGTGTACCATGAGGTGTGTGAGTCACATTGCATTTGGGTTGCTATTATGTGATTTATGTTGACATGTGGATCATGATATTTTCCTATGTGGTTGAGGAGCATGTTTGATGTGAATTTCAAGATAAAATTCATATGTTATTAAAATGCTCAAGTGAAATTGGATAATGTGAAAATATGATTTCCATGCCTTGTTTAAAGTATAATGTGAGATTAATGCTTGTACTTGTTGAAATGTGCTTATATGACTTTGAGTGGGGATATAAGTTAGTTGATGGTTTTCTTGTGATAAGTAAAGTCGGAAGTGGACTATGGAATTGATTATGAGTTAAAGCCTTGAGAAGGCTGGTGATGGTTATGATAGACGAGGTTATAAGTAAACTGAGTCAATTATGTATTAATGGTCATATGATATTGGTAGAAACCTAAGTGATGGGATTTGGAATGTAAAATTGAGGTTTGAAGGAAATCGAAAGAGGTCTTGATTTGAAACTAGTTGGTTCCGTGAAAACGGCCATTAGGCTCCGTTAAGCGATCCTAATTAATGAAATGTCATCGGAGTTGTGGACATTTTCGGTTAAGTCGTTATAGGGTTATGGGTTTGGATGTGGAGTGAAGTGGTGTTGGATTAGGGTTAGTGTTGTTGTGTATAGCCACTTACCTTTTCTTTTGGGATGCCATTCAGTTTCGTTTCTTGATTCTCTTATTCCATTAAGTGTCTACGATTTCGCTTTGGTTTTTCCGTTGGTGTATCGGTTTGTTTTCCCGAAAACGGATTTTTCATAAGACTTGTATTTGAGTCCATTCAGTCTTTAAGTGAAAAACCCGTTTTCCCATACCCTTGTGATGCTGACAAAAACATTGAGTTTTGAAATGGTTTTAAAATCATGATTTCAAAGATTTTGACATTTCTAAGTCAACGGTGTACAAAACGGAGACCGGGGGCAAAATGGTTAGTTTTACAGATTTTCAAGAAAGTGTTTTTGATAAAACTAAACCGAGATTAAATGATATTTTTATCATTTCTAAAGTTCCCTAATAGTTTTGAGGCTATCCCCCATGTTTCATAAGAGTTTAAAGTGATTTAGGGTCTTTTTTGCCATTTTTTAGACCTTACCAGTCAACTAGGCCTTCAAAATACCATTTCAGCATTTTATGGGTGAGTTTCGACCTTGTGCAGTCGATTGCCACTTCAAGGCAGTCCACTGCCACTTCAGGCAGTCAACTGGGTGAGTTAGCCCTGTTTCGACCCATTTTTGGAAATTCATTTCTCTCACCTCAGACCTCAGAATTAGGTTCCGTTTGTTCCTTTGGCTTGTGCTGGGTACAAAATTTGTATTAAAAATTTGAAATAATTTTTTTTTGCATAAAAAATGACTGTTTTACCCTTGGTGAAAGAGGGGTACTTCAGTTTTCCATTTTTGTCGGCGTTGTCCGATACTGTTTTCAAAAATGCAAATTTCTCGTCTCGTGGCTTTGATTTAGGTCATGTTTGTTTCTATGGGCATTCCTATGTCCAAATATTTGATACAAAATTTAAAATTATTTATTTTCACTTGAATTGACTGTCTTACCCTTGGAGAAAGAGAGGTACATTAACTTTCTATTTGGGTTGGCGTTGTCCGATGCCATTAAAAAATTTATATCTCTCGCGTCAAGGGCTTGAATTCGGTTTCATTTGTTTCAATGGTTTGACCTATGTTCAAATAGGTTGGGTAAAGTTTGAAAGTACATTTTTGCACTTGAAATGACCATTTTACCCTTTGGCGAATATGTGACCTTTTAGTGGTCGGTGTTATGGGTTGTTCAATCCCTTTCACATTCTTTTGATGTTTGGAAATCTTTGTGACTTCCCTTAGGTTGAAGTGATAGTTTTAACCCTGTGTTGGGTTTAAGGATGGTGGGTAATACCATGTGAGGTGATTGGTAGTGTGAGTAGATATTGATTTAAGATTTTGCAGCTCGGTATGCTCGTGATCTAGGAAGTGTGATTGTTATCATTCCTGGAGTGTTATGAATAGGAGTGTTGCTCCCATGATTTGGTGATACGTGTTGTGTGGATTGTCAGTGTGGGACTGGCGGGTACGAGTCAGAGTGATCTATGAGGTGATCTGTACTACTTGACTTGTATTGGTTATGTATCTGTCTCTATATATATATACATATATATATAGGTGTGCATTATTATATGTTGTTGTGCTATGGTTTCACTATGTGCTAGTTGCCCTATTTATTGATGCATGGTAGGGGACTAGGGGGATGTATTTCCGGGGTCTCGTATTGGCGTGAGTGCCATGTGGGAAATTTGACTGACCTAGGGTAGATGCATGTACAGGGGTTGGTTCGCACTCGACTTGGACGGTCATAAGATGTGATAGTTCCGATTCCTTTCTCCTACGGGGCTTCAATGAGCTCACCCGGTGTTCTTTTGCTTGGCATCCCAAACACCAGTTTTCAGGAAAGGTTTTGGCTACGGACATCATCAGGTGCAACGGTACTTTCTTTTATTTCCTAATTATAGGATGGCTCGTGGCACGGATGCTGTTGCGGGATTTGGGACGTTCGTACGTAGAGTTGTTCCTTTTATTTTCCTTTACTTGTCTCATGTATTAGGACTATTGTATTTTCATGGGAGCCAGTATGTTGGCATATCCCTTCCTTGTATTCGGTATTGGTGCATCATTATATAGATGTATTCTTTCGGTACCACGATGTGCCTTGTGTATGATTTGGTTTAGCTTCCGCTTGGTTTTTGTATGGAGTTATTATTAATAATAATATTTCATTCGTTTTATGGTTGTTTATGATCTTAATTAGTCGGTCTTTGTATGAATCTTACCCCGGATTCCTCGGATGTCTCGGTTTGAGACTCTTTGGAATTTAAGGGTGTAACAGGGAATGAAATGAAAGACGTTACATAGAAATGAAAAAGGAATTGCAGTAAATTCAATGACTAAAATTGAAAAGGAACTGGAAATATCACTACTTGCAATAAAGATTTCAAGATAATGATTGAGACAACATAAATAATTTGGATTGACATTATAAAAATGAAAGTACAAAATTGAAATGATAGAAATTACAATCGTAAGAAATTGCAAAGTATTGTGTTTGTTTGTGTGATGCATGAGAGACCTAAAAATTACACTAAGTGCTCTATTTATATGACTGCCAAACCCTTGCTACAACAGTCTCTAACTGTCAGCCTAGGATGCGGCCATGTGTCACCATCAACTCCTACTCTCATGCCATTTGTCACTTGCAATTTGCTTGAGGGAACTATCTTTGGCACGTCTCTCTGCATGTTCTTCTTCAAGGCCAAGTTACTGAGCTTGAACTACATACAACAAATCTAGCCTATTTTCCAACCACGTTCATTACATCAATTGCCTCGAATATGGGCCATATTCCTTGATTTTTGCCCCTTCTCTTTACTTTATCCTAAATTGCTTCAAATCAATCCCATGTAATTTAAAACGTTCATAATTTATATGGCTACCACGTGTCCCTTGCTTCTCTTAACTTTAGAGACACTTGGGTAACTGCCAATGCTTCATTCTCTTGGCCAAGATTTCTAATGATACTGGCCATAATTTAAGTATCCAACATTGCTTGACTTTCGGACATAGTTCATAGGACTTTTTTGGCCATATTCACATGAATTAGTTGGCCATCATGTTGCATGAGAATTTGGGTGCCAACACATACCCTTGCCACAAAGGGTTTGTTGTCGGCCTCTACAATCTTAACTTCATCCCCATCCCAAAAGATCAACATTTGATGAAGTGATGAAGGTATACACATATTTGGATGAATCCAGTCTCTTCCAAGGAGCAAATTATAAGTGGCCGAAGTCCCAATTATGAAAAAGGTCGCATAGGTTGTTTTGCCTTCTATGGTAATTTCAAAAGGCAACATCCCCTTGGTACTAAATTTTCCTCCACCTAGGCCACTAGTGGATACCTGACTTTGTATTTCATCTGCCATGGTCTTATCTAAGGTTTTCAAGGTTTTAGTATGAATAACATTCAGGACTGACCCATTGTCTAACAAGACTCTATTGATTGGATGGCTTTCTATCAACACTTTAATATACAATGGTGGTTTCTCAAAAAACAACTTTATCAGAGTTACAACCATTTTTGGAAGTGGTCATTCCTTTTCCAGTTGAAACTCCTCCATCTTTTGGTAATTCTTCTAGAGGAGCAACTTTCAACGCAACACCTTTAAATGGGTCTAATACCTCCACTTCCTCTTCACAACTTGGTGCTTGAAATATGGTAGGCAGTATGAAAGCCATATTACATGAAGCCTCCATTGGAAAAGAGATAAATTGAATCTTCAACTTAGGAGAATGCATGGGGTTGATGTCTTCCACGTCCTCATCTTCTTAAACCACCTGCCTAGCTTGTTGGTTTTTATGTTGTCCTACATTCCTTTGCCAAACCATAGCAGATTGGAAATTTTGTAGAGTTTGTCGATATTCATCTTCCTTTAGCCTTGTTTTAATCACCACTGGTTATTTATTCTATTGGGAGGCCATCTTCTTGTATTATTCCCTTCTTCTCTGCAACCTTCTTTTTGTTGACTTGGAAAATATGGGTCCTGAAGGCCTTTCTTCCTCTCTTGGGAATTTTGGGAGTTCAAGCCTCTGCCAAACATTTGTAGGGACTAGTAGAGGTTTAACCACTCTAACTTGATGAGAAACTTCACCTTTTTGAATCCAAACTTCCAACCTCAAAGGAGGTATTCTTTTGAACATAGGAAATTTGTGTGGATTTAGAAAAGCTCTTTCATCCTACCATTCCTTAGACCGAATAATTGGGATCCCTCTCAGCCTGTAATCATTGTTCACTGGCCGAGAATCTCTTCTCTCATAATGATATGTCAAATAGTTATGTATATTAGTCTTAGCCAAATGGTAGTGGTTTTTTTGCTCCACTTGCCCCCCTCTACTACTAAACCCTTTGCAACTTGGGAAAAAACCATGGTTAATTAAGGCAATCTAGGCCTCCCTCAGATTCTTTTCCAACGCTTCTAGTGTCTGGTCCTGAGTTGTGGAAACTTCTGGCCACATCTACCCTTTCCCTTATCTTCTCTTTCTGCTAGAATAATTACATTACTACTGACTATGGCTGGGAATGGGTTATTGTCTACACCCATAGCCTTTGGTTTATTCTCTGGAAACTAAAGCTTTCCTTCATCAATGGCCTTACGTAAATCATTTCTAAACACCACACAATTGTTGGTCGAGTGGCTCCAAGAATTGTGGTATTTACAAAATAAATTGCCTTTCATCTCATTCGTTGGAGGAATCACATAACCTTTTTGCAGAATAATTAACTTATATGTCATAAGGTGGTCAAAGATTTGTTCTGCCTTGGCTAAATCAAGGATGTATACTTTCGCAAAGTCATTTATTCCCTTATTCGCTGTACTGGAAGATGATTGGGAGTTATTTGTGGCATATTTTGCCTTAGTCAAAATTTCACAAACATAAGGCTTCTGGATACTAATTTCGGCCAGGTTTGTTTCCAACCTTATTCGGTTTCGCCTGTGAAAACTTCAAAGTTTAGATCTTTGTAGTAGGTCCCTTTTGAGGCGTTCTTTCGGTCCCTTTATTCTTTCAGGATGGTCTCATATCTTGTTACACGATCGCCTAACTCAAAGAGATCTCTGAACTCCATTCCCTCAAATCTCTTCCTGAGTTCAAAGTCTAAACCATTGAGGGTCAACCTTACATACTCAGATTCTGGAAGATCCACCCTACACTTTAGCTTGGCCCTCCTAAATCTGGAAATAAACTTTTCCACAGACTCTCCTGATAATTGAGAAAGCCTGGACAAATCAGCCAAAGTAGCTTCTGGCTCTGACCAGTAAAACTGATTGTGGAACAACTCTTCCATCTACTGCCAATTTAGAACTGAGTTGGCCAGAAGATGGATATACTAAGAGAAGGCCGCACTAGTCAAAGTGTTTGTAAAAAGCTTCATCTTCAGCCAAAGGTTGGCACCTGCCTCTCCACATTGCACAATCAACCTTCCAATATGCTCAACAGTGGACTGATTTCCTTCTCCAAAAGTCACAAAATCAGGCACTTTATAACCCCTTAGAAACTCAATTTCATTAATGACCTCAGGTTAAGGCTTCCTATATAATGCCCTGCTCACCCTTCTTCCACCCAAGCCATATTCTTGATTTATCAATTCTGCCAATTAAACTATGTCCAACATGATTGGTTGAGTTGGATGATTGGCCAGAAGACGTGGATTGAATGGATGCTGCCCCCCGGATGTCATAGGCTATGGCATTCCAAGAACAATAAAATGATTTGATCTCCAATGCTGATTGTTGCCCCCAGGTCTGGTAGGTCATGTGCTTTAATATTTTGAGGGAAAAATGGTTGTCGAGGTGGTGGATATGGCAGTGTTTGTAGAGATGTTGGGAATAGTTGTGGAAGAGTTAATTGTGGACTCATTTCTGGCCATAGACCTGGCATGCTAATTGGGACACTTAGGCATGGAGCAGAGGATGGATACAAGGCTTGAGAGAAGTTTTGGCTTACAGCAGCCAAATGAGGTAATGTCACTGGAGCCGGCATTGTTGAACATGTTGTTTGGCTAAGAAACTGATCCCATGGTACTGGCAGATGCTCTGAGTTCAGCAATGGACTCTTCCATGGCGTTAAACCTTGCATAAATTCCTCCAAACAACGCTGCCAATGAGGCCGTCTAAGCCCTCACAAATGCCTCATTCTAAGACAATGGTATCTCATGCTCTGGGTCGAGATTAGAACTATTAGTAAAGACTGTGGTACTGCTATTCCCAACTTGCTTTCAAACATGGTACTCTTTCCTGACCTTATCGTGCTGGCATGGTCTTCGAACTTTGACACGTGTCCCACTGCGGGCGTGCCACTAAAATGTTTTCCAGACATTGGAATAATCAAGAACTTTCCAAAAGAATATGCAACCTTTCTTTTGGAAGTGATGGGTGTGAATCAAGCGATTTTAAATTCAAAGGATAAAAATTATATTTCAAGGTTTCTTTTTGCCTTAATTAAAAGGATTTAAATGCCAAAGTTCAAAGAAAATAAAACTAGTGCAAAAAATGAAGGAATTTGTAATTGACTGAGCATGGAACGAAAGAAGTTGCATGTAAATAAACTTGCAGGAATTTGAATGACATGAATTGAAAAGCAAATAAAGTACCACTACTTGCAATAAGAATCATAAAATAATGATTGGAATAAAAACAACATAAATGATTTGAACAAACATTGTGAGAATGAAAGTACAAATTTAAAAGGATAAAGATACAATTGTAAGAAATTACAAAGTAATGGGTTTGTTTGTGTGGTGTAAAAGAGGCTCAAAATTACACAATGTATCCTATTTATATGACTGCCAAACCAACATCATAACCGTCTCTAATTCCCAGCCAAGGATGCAGCTAAATGTCACCATCAACTCCTACTCTTCTACCATCTGTCACTTGTGGTTTACTTGAAGGAATCATATTTTGTCACACCCCAAATATCTTAGGACTCCGAAACCTGAGCCTAAGAGGTAAGGGGGTGAATGCGGAAGTGAAAAGAAACAAAAACAAATGAAGTATAGTCATAAAACACCCACACAAGGGTGAAAAATTCATTACACCCCTAAAATATTTAAATAAGATCACTCAGAATCGAAAAGAAGACGAAACAAAACAAACGGCACTCTAAGCGGATCATTCCAACACTCCATGTTTACCCAAGAATAAAATGGTCAATTCAAGGGTAAAATTGTAATTTACAAGTACAACTATGAATTTTGGACTTAAAACAATCCTTAGCAACAAACGGAACCTAAAACAAAGCCATGAGGCGAGAGATCTGAATTTTGGAAAACGGTATCGAACAACGCAGACCAAAATAGAAAGTTGAAGTATGTCACTTTCACCAAGGGTAAAATAGTAATTTCAAAGTACAAATACAAATTTTGGACCTATTACAGGCCATAGAAAAAAAATAAGGGATCAATTCGGAGTTGCAAAGTAGGAGAAAAAGATGTTTGAAAATCGGATGTCGGATGCACAACACCAACGCGTGACCACGCCCTTTGGCGTCATGACACTCATGCATGCAACGCCAAAATGCGTAAGTAGAGGGCGTTATGAAGTCCCTACGCTACGCACAAAGGGACACCAAAACTTGAAATTTCACCAATTTTTCATACGAACTCTGTTCTTTGCGCCGCCAATCCCAAAAAATTATAAATATTTGAAAAGTTAGTTTTTCGTGGCGGAACCCAAAAATAGTCACCATGTCCTCAGAAAACGTGTAAAACGTATACTTAGTATAAAAATAATTTTCGTAAGTTTCGTAAAATGTTCTGTCTTGCCCCCGGTCTCCGTTTTAACTTCCGCCGATTTTCTAAAAATCGAAATCTTTAAGAAAATGAGTTTATTTAAATCCATTTCTAGAACAAGAAAGTTTGTCGGGGTTACGGGTTTTTTCATTCTAAACGAAATAGTTTGTTTGAAAACCTAGAAAAATGCCGTTTTTGGCCGAGCACCTAATACCACATTCAATAACTATCTTTCACATCACAACTCAAGATAAAAGAGTTTATACATTTAATAGTTACACAACACCAAGGCAGAATAGGACATAGTTTTCATAACACGAAATAGTCTTTAGATTTCCAGCACTGAAGTGCACCAAAATAACCAAATCCCCGTGCATAGCGCTCCAAGGGATGTACATCATGTAAGCTACTTGGCTAACACGCTAGCCGGAAAAAGATAAGTATCTAACATTTGTGTGCATGTTTACAACAATGGTAGCATGTTTATACATGTGGATTACACTACTACTCTACAAAATAGGTATTTCGCCTCCATATGCACAAAAGGGCTAAATCCAACCGTATGTTTACCAAAAGACTACGGACCTCCCGGAAAGGGATCACCACCTGAAAAATATATAAGTCGTGGGTGAGCTCACTAGCCTAGTAGAGGAAGCGTCATTGCCTCAATCTCAGTTGTCCGACTGGTTCAACCCAACCATGGTTCATACCACTAACCCTAGGTCGGTCTCTTGTTCCACATGGCTCTCACAGAAATCCGGAACCCCATCGAACCCAACAAACAAGTTCCCCAACATGCTCACACCATAATTATTCGCAATTATAGCATACCCCAATATCAATATCATAATCACACATATATGATACTTTAAGTGAAATATGACTCAACACACCTCATATTACACACTTTACCCAATAGACGTTAACGAATACACACTCTACCCATTCACAATGAGAAAGAGTACCGCATTAATTCTTCCCAAGTGATTTTGACACTTCTCACTTTCAACAAGGAAGACGGTTAAACCGGATGACCCGTGACTAAAGATTCATATATCGAATGCACAAGATGACCCACGACTTTAAGAGTGAGACAACTACCCTATACCCAACTCTCGGACACATTAGTTTTATAGGTTTAGAACACCCCATAGCCAGTTGTTGTGATAATCCGACACAAGACTACGCACACATGTTTACGTAACCCGTATAAATCAACACCCATGTTTTAACACTACATGGTGTAACTAAAATGCATGAAGGTTCTCTGTAACACCCCGCTCCAACACTTGGTATAATATTGTCCGCTCTGGGCCCAGGGCCTAGCCCGCACGGTTTTGCTCTTGGGCTCCTCCCAAAAGGCCTCATACCAATTGGAGACAACACTCCACATATAAGCACATCCCCAGACATCTACCTGGGCGATGTGGGACATCACAATCACCCCCCCTTGGGACCCAGCGTCCTCACTGGCGACCCACGGGTGATGTGCATGCTCCCACACTTAATTCCAGCCAAACCTGGCTTTAATACCAATTGTAACACCCCGCTCCAACACTTGGTATAATATTGTCCGCTCTGGGCCCAGCCCGCACGGTTTTGCTCTTGGGCTCCTCCCAAAAGGCCTCATACCAATTGGAGACAACACTGTGATGTCCCACATCGCCCGGGTAGAGGTCTGGGGATGTGCTTATATGTGCAGTCTTGTCTCTAACTGGTATGAGGCCTTTTGGGAGGAGCCCAAGAGCAAAACCGTGCGGGATGGGCCCAGAGCGGACAATATTATACCAAGTGTTGGAGCGGGGTGTTACATTCTCAATCACAGCCATATGCCGTCACAATACATGTTTCTCTCAAATTGCATTATATTGGATCCAACTCAATACAATGCTTACAATTTCACATTTATAAGCAAGTTCGCATTTATAAGCAATATTTCCCAACATGCTCTATCACAATATATGCCCATTTCATTAGGAAGTATATTGTACACATTTTATCACAATGCTTACAATTGCACATTATAAGCCATAAAACACAACAAACATTTGTATCACAAGATCATGCTTTCAAGGGCTTAATTCATCGTCTAAGTTGTCATGACCAACTCGCATATATATATTTATGGCATATATACACAGATGTACACACCCTCGTACAAAGATGAACACAATTAATTTTTCCCCTACCTCAATTCCAAGCAACCTATACAACAATACCCAAAAGAGGTCTAAGTCAATACCAACTCAAATGCTCAATAGGATAGCTTCCCACACTATCAACATACCATATGAACAACACAATTAACATGCTGTCAAAAAAAAACCAAAAATTTACTCACAAGTGGCTCCAACCACAAGAATCAATTCAAACCCTAATGATTTCTATCTTAGGGTTTCATGAAGAATGGAAAGCTTAAAAGTACAAGTTAGGGAACTCACCATTAGCTCTTCACGAGATGAAAACCAAGAGCTCCTACCAGTAGAACTAACTTGTAGATGAGAGTCAAATCAACCTTCCATGAACATGAATAGAATGAAGGCAAAATCAATACTAACTCAAAGAATTCATAAACATGAAGACTAGGTTTCTTGCAACCACACCCTAAAGTAGAGTAGAAGACTTACCAAAGTGGTTCAAGAACACTTCCAAAACTATTCCCACCAGGCAAGAAGAGGAAGAGAGAGCAAGAGTTTGTGAGAGAAGAAAGTCTTGCAAAGTGGTTAACCCTAAATGTTGTATAGATTCTCCACTCACCATTCTCACCATCAAAGGGTTAAGAATAAAGACATGAAAATGAATAAACCATCCAAGGGTTAACAAGAAGTCTTGCCAAGTGAAAGACCAACAATAATGCATTCTTGCATTTATGTGCCAACCAAACAAGGCCCTATGATCCAAGGGTTGAGAACAAAGATGGGAGAAGAAGATCAATGGCTAGAATTTAAATAACACCCCAAAAGTGGGAGATGACCAATATCCTCTCAACTTAGGGTTATTCACAAGAGTCACATCATGTCTCTTAATTACCCTTCCACCCGTTGTCATCCTCTCTAATTACCAACATGCCACTCATGGCCCAATACTTAGCCAAAGATTTTATAGTTTCCACTAAGTACTCAAAATATTAAATTACTCATTTACCCTTAGGTCATTTCTTTCCCGAAATTATTTTCAACAATTTTCATTATTCTCAAAATGAAAAATACAACATGCAACTTACAATTTTTAATATCAAAATAAATATGTAAGTCATGCTAAGCAAATAAACACATTAAGTACATAATCACATAAGCACTTAAGTGTGTTAATAAAATTTTAAATTAACACATAAAAACAACAGGCGCTACAACCTCCACACCTTAGGCTATTTCTTCCTCGAAATCAAGACGTCACTAAAGAATAAATAAGTCCGGGTATTTTTCCCGAACTTCACGCTCACGTTCATAAGTTGCTCCCTCGACTCCACGATGATGCAATAAGACCTTAACTAATGGAATGGTTTTACCTCACAAAATCCACACTTAAGCACCTAGAATCCTCACGGTTCGTTCTCCATAGTACACATTCTCGGCAACAACGACGCTCGTCCAACTTAAAACATGAGATGGATCCAGCCCGCACATGTGAAAAAAAATGCATAGAACAAACACTGCGAACCCTGTGATCTCCTATGGTAACCCACTACACCATAATCACCCAAAAACACAAAGGGACTAAGCCAAGTCCAAAACTCAAGATAAGAATAAAAGTCTAATAATCACCATCAAGGCTGCTATAACCATAATGATCATACATCAATCTTGTGTGCTACGTGAACCTCAGTAAGGAAGATCAAATATCCAACCTCAAGAGCACCAGAAGGATCCACTACCTAGCAAAACATATGCTAAGGCCATAAATCAAGCACCTAATCCTCAAGTAAAAATTGTTATCCTTGGCCCTATAACCATATCACTCAATTCACTATTTCAATCATTAAAGCACTAGATCCATAATCACGATCACAGTCAATAATACACATATAATGACCTCAAATAATTTTTTCACATCTCAGTTCGACAATCATTATATCATTACCTTCCTAAATCAATCATTTTAAACCCCAAATTCTTAGCTGGTTCAGTTAATACACGCTACATCATCATCCTAGGGTTACACTTTGCATCTTCAAATCCCAGTCATAATTTAAACCTCGATCATGAATCACAATCTTGTGGATAAGCTACGATCACATCTCAATTACTCAAATCGCCAATCTATAAGATATAAAAGTCTCCTAAGAATATATCTCAATCTAATCCTTTAATTAACGGTTTAACGATAATCGTTCATCAACTCCATTCACGAGTTCATACGTTATATACAATCCCTCTAAGGTTCCCAACCACTGAGATGCTACCATAAAACATAACACATCATACCCTATAACTCATTCTCCAATGTCCATAAGTTTCATTGCTTAGTGAAACATGACAGTTTCAAAGCAAAACCTAACTGTTTCAAAGTCAATTCCCCAACTCCATAATTGAATGGTATGACTAGTCCCACTTTGAAACACACATCTACAGGGAACAACTCGAATGACACTAAAAATCATTTAACTAAGAATCAGGGTAGCTAAAGCATACTTCGACGGAGTCCTTACCCTCAATATAAATAACCTCTACTTTCCTCGTACCATAAGCATAGTTAAATAACGTAACCATAAACTAAGTACAGTAAACCTCAACTCATGTAATGAGGTACATAACCGAAAACCCGTAGAAGTAAACCAACCTACACAACTGCGAAGCGAGAAAGACCGTACTCCAAGTACGCAATGAAGAAAAGAAGAAACGTGACAATTTCCCTACTCATGTGAAGACATAAACACGACCAACGACATGAAAATCCAAGGCAATCTACCACAGTATCTCATTACTGCAATACCCACATTGTCACTCAACACCCGACACATCAAGGGTTGACAGAATAACTTACACTCATCTGACTCCATGAACTCTAGTGATTAACCACTAATGAACCTCAAGGTTACAAGTCATACCTTATTTCAACTAGGAACCGCAATCCTGTACTAACTAATATTCATTGCACTTTGATAACAGTACTTCATACCTCAATCCACGGTAATCTTAACATCTCCAATTCTTATGCCTTCTAAGTCAATAAAGGCCTAAACTCATGTTCTAACCACAACATAAACAACATGACACTAATAACTATTGATCATGTCCGCAATCTCCTCATGAGCGATAGCTATACTCCTAAACTATTCCTCAAATTATGTTTCAATAATCAACATTCTCACGTACTAGCTAATAATCCTGACTCAAGTGAATCACCAAATCATATTCCCTGAATTAAAAGCTAACATGGCAACTATTAGCTATAACACTACCAAAAATTAACTTCAAGATCTCCAATCCAAATCATCACTAATAAGTGAGCCTAAACGTACACCAACCCTTAAAATTTTAACCATTACCAATTAACTAGTAATCATATCCTTGAACATCATTCATACTGTCAATAACTAAATCAAGACTTATACACAAGTCCACTACTTACAAGCTAAAGAAAATGCAACATCATTCTTTACATCACTAAGTCACCCACAATGCTTCAGAACTCTTTCATCACAAATTACCACCCCAAGGTTCAGAACACATCTCTTAGTGTAACACAACTAACAATCCACAATAAACAAATCACTACTCTTAGACCTCAAGTCCATCGACAACAATTGAAGAATATGGATACATCATAACCTCAATTAAAACTACCTCGAACCACTAGAATGATACTCGGTAACACCCATTTAATACCGTAAGAGAAACATCAACTAATAACGGCCCCAAAAGGGAAATTCAACCTCATGATACCTACATAAGGGCATCTAACCACCAAACCCTTTAATGATTTAAGAAAATGGGAAACCAAAATCAAATCTTAGGAGATACACCACTCAATCACCAATGACATTTTATTACAACATAACATGTCATAGTCGCTAAGTCCCCACAGGAGACCTACTAAGATACAAAAGAAAGAGGAACTCGTCCCTAAGCACAGAATGATACCGAAGTGGTTCATGCCCGGATAACGAAACTGCTCTTACGTGAAACATCACCAAATAAATATAACCAATACCTTGCTAGGATTAGGTTAAAATTGGAGACGTAGTCACTAGTACCATTCACCAGAGGATAGCCCCTTCACACTTGCCATCCCGCACGAACCTAACGCTCTACCGCGTAAGTGGAAACATTTCATTTTCAAGACACAAAAGAAAGTTATTACCAACAATCGGTGGCTACTGGCTCACTCGAGAAGCTATGAAACTCGAGACATTAGTCGATCGGTCTAACTCAACACATCTTTAACTTTAAAAGGGTCGACCGAGACATTACCTTTTGAAACAACACACTTTATGAACACATCAAACAAGTGGTTTATAATACTCATGAATGATTTCGGTGCCATCCGGCACAATCCCATAAAAATAGGCATGGTACAAGGCATAAACCCAATAAAAAACTTTACATCACGGTGAGGACGCAATGAAAATTTAAATCATTGAGAAGGACATCCCAACACTCGTACACACACTCAGTACGTCAACAAAACCACCTAGTTCTCCATCGGCCACTCTTGCCAACAAGAAGCTAGGTAAATCACTACCTCCACAAACCATGAACAACAACACTAGTGTTGCTCTAAATGCCCACGAATGAATTACTCCTTTTTTAGCGTACACAAAGTTATACAACCCCTATCAAAATAGGAAGCAAAACAAGAGTCTTCGTGATCACGAAAGAAAAGGAAGTGATCACCCAAAGTGCGCCTATAGACACACGAACTCGAAAGCAATCAATTCGCAAAAGGAAGGTTGGTAACCAATCCATGCCCAAAATGATGTTGAAGCTCGTCATGCCAAAGGGAGTGAAACCAAATGATAACAACCGTCGAGCAATCGCGACTTGCGAATCACGACACACTCAACTCAAGTACACACTACATCTCACTAGCGCATAAATAAAACATGCACCAGGGAGAGTAGAGAAGCAAATCCCAAAGATAAAGCAAGGGAGAAGTAAAGGATGAAGCAATAAAAGAATAAGAAAATCCCGAACCATAAATAAGCTACCCAACTTCAAGAAACAATAAGGGAGGGATCAACGCATGACCAACCCAAAGGTATGCCAAATAACGTAATACCGCCATGCCGACATACGCATAAGTCGACATGATAAAACAACTACCACTACTAGGTGACAAGTCGTAATCTAAAGACCACAAAGCGAAAAGTGATAACGGCCCTCGCTCGTTGTCCCATAAAGAAAAAACATGCTATAATACCAAGTTGTCACACCCCAAAATTCCTAGGACTCCGAAACCCAAGCCTAATAGATAAGGGGGTTATTGTAGAAGTGAAAAGAAACAAAAAGAAATGACCTATAGTTATAAAACACCCACAAAAGGGTAAAAACGTCATTAAATACCTAAAAGATGTCAATAAGATCACTCAAAATCGAATAGAAGACGAAACAAAACAAACGGCACTCTAAACAGATCATTCCAACACTCCATGTTTACCCAAAGGTAAAATGATCAATTCAAGGGTAAAATGATAATTTATAAGTACAACTATAAATTTTGGACCTAACACAAGCCGTAGTAATAAACAGAACCTAAAACAAAGCCGCGAGGCGAGAGATATGAATTTTGGAAAATGGTATCGGACAACACTGACCAAAATAGAAAGTTCAAGTACCCCAATTTCCTACGACTCCGAAACCCAAGACTAAGAGATAAGGGGGTGAATCCAGAAGTGAAAAGAAACAAAAAAAAAATGACCTATAGTTATAAAACACCCACAAAAGGGTAAAAACCTCATTAAATCCCTAAAAGATGTCAATAAGATCACTCGAATTCGAAAAGAAGACGAAACAAAACAAACGGCACTCTAAACGGATCATTCCAACACTCCATGTTTACCCAAGGGTAAAATGATCAATCCAAGGGTAAAATGGTAATTTATAAATACAACTACAAATTTTGGACCTAACACAAGTCGTAGGAATAAATAGAACCTAAAACAAAGCCGTGAGGCAAGAGATATGAATTTTTGAAAACGATATCGGACAACACCGATCAAAATAGAAAGTTGAAGTACCCCAATTTCCTAGGACTCCGAAACCCAAGCCTAAGAGATAAGGGGTGAATGCAGAAGTGAAAAGAAACAAAAATAAATGACCTATAGTTATAAAAAAAAAAAACAAAAAGGTAAAAACGTCATTAAATCCCTAAAAGATGTCAATAAGATAACTTGCAATCGAAAAGAAGACGAAACAAAACAAACGACACTCTAAACGGATCATTCCAACAGTCCATGTTTACCCAAGGGTAAAATGATCAATTCAAGGGTAAAATGGAAATTTATAAGTACAATTACAAATTTTGGAGCTAACACAAGCCGTAGGAATAAACTAAACCTAAAACAAAGCCGCGAGGCGAGAGATATGAATTTTGGAAAACGGTATCGGACAACAACGACCAAAATAGAAAGTTGAAGTACCCCAATTTCACAAAGGGTAAAATAGTCATTTTAGGGGTAAACTGTTCATTTCAAAGTACAAATAAAAATTTCGGACCTAGCACAAGCCATAGAAAGAAAACGGGGCTCAATTCGAAGTTGCGAAGTTGGAAAAAAAAAGATGTTTGAAAATCAGATGTAGGATGCGCATCACCAACGCATGACCACACCGTTTGGTGTCATGACACACATCCATACAGTGCCAAAATGCATAACTAGAGGGCGTTATGACACCCTGGTGTGTGATGACGCCCCTAGGCTACGCATAAAGTGCCACCAAGACTTGAAATTTCACTAATTTTTCATACGGATTTTATTATCTGCGCCGTCAATCCCAAAAAATCATAAATATTGGAAAAGTGAGTTTTTCGTTGGCGGAATCCAAAAAAAGTCAACAATACCTCGGGAAACGCGTAAAACGTAAACTTAGATAAAAGTAATTTTCATAAGTTTCATAAAATCTTCATGTCTTGCCCCCAGTCTCCGTTTTAACTACCGTCGGTTTTCCAAAAATTGAAATCTTTAAGAAAATGAGTTTATTTAAATTTATTTCTAGAACAAGAAAGTTTGGTGGGGTTAAGGGGGTAGGCGAAAACGGGGTTTTATATTCAAAATGAAAGGGTTTGTTTGAAAACCTACAAAAATGACGGTTTTGGCCAGACACATAATAACCATATTCAATAACTTTCTTTCACATCACAAATCAAGATAAAAGAGTTTATACATTTAATAGTTAAACAACACTAAGGCAAAATATGATATAGTTTTCATAACACGAAATAGTCTTTAGATTTCCAGCACCGAAGTGCACCAAGATAACCTAATCCCCGCGCATAGCGGTCCAAGGGATGTACATCATGTAAGCTACTCGGCTTACACGCTAGCTGGAAAAGGATAAGTATCTAACATAAAACCCAACAAACAAGTTCCCCAACATGCTCACACCATAATTATTAACAATTATAACATGCCTCAATATCAATATGATAATCACACATATATGATACTTTAAGTGCAATATTACTCAACAAGAGTACCGCGCCGATTCTTCCCAAGTGATTTTAACACTTCTCACTTTCAACAAGGAAGGTAGTTGTCCAAGACCACCTGTGACTAAAGATTCATATATCGAATGCATGAGACGACCTGCGACTTTGAGAATGAGACGACTCGCCCTATACCCGATTCCCAGGCACAATAGTTCCGTAGGTTGGGAACACCCCGTGGCCAGTTATTGTGACGATCCGACACAAGACTATGCACACATATTTACGCAACTCGTATAAACCAACAAACATATTTTAACACAACATGGTGTAACCAAAATGCATGAAGTTCTCAATATCAACCATATGCCATCACAATACTTGATTTTCTCAATTTACATTATATTGGATCCAACTCAACACAATTCTTACAATTTCACATTTATAAGCAAGTTCACATTTATAGCAATATTTCTAAACATGCTTTATCACAATACATTCCCATTTCATTAGGCAATCTATTCTACTCATTTTATCACAATGCTTATAATTGCACATTTATAAGCCAAAAAATACAACAAGCATTTATATCACAAGATCATGCTTTCAAGGGCCAAATTAATCGTCTAAGTTGTAATGACCAACTCGCATATATATTTATGGTATGTATACACATAGACGCACACACCCTCATACAAAGAGGAACACAATTTGTTTTTCCCCTACCTCAATTCCAAGCAAGCTATACAATAATACCCAAAAGAGGTCCAAGCCAATACTAACTCAAGTGCTCAATAGGATAGCTTCCCATACTAGCCACACACTATATCAACAACACAATTATTATGGTGTCAAAAATAAAGCAAAAACATTTACTCACAAGTGTCTCCAAACACAAAAATCAATTCAAACCCTAATGATTTCTATCTTAGAGTTTCATGAAGAATGGAAAGCATAAGAGTACCAATTAGGGAACTCACCACTAGCTCTTCACAAGATGAAAACAAAGAGTTACTACCAATAGAACTCACTTGATAAATGAAAGCCAAATCAATCTTTAAGGAATATCACGATACACATTCCTGATTTAACCGCGAAACAATCAAATTACCAAACAAAGAAGCCTTTTTTTCTATAAAAGACAGGGGTCTCCCTTACAAGAGAAGAGGCTGGATACATTGAATAGAAAGACTGTTGTTGGAGATTTGTGCAAGAATATCAACCATGGAGGGCGTGTCTTTATTAACAATGTAGATTGTCATGACCATGAACAACTAAACCGGTATCTAGAGTTTTTAACCAAAACCCTAGCCAAGTAATGTAGACTCTTTCTTATTTTTATTGTATAAGGGGAAACTCAAGGACACGTATGTGATTATTGTGTAGATGAGTGATTATGTTTGATTTTATATAATATTATTCATTTATTTTATGTCTTGTCTTAGCTTGAATGAATGTTTTATCTTGAACAATTATGGTTATTCAATATGGGCTAGAACTCGGATGCTTAACTCATGATTTTCTACACATTAGTGGTTCTTAACATGCAATCTTGATTTAGATAAACCATGCTTGGAAAAGATAACGAGTGACATGATTTTAATTTATGTTAGTAGGAGTAGTTTAGAGTAGATGCGTGTACTAATTATACTTGTTCAAAGATGGATTGTGCCAATGATGGATTAATTGTTCTTTTTTTGGGATTAGGGTTTCGCCAATGCTTGTGACCTTATATCTGATTCACATATGATGAACAACTCTTTATAATTGAATAAATTAGAGAATATGTTATACGGTTAGTGGTGGAGTTAGAAATACCCTAGATCTTTATCTCCACTGTTTCCAACTAAAACCAAAATCTATCTTTACTTTTATGTTATTTTATTTCTTCTCAAATTTGTTATAGAAAACAAAACAAAAAAAAACTTTCATAATTTAGTTACAATAGTTATAAAGAAGTTATGAATTCATTAGTCTCTATGGATTTGATGTACCATATTTCATCTATACTATATTATAATTGATTTGTGCACTTTCGATAGAGAAAACTAGGTCAAATTTAAAGGCTTATTTGCATATACCATTATTATTATTATTATTATTATTTACTACCCAAGCTTAGTGTCCTAAACCAATCGAGGTTTGGAAACGACTGTGCTGGTTACCGCGGTGCCCTGTACCTAGACTAACCTGCTGACTGAGTAGCCCTAGACTGCTACGTAGTCCTACTCATAGGACTGCCACTGCTTCACTGATGACAGTACTTGGCAATGTGGCCCGACTTTCCACACTGAAAGCAACCCTTGTTACGCACTGAATCATTGTCCTGTCCCTGCTGACGAGACGGACATTCTGGCTTCTAATGCCCTGGCTGATTACACTGAAAACAAATAATATCCTGGCAAGTAGAACCTGTAGATGCTAGAGAAAAAAGTGCAGATTGTCCTTGACGTTGTTGTTGCTTCTACGGCTACTATGCAACAAGAACCGAAGTACCCTCACGCTACCTCTTCTTATTCCCAAAGCTCGAAGAAGAACCTCCAAAGCTCTTAGACCTTGCATAACAAAATTGTCGACCCTCTCTAACGTCCTCCTCAGCAATCAATGCTTTTGTAACGGCATCACGGTAAGTCGACATGTCAGGTACAATGATCTTCGACTTGAGATTACCCCTCAAACCCTCATAAAACAGCGAGCCTTCACCTCCTCATCCGCCACAATCTCAGGCGCGAATCGAGATAAACTGGTGTACTAAAGCTCGTACTCGGTGACTGACAACTCGCCCTGAACCAAATCATTGAAGTGGTCTCTCATGCCCATCCTAGTAAGTGGTGGAAAGAACCGATCCAAGAAAAGTGTGCAAAACACTGCCTAAATGATTGCCTTTATGTCCCTTGTGTTGCCAACCAATTTCCACCAACCATCGGCATCACTGGTAAGCCAATAAGAAGCAATTATGACCCTCACGTCATCCACAATCACCTTCAACATATCGAACCCATTGGTAACCTGCTCTAGCAAATCATCCGCCACCAACGGATCCTGACCGCCCACTAAGGTAGGTATGTCCAACATCAAGAAATGACGGAGACCTTTTGAGCACGTGTACCCTCGTCCTCTACACGATTTTCTCAAGGAGCTTGTGCAGCAACCACCGCTAAAGCACACACAAATTGATCCCCGTCCATGAAAGGAGCCGTTGGCACACGTTCCCCAATATCCGGAGGTGCGGGCACATTCTCGTCAACAATCAGAGGCACTTGTTCTGGTGCATCACCCACTTGAGGTGCACACGCTTGCTCCACAACGTTAGGTAATTCCGGTCCCCTCCTAACCAAAGGAGGTCGACCTTTACGTGGCGGCATGCTCCTTAGATGAAAATTTTATCCTTGGTCACACCAAGTGATGTGATGTTTGTAGTTTAGATATTTTATAATTTCAATGATTGAAGGGTAAATTGACCAAATAACGTGGCATTGACTTTTCTTATTTTGGAATGAGTTGAATAGTGAATGTGAACACTTAAATTGTGACAGAGGGAGTATATATTAATCAAATGAATTAAATAAAATGGAAGAAGGAAGGATTCAATTGTAATGTGGCCACAATTTGTCATAGCAGCGGGTTGTCCCATTGTTTCTCATGTGCCACCACCCATTTTCCTTCACCATTTCTCATGTCACACCATTAACCCACTTATATGTATATATATTATGGCACATAAGGTAAAGTGTGGTACAAAATTAAATCACCATATGTAACGACACACATGGTTGGGTGACGGATTTTACCTAGAATATATATATATGTTTTGGAGTCTTCACTAAATGAAATAAAGTAAAAAGGAAAATGAAAAAAGTAAGGGTAATTTGCACTAACATCCCCTGAGGTTTAGGTCAATTCCACATTTATGCTGGTAAACGAAAGTTTTGTACTAACAGCACTTGAGGTTTGGTTTTTCTTGCAATGACACCCCTTGGGCCAATAAAATGACCAGAATACCCATAAGAGAAATATATGTAATGTGAAATGACATTTATGCCCCAACCCCAAATATATAAAATTTCGAAAAACATATATATAAATTTGAAAAAATATATAAAATTCGAAAACAAATATTTAAATTTTGAAAAAAGTATATAAAATTAGAATATATATATATAAATTTCGAAAAACATATATAAATTTCAAAAAATATATATATAATTCAAAAAAATATATGAAATTTGAAAAATATATAATTCAAAAATATATATATAATTTGATAAATATTTAAATTCGAATATATATATATATTTTTCAAAATAAATATATAAAATTCAAAATATATATATATTCAAAAACAAAATTCGAAAAATTATATAATTTTGAAAAACATATATAAATTTCAAAATATATATATAAAATTCAAACAAATATATACAATTTGAAATATATATATAAAATTCGAATATATATATATATATTTTGAAAAATATATAAATTCGAAAATATATATATTTAAAAAAATATATATAAAATTCAAAAAATAATTCAAAAAATTATATAATTTTAGAAAAATATATATATATTGTTAAAATGTCATATATTTTCTAATTAATTGAATCAAACTACTTACCGCCAACATCAATTAGTGGTCTTATTTTATATATATTTTTCCAAAATATATATATTTTTTCCGAAATTTATATTATGTTTTTGATATTTATATAATTTATCCAAATTTTATAAAAACAATTCGAAATTTATATATATTTGTTTCAAAATTTATATATATATTTGAATTATATATATATATATTTCGAATTTTATATATTGTTTTTGAATATTTTTTAATAATTTTATATATATTTCGAATTTGTATATATATAATGGGTAATCTGAAAAAATTTGTGGAGAATTCATCTATGACGAGCCGAGTTGTTGGGTAAATATTCAAAAAATATATATATAATTAAAAAACATTCAAAAACAATATATAAAATTTGAAATATATATATATAATTCAAAAATATATATAAAATTTGAAACAAATATATATAAATTTCGAATTATTTTTAGAAAATTCGGATATATTATATAAATTTTGAAAACATCATACAAATTTCGAAACAAATATATATATTTTGAAAAAATATATATAAAAGAAGGCCACTAATTGATGTTGGTGGTAAGTAGTTTGATTCACTTCATTAGAAAAGATATGAGATTTTACCAATATATATAATTTTTTGAATTTTGTTTTTGAATTTTATATATATATTTTAAATATATATATTTTTGAATTTATATATTTTTCATATTTTATATATATTCGAATTATATATATATTTTTGAATTATATATATATTTCAAATTTTATATATATTTTTTGAAATTTATATATGTTTTTCGAATTTTATATTTTTTTTTCTAATTTTATATTTTTGTTTTCAAAATTTAAATATTCGGTTTTGAATTTTATATATTTTTTTGAATTTATATATATGTTTTTCGAAATTTTATTTATTTGGGGTTGGGGCATAAAGGTCATTTCACATTACATATATTTTTCTGAAAGGTATTCTGATCATTTTATTGGCCCAGGAAATGTCATTGTAAGAAAAATCAAACCTCAGAGGATGTTAGTGCAAAAATTTTATTGACCAGCACAAAGATAGAATTGACCTAAAACGTAGAAGGAGGTGTTACTGCAAATTACCCAAAAAGCAAAGGTAATCAAGAAATGGACACAGAAGTCAGTAGCTTCCCAGCATCACATGAAGTTGCTCCTAGCCGCGAGAAGAGAGATAGAGAGAATGAAAGGGAGTTCGACCTTGTCGGTTGGTCGATTTGACGATCTGACCCTGGTTCGAACTCAGTTCATCATCTACAACCATATATGTGCCCTAAGTTCCGTTTAGATGGTTGGATTTGGTAAGTTTTTTTCCTTCGTTTGGGTTTTGTTAATTTTAAAACCCTAACTCTCATATTATTTCAATTTCTTTTACAAATCCTTTAATTTTATAAAAATTGGTCATTGATTCTTGCTAGGATCATTGAAGGAAAGTCTTTTACCGATTGTTTAAGCTTGAGGTGCTTTGTGGATGAAGCTAAGGTTTGGGATTTCACTTTCTCTCTTGTCTTGCTTGTTGGCTATTGAGGTAGGGGAAATACTATCTTTCTCAACTTTTGGTGCGTGGATATGTATGAATTATTTGTATTAATTGTGACTTAAAAGCATGTTTTAGTTGATTATATATGTGTGTTTGTGCTTACATGCGTGGTTAAGGGATTATTTAATTGATTTCGTGAAATGTAGGTGATTATGATTTAGAAATTCCTTTTTGGATAAAAATCATGATTTTGTGAAGTGTAGGTGATTTGGAGTTGGTGTTGTTGCCTTAATAGTAAGATTAGACTTGTTCCAATGGTGTGATTGGAGTTAGTAGCGCTTGTATTAATGTAAATTATGAAAGGTGATTTTTTTTTAACTTAAAACATTATTCTAGTTCCCCCTATTTCTTGTGAATTGTTAAAGTTGATACCTTGAAAAATATTGGAATTTCACTTGAGAATGATTTACTGAGAATTATTGCTTTATTGTTATTTAAAGCATGTTTAAAGGAGTTGAAATGATAAATCATGGATTTGAAACAAATGATGATTTAATTGCAACATGAATGATGTTTAAAGGAATTATTGCATATAGATGCATTGTTATATGGTTTCCTCGAGTCACATTCATGTCCCTTTGTGAGTGAGTAGACTTGTGCCGGATCGCCCAACAACTAGCCAGGAGGTGTTCCCTCGACCTACGGAACTAGTAACTCCGAAATCAAGGTATAGGGCAAGATTGTTCCAACCCTCTTTAGTCACGAGTCATCTCGTGCACATGGGTTTTCTCGTGTTTTATTTTTTATCTTCCTTGATGAGTGTGTTCATCCTCTCAAGTGAATGATTCAGGCGACACTTATATCCGTTGACCTTAGTGGTTAGTGTGTGTACCATGAGGTGGTGTTGAGTCACATTGATTTCATGTTACCATTATGTGATTCAATTCTACATGTAGATCATGATATCATTTAATATGAATTTAGAGCATGATTATTATGAATGTTGATAAATAAATTCATATTTCAATATAATGCTCAACTGAAAGTGGATGACGTGAAAATATGATTTACATGCCTTACTTTTAAAGTATAATGAAATATGAGTTCTTATACTTGTGGTTATGTACTTATATATCCTTAGACGGTTATGTAAGTCGGTGTAGTGACCATATTTGGATAGTTAAGGTTGGTGATGGATTTTAGCGTCAACTGTGAGTTGAGGCCTTAGAGAGGGCGGGTGATGAATTTATGAACCTAGTTAATTGTGTAGTATTGACCATTAAATGCCTTTCACCTTTTGAGAAATGAATTATCAACCGTACTTTAAAGATTTTGGTTGAGTTAGACTAGGTGACAATTAAACTTAGTTGATTTCGTGGCAACGGCCATTTATGACCCTTAGCATCCTTAGCGTTTGTGTTTTATCTTGGAGTTGTGGTTACTCTTATCAGGTTGTCATTCAAAACCGGTGTTTTTCAAGATTTATAAACAACTCTTTCATATTTAAAAGAAAATTCCGTTTTCGCTCACCCACGTAGCCCCAACAAGTTTTCGTACTTTAAAAGTGATCTTAGGATCCTCTTTATAAAGATTTTATAATTTCTAAAAGTCGGCGATGATGAATGACGGAGACCGGGGGCAAAACGGTCATTTTTGTGTGGATTCTTAATGAAAATCTACTTTTTAGCATTTATCGAGATCCCGAGATCTCGAGGTTTCCTTCTTGAGATCACACCATGCAGTGTTTTGTAATGTGTCTTCTTCTTTCACTTTCGTTTTTTCTCATTTCTATGTCTCGGGTATGAGAATTGTTATTTAGTGCGCACACATAATGTTGTATTTCCCCTTTTTCTTTATTTTTTGATGTCTCTATCAAGGTGATTTAGGTTCTTGCACATGTTAGGGCCATGGATGCCTAACGAATTGGTTCGAGTATTAAATTTTATTTTCTTAAAACTATTCAATCCATGGGATTCATCTTTTTATGACTTTTACTCTCGGCCATCCGCTTTTGGTTTGTTTTGTTCAGGTATTTCCCTAGTCACTTATGGATGTCCTTAACCTTGATATCTTGTCTTGATTATCTATTTGTTTAGCATTGGGACCTCTTTTTCCTTGCTTTGTTTCTTGACCCTTATGTGGTCGTCCATGAGAGTAGTGTCCATGTGCTCTCCGTAATTTGATCGATTAGCTTTCCTCATCTATAGTGAGAGCGGTGGTGATTTGATTAACCTTATTAGGGATAGTAATACCAGGTTGATGTAGTGATGTGATTAGGGGCATTGATGATGTGATATGATTGAGGTGATTTAGTCCTTGAGATGTAGAGCTCTCTAGGAATGGAATGATGGTTCACATTTATATATTATACATATATATATTGATGATGGTTATGTTAGTACGTAAGGATGTAATTGATTTCCCTCCTGTGTTCTCTGGGACTGGGTTATGAGCCTTCCTTGGTACTAGTTGTGGATGTTTCCTTCCTTTGGATATTAAAGGTGATTACGATTCTCCCTTTTTGGATCCTCTGTTTAGTGATGTGAACACTTGGTGATTAGTTAGTTTAGATTTGGGTGTTATGTACTTAGTGTACGTTTGTAAGAATAGTTTAGACTACCGGTGTTGGTACATGGAATACAAGTTTTAGTTGTATCTTATGAGACTCATGTTGTGTACTTATATATATGTATATATATTCCCTATATACTTAAGTACGATAGTATATGTGTGTGTGACTTGTGATTACGTGGCTGGGATTTGTTGTATGCTATGTATCTTGCTATCTTGTGTATGATAGGGGACTAATGGGATTGTTCAGGGGTCTCGGATTGGCTTGAGATCCATGTGAAATAATGGATCGACCTAGGATAGATGCATGTACACGGATTGGTTAGTACTACATGTACGGTGAGAGGACGAGATAGTTAAGATTTCCTGTTACTTACTGGGTTTCATTGCTCACCCTAGCATTTTATGCCCTGGTATTCCCACACTAGTTTATAGGAAATGTTTCGGCTATGGATAGCATGCGCTGTAATGACACCTCTCCCTTTTCCCTAGTTACAGGTTACAGGTGATCTTTAGATGGCATACAACGCGACAAAAGTTCGGGATTTGGGACGACTCTATTAGTTGTTGTTCATTTATTATCTCGTTTCTCTCGGGAGCTAGTATCTTGGTCTATCCCTTTTGGTGTATCTTCATTTCCATGTATTTATTATTTCAGGGTGTCATTGTATCTCTTTGGCACCGTCATGTGCCTTCATGTATTTTTTAGTCGAATAATATTGTTTCATAGGTTCTGGAGGGTTGTGTAGAGGTAGTGGTGGTTTTCTTTCCACTACCTCGACCCTAGTAGATTTATGGAATGTTGGGTTGTGTGCCATTATTATTACTTTACTATTAATGGCAGGTTGTTCTTTTGTGTTGTGTTTGTGTTTTCCGGATGTTCCATTTACAAATGGAACTCTTCCGGATTTTTGTTAGATTCCGCTGTTGCGTTTTTATCATCCACTTGAGTATGAAATGTATCACTTTTATCATTATTTCATAAGTTTTATTGTTATTGATATTCTTACTTGGTCGCTCATTGTATAGATCACAACTCGAAGTTCTCAGACGTCCCAGTCCAGGAGTCTTATGATTTTCGGGGCGTGACATGCTTAGAGTATTAAATTAAGGAATAAGAAACTTCAATTCTATGTAAAAATATACATAGGTGGTGGAATTCATAGTTGTTTTTTATATAGTTTTAAGCATGCTAAATGATATATTTGAAATGAGGAAACTTAGAAATTTTGCCTAGTAAGTGTTTGATAGAATAACTAAGCGAATAATTTGTTGGAGATGTCACAAATATAAAATACTAGTTGAGGTTACTTTTTTTCATGCTGACTATAAGCTTTATTTGTTACATAAAAAAAGCATAATAGTGATAGTGTTATGAGAAATATAATTTAATGGAATATTGGATAAAAGTTTTTAATCATGTTATTACTTGAATTAATGACTTGAAGCCGTTTATGCTTTGATTATGGAAAGGAATATGATTATGCAAATTAAAGTTGAAGGAGATTTGATGGATACTAGAAGCATGCTAGATGATGATGTTTAATTTTATATATATATATATATATATACACGTGTGTGTGTGACTTTATGTGAACGTGGAACCTAAGGACAAAGTGAAAAGTATGATATTAACTAAATTATAAATGAACCTAAAATGGAATGAAAAGTTGGTTTGGTGGAGTTTAAAAGGCATGTTTTTATGATCTTGAATTGTCCTGTTGCTTTTATGTTTTTGATGATTAGATGTTTGAGATGATGTTAATGTTCAAAGTATGTTTAGCCACGTTGTTACATGATATTTAATATTGAGCCCTTAAGTTGATACATATAGTCATTAGATTGCATTTAATGTTAGGCATGGAGTCGGTCGTAGGCATGGAGTATATTCGCGCCTTACGGTGTATTTGGTTTTCCTTTCTCATTCTTGTGATTGGATATTCTTATAGGACATTCTTGTAGCAAGCAAGGTATGCACTTGTGTGATTTGCCTTTGGCGTGTGCATGAGGCAGTGCTCTTCCACTTGTTTACATTGTATGGGGTATGCACTCATGTGATTTGCATTTGGCGTGAGCATGAGGTAGCGGTCCTCCATTTATTAGTATTATACGGGCTAGGCAATCATCTGATTTGCCTTTGGCGTGTACATAAGGTAGGGGTCCTCCATTGATTCTAAATCTGATGGGATAGGCACTCATGTGATTTGCCACGAGCGTGTGCATGAGGGAACGGTCCTCCATCTGGCTCACTTGTGTTATCTTGGTTCACTTGTGTTATCTTGACTCACTTGCGTTATCTTGACTCTCTTTGTGAGGTAGAGTCCGTGGGAGGTTTGTTACATCTTGTTGTTTAGGATATTGATGGTCTAGCCGGATATTATTTAAATAGGAGACATGATTCATGCATGGCATCCTATACTTGCATCCTAGGTACCTTATTGTGTACGTTATCTCTTTATTTGTGATGTGTCTAGACTTGCTATATCTTACTTATTTGTACATTGACATGGAGTTACCTAGGAGATTTATTCCTTGTTACTTGAGTATTTGTGGGGTTACTTGTGGGATATTCTTAGGGTAACGGATCAGCTTGAGTGTCGTGTGAGACAACCGACTTGACTTGAGATAGTAGTATGCACCTTGGGGTGGTTAGTTTGTCTTGTACGGTCGAGGGTCGAGGTGGACAACACTTCCCTACTGAGTTGTGATTACTCACCCCATTATTTATAAAAAATAAATTAAGAAAAGCACCGGCGATGGATGAGGATTGTGCTTCGATAACGGATTCCACATATTCTTCATTTTAGTGTTTTGCAGTAGTCCATTTATTTATTTTGGTTTATTATGTTTCGTTACTCTTGCACTATTTTGGAGGACTGTATTATTCTTTTGGCACCTACCGTGCATGTTATGTATTTATTGTCGAGTTAACACTTATTTCCATATGGTTAGGTTTTATATTATCCCTATGTGTAGTATTTTGGAACCGAGAGTGCGGCATTGTATCCCTATGATGTCATTTCCTTCTTATTTGACTCTGAGGATTTTGGAGGGTTGTGTAGAGGTAGCGGTGGTTCCACTTCCACTACTTCGGCCCAGGTATCACTATGGAATGTTGAGATATTATTCCTTTGTTCTGATCTATTACTTGGGTATTTTATTATCAGGGTTGTGTCCACCAGGGGTTCCATTTACATACGGAACTCTACCGAATTTTTGTTAGATTTGTCAGGTGGCTTTTATACTTCTCTTTTGGTTGATTCAACTATTTTATTTAGTTATTTTTCCACCAAATTATTCCCCGTACAAACAGGACTTTGTCAATGTTTTTAGTTTTTCCGTGAAGTTGCACCTGGAGATTCCTGGGCTTCGGTTTTGGAAGTCCTAGGGATTTCGGGGTGTGGAAACTTGGTATCAGAGCTCTAGCTTTCATTGTCTTAGGGGCGACGAGAGTTAGTGGGTTTACCTTGTGGTTTTCGTGTACCCGCGTGGGATATTTTACGGTTAGCTTTTGCCTTATATCACTTCTGCGCGACTTGTCCATTACTTGTTTGTGTCGACTCTCTTTCGTTGCCCACTTAGGTCGGGTGTTTTCCCTCATTGTTGATAGGTGTTGAGCCCGTGTGTTGTTAATGGACGTCTTTTCAGTAGGACAGTGGCTTTGTTCTTTCTATGTATTTTCCTTGTATCACATCTTTGACGTCTTTACATTGTCTCCTCCTATAGCTTTCTTGTGGCTAACGTTTGTCATTTTATTAACCTCGAAGGTTGTGTTCTAGTTATTTTATGCGTTTTAGATTGTTTTGTAGGTTGGCATTGAAGTCCCAGTGACATAAAGTTAGTTTTGAAATTTCTTTTTCTTAATCATTTTTATTGTCACTTTTAGGATTATGCCACCACAACGTGAGCGTCATAAGGATGGTGAGAGAGTTTCTGTACCCCCGGGTGATAGGGAGAGTACAACAGTAGTTCCATTCATTGATAGTGCTCAGTTGGCACATGATTTGGCAGTCGTTTTGGTCCAAGCTGCGCAAGGGGCATAAATTGAGGACGCAAGGACTAGAGCTGAGCGATCTCTTTGTGGGTTCATGAAACTCAATATTCTGACATTTTTTGGAGGACAAGATCCTTTGGTCGTTGATGACTTTTTTGATAGAGTTGTTAAGGGTTTCAAAGTGCTTCGTATTGTGGATGATGACTTGCGAGTTTCTATCGCATCGTATCCTTTTGTTGAGCGTGCTTAGGATTGGTGGAAGTCTATCTCTAACACCCGTAGTGTGGATGAGATTACTTGGACTACATTCTGTGAGCTTTTCATTGATCGGTTCTTTCCTTTTACCATTCAGATGGGAATGCGGGATCGTTTCTCTTGCTTGCAGTAAGGCGTGTTGACTGTTGCCGAGTACGATAATTAGTTCGCAATGCTTTATCAGTTTTCACCTAAGCTTGTAGCTGATAGTATTTGAAGGTTCGAAAGTTTATGCGTGGTTTAAGAGTTGATCTTAGGTCGTAGGTGGCACCTTTTGATGTGCAGACATACAAGGACGCGGTCACTAAAGCTTAGTTTGCCTACGTGGAGGCTATGCTCTCCACGGGTGATGTTTCTCTTTTGGACATTGGTGATGCTCCTCAGGTAGCGGTGGTTTAAATTGCTAGAGAGAGGGCACTTCAGGTGTTATGGTTTAGTAGCAAATAGGTTCTGCATCTTCTTCTTCTTTATTGCCTTTGAGTTAGTGGCGGATCGAGAGTTTGTTTCCAGTGTGGTCAGTTAGGGCATCCTCGGAGGGATATCCTTTGGCGAGCGGCATGTCTGGTGAGAAGAGTTGTCAGAAGTTGACTATTTAGTTTTTTGCAGTTCAACCTGTTTTCCGTACTCCTCAGCCGTCTCAGTCAGTGCATTCTGCACGAGGTAAAGTTCATTTTTCTCCACCAGCTGCGGGTTCAGCAGGTTCTTCTTTTGGAAGAGGTATTTTTTTTTTCTCATTTTGTAGTTATTAGTTTTGGTGTTGAATGTTCCCTAAATGTATTCTTTCTCTCCACGTACGTGTTACCACTTTGTACTATCTTTTGTGGTTCGCTTATGTGTTATCTTATATGTAGTATTTCTGTACCGTTATATGCTCGTTATCGCATGTCATCGATGTGATGTTATTGGTTAGGATCTTTTTTCCTTCCACTCTTTGTATAACGTGGTCTGTTAGTGTCACAGCGGTGTGTGTTAGTTCGGTTTGGCTTATGCCAATCATTGTGGTCCTGTGTACGTCTTTCCTATAAGATTCATTACATATTGTTAGTCACTAATTAACCCTAGAGGGAGATGAATAGGGTGTTCAAAAATATTTCTAACTCTTTTCAAAATTGGAACGCGCTATAACTAAAACAGAATTTCTCAATAAACAAGTGAATGATTCAATTTCAATTCTCTAACAATTAATCTCAAGACAAATGGTAGCATACAAGATATTCAAGTGATTATAGCATGCAAGTTAATCAAGTAAAGAGAAAGAGATAGAGAGATTGACACCGTGATTTTTTAGAGGTTCGGTAACTCCTACTCCTAGGCTCAAGAACCCCTTCTTGAGACTTTTCCCGAATATTTCACTATGGCCCTTCCTTCACAGGTGGAATGGCAAACATTTACAACACAAGCCTCTCGAGCTTGTCTCTCAATCAAGAGAACAACCCTCTCTTGAAAAATCGGTGGACTTCACTTGTCCGAGATTACAAATTCGTATGTAATCAATAAAATCACTCAAGAACAAAAACACTCAAAACCCAAAGATTTTTATGGAAGATAAATCAATATAATCTCAAGTGTTTTTGGTGATTTTACAATAGCTCTAGAAATGTATTCTCAAAGGATATGATCAATGAATGATATTTGGAGAATAAAAAGAGATACTAGAGGTTTTGATTTTCAAAGAAACTTGGAGAAAATCTGATTTTCAAAGCTTGGTTTCAATGGTTTTTGTAGAGAAAATTTATGCAGAATTTTTGATAGCTTTCTTTCTCTTTGTGTTTCAATCTCTCTACATTCAATATACACATCTCATTAAATATATAGCATTGTATTAGGGTTTTGAAGAATGATTATAGTATTTGAAAGAGAAAAGCCGTTTGAACACCATTAAAAACAATCCACAAAACATGGGAAATGTTTTCTGAAGAATCTGCAGGTTTTGAGGATCAACTAGTCGACTACTTTTTCTTTCAGTCAACTACATGGTTTCATCTAGTCGACTAGATTGAGTTCTAGTCAACTACAATGATACATCTAGTCGACTAGAATGTGTTCTAGTCGACTACTTCTTGTAGTCTAGTCGACTCAAAGTACTTTCAGTCGACTACTTTTATGTGGATGAAAAGCCTGAAGCTACTGATTGTTTTAGTCGACTATATTGAAATACACATGGTGATTCTAGTCGACTACGACTTAAAAAAACATTTAATAAAGATATTTTTCTTTCCGTTTAAGTTCGGTAAAGCGTTTTTCATTCAATTTGAGTTCGGTTCATTTTATACTTGAGCTTAAACGATAATATCGACGCATAAAATTACCTTGTTACAATGATCGCTCCCCGACCTATCTACCCCAAGTCTTGATTCTTCCACTTTCGCCTTTGCCGTTGAATTAAATGATTTTCCATTTTGCGCTTCAATTTCTTTCACAGCTTTTTGCTTTAAATCAAGTTTTCTTTCCGAGCTTGCTTTTCGAGTCATTTCCTTTCCGAGTTTAATTTATAAGTCGTTCACCTGTCTTTTGCTGAAAATATACACTCGATAATTCATTAGTATCAAACACTCTTCAATGGTTTGTTATCATCAATTTTGGAATTGTTTGCCGAGAGTAAATTTCAAAGCCAACAATCTCCCCCTTGATGATGACAAAACATTTTGTGTTTGCTTGGCATTTGGCGAAACATCAAGTGATGCTCCCCCCCAACATGTGCATAATATTTTGATCAAATGCTCCCCCTTAGTAAATGAGATTTGAAATTTAATAGGCATTTTGATATAATATATAAAAATAGGCACACATTTGAGATAGCAAAAATAAACAGCATATCATAGATGTTTCATTTTAATACAAGTTGTTTATACTAATGAAAAAACATGGAAAAGAAAACAAACAAGTTCGCAAATAACCATAACAAGCCACACAAAAACAGAAATTGCTAATGTCGGATAATGAAATACATGACAGTACAACAACATAATTTCTCCCCCTTTTTGTCAGCGTCGAGGGGCGTGTGAGCGAGAGTTTTTGAGTCCAAAAGTGAGGTTATCAAGTGACCCGGCCAGAATTGTAATGCGAGTAGACATTTCCTCATCGTGAAGAACAAGGCGCTCATTGATCAATCGAATGGCTTCCGTATTCTGGTTCACGGTCGTATCAAGGCACTGAAGCACTTGTTCCTGCTGCCTAAGTAGGTCCGTATTGCTCTGAACAGCCCAAAGAATTTGGTCGAGAAGAGTAGCCAGAGAAGCCGAAGCGCTGTCCAACGGAAGAACCGAGGAAGAGGCTTCCTGGCGCGGTGCAGAAAAGGTATGAGCTGGGCGCGAACGAGGAGCAGGCACACTCTCAGAAATGAAGTTTCCTTCTGCATCAGAAGAAATGTGCATATGCTTGACATGAGTGGCGTCAAGAAAAATAGGGTGATGCTCGGACACTTCATTTAGAAAATTAAAACCTTTCTGCTGTAGTAGATATGTAATGTGCGCGGGAAAGAAAAGCGAGCCAGATGGCTTGCGCTGACATGTAAGGATGACGGAACGGAAAATATAAGATAAATCAACACGGGTTCCTGTCAAAACGCAATAAACCAAGAAGGCTTCCATACGAGAAACACTGCTACGACTATTAGTTTTAGGCAGAATAGAGTAAGTAATAACATTATGAATTAATCTAGCCTCGGGTACTAGCATAGAAGAGATAATACCGGCATTCTGCGAAATTTCTTTGTCGACGCATATAGCCCGAACAACCTCAATACAATCGAACCCATCAGCCTTATACTAATCCTTGGAGAATGGCGGATACAGTCATTCGGAAGCGAGAAAATGCGCTTGATTTTGCTGTCATCAACAGTCTCGTCTTCACCACATAGATTAAAATAAATATGAGGGAGTAATTTCTCCTTATGATTTTCAAGAGAAGCGTAGAAGGCTTTGACAATTCGAGGAAGTACCGGAATGTCAAGAGAAACAAAAAAATCCCAACCAAATGCTCGGAACAACTCGAAAGTTCGAGTCCTAATTTCAGTGCATAAATATTTTGTGACAATACGGCAAGGTGTAGGAGCACGATGATCAAATATAGTGATGAATTTATGTGGGAACGTTTCCAAAATAGACCTCGAGTCTTCGGTGGCATTGTAGAAGATGATGCATACATATATAGAGATATATAGATATATGATGGTGTATATATGAAACGTGAGAAAGATAATGAAGATGAATAAATTAAATAAAGGAAATGGGTGAAGGATGATAGAAATGTAAAATTGATGAGAGATAGGTGAGGATTTGAAGGTATAAATGGTAGTAGGAGAGGGATTGAGAGGAGAGGGTTTGATGGTGTGTGAAGATGGAGGGAGGCGGATGGAGAGAAAGAGAAAAAGTTTAGGTTTTAAAGGGGTTGATTCGACTAGGGCTAGGGTTGAGTCGGTTAGAATAAGGTTTGAGTCGACTAGGTTTGGGTTGAGTCGACTAGGAAGACCAAGTAGTCGACTAAAACATTGTTTGAGTCGACTAGAATGGCAAATGAGTCGACTAAAGGGTAATGTAGTCGACTAGAAGGTGAAGAACATGAAATGGTGAAGCTACTGACCAAAGTAGTCGACTAGAGTGATTTACACTGCACAAGATGAGTCGACTAGAAGGCAAAAATGATAAAAATAATAAAAAAATCAGGAAATAAATACACAAAAATAGCAAAAATATGAAAAATAAAGATTACGACAGAAACTACGATAAAACATCACAATCCATGGCCATTCCGATTTCTCGACGAATTTTAGAAAAAGATTTCTCCGCAAGTGGTTTTGTAAAACTATCCGCCAATTGATTTTTAGTGTCGATAAAAACCAATTCAACGTCACCCTTAGCAACATGATCACGTAAAAAATGATGCCTAATCTCTATATGCTTGGTGCGTGAGTGATGAATAGGATTCTTTGAAATACAAATCGCACTCGTATTATCGCATTTAATAGGCACGTGAGAGAAAGTAAGACTGAAATCAAGTAGTTGTTGCTTAATATAAAGAGTTTGAGCGCAACTACTACCTGCGGCCACATATTCGGCTTCGGCCGTAGATAATGCAACGGAATTTTGCTTTTTACTTGACCAAGATACTAGTGAGTGTCCTAGAAAATGACAAGTGCCGCTTGTGCTTTTTCGATCAATTTTACATCCCGCAAAATCGGCATCCGAATAACTAATAAGATCAATTGAAGTTCCTCGTGGATACCAAAGCCCTAAGTTTATTGTACCACTTAGGTAGCGAAAAATACGTTTGACCGCAAGCAAATGAGATTCCTTAGGACATGATTGAAACCGGGCACATAAGCATACACTAAACATTATATCCGGTCTACTAGCGGTTAAATAAAGCAAACTACCAATCATGCCTCTATAGTTAGTAATATCAACACATTTACCATTTTCATCTTTATCATTCCTAATAGAGGAACTCATAGGAGTTATGGCATGTTTGGTAGCCTCCATAGCAAATCCTTAGTGTACTTGGATTGGCTAATGAATAAGCCATCCGAACTTTGCTTGATTTGCAACCCTAAGAAGAAATTCAACTCACCCATCATGCTCATTTCAAATTCATTTTGCATGCTTGTAGCAAAATCCCTACATAAAGAATTATTTGTTGAGCCGAATATGATGTCATCAACATAAATTTGGACAATCAACAAATTATTTTTGATGGTTTTTGTAAAAAGTGTGTTGTCAACTTTTCCTCTTGTAAAATCATTTTTAGTCAAAAATCCACTAAGTCTCTCATACCAAGCTCGAGGAGCTTGCTTTAAACCATATAGAGCTTTAGCTAATTTGAAGACATGATTTGGAAAAAGATTATTTTCAAAACCGGGTGGTTGCTTCACAAAGACTTCTTCTTCTATGACACCATTTAAGAAAGCACTTTTGACATCCATTTGATAAAGAGTGAAATTTCTATATGATGCAAATGCAAGAAGCATTCTAATTGCTTCTAATCTAGCTACCGGTGCAAAGGTCTCATCGTAGTCAATGCCTTCCTCTTGATTATATCCTTGTGCTACCAATCTTGCTTTATTTCAAATAATTACTCCATTCTCATCCTTTTTGTATCGAAAAACCCATTTTGTGCCAATTATAGTTTGATTTTCGGGTCTAGGAACTAAACGCCAAACTTGATTGTGTTCAAATTGATTTAGTTTCTCTTGCATTGCTACGATCCAAGAATCATCACATTGAGCTTCGTGGAAGTTCTTGGGTTCGATTTGCGATACAAAGGCCATGTGGTTGCAAAAATCTTTAAGTTGAGATCTAGTACTAACCCCTTTTGAAGGATTACCTATGACTTGATCAAGAGGATGATTGTGAACAATCCTCCATGCTTTAGGCATTGAGTTGGTCAAGACATCATTGGATTGATACTCAACTTCCCTCATTTCCTTTTAGCTACATGATGAGTTGGAGATATTGAGAGTATTTAGATTATCCTCAATCCCAACAACCTCATCTTCTTCTAGGTCAATTCTAGGTGATGGTGGTGAGGGTGATTCATCAAAGACAACATGAATAAACTCAACCATGGTTAGAGTCCTTTTGTTATAAACCCAAAATGCTTTAGTCCTTGTAGAATATCCTAGGAAAATTGTTTCATCCGATTTGGAGTCGAATTTTCCAAGGTTGTCTTTATCATTTAACACAAAACATTTACACCCGAAAACTTTGAAATACCCAATATTGGGCTTTCGACCATTCCACAACTCATAGGGCATTTTCCCCAACTTCATCCGAATAATAACACGATTAATTATATAGCAAGCGGTGTTTACCGCTTCCGCCCAAAGGCTTCGGGGAAGGTTGTGCTCATTTAACATGGTTCTAGCCATCTCTTGTAGAGATCGATTCTTTCTTTCAACTACACCGTTTTGTTGAGGGGTTCTAGGGGCCGAGCGATCATGTGAAACACCGAGGTCATCACATAATTTTTCTAAGTTTTGATTTTCAAATTCCCTACCTCTATCACTTCTAATTTTCTTGATTTTCAAATCTTTTTCATTTTGAATGACTCTATAAAAATTTTCAAGAATGGAGTGAGTTTCATTTTTATAAGCAAGAAAGTGAACTCAAGTATATCTAGAGTAATCATCAACTATAACAAGTACATAGAGTTTCCCGGCTAAGCTAGCCATTCTCTCCGGACCGAAGAGATCCATGTGAAGTAACTCTAGAGGTCAAGAAGTGGTAATATCTTTCTTTCTCTTGAAAGAAGATTTAACTTGCTTGCCTACTTGACATGCGCTACATATTTTATCTTTTGAAAATTTAGTCTTTGGGAGGCCTTTGACTAAATTATTTTTATATAAACGATGAATGAGGTCCATACTAGCATGTCCTAGACGTCTATGCCATAATCAACTATTTTCACTAGATGTGACAAAACATTTAACATCTTGATCATGCAATTCACATAGCAACAAAGTATACAAGTTTCCATTTCTTTTGGCATTGAACATTTGTTTCCCATCTTTCTTGATTATGTATGCATTTGTCCTAAATATAACATCATAACCCTTGTCACAAAGTTGACTAATACTAAACAAGTTATGCTTCAAACCATCAACTAAAAGCACATCATCTATAGAGAGAGAAGAGGAAATACCGATTGAGCCAATTCCCATAATTTTGCCTTTAGAGTTGTCTCCAAAAGTAACGTTTCCTCCTTCATATGGTTTTAGTGAAATAAACTTTGATTTATCTCCCGTCAGATGCCTTGAGCATCCGCTATCAAGAAACCATTTTTTTTTTAATGCGGACTTCAAGCATACCTACAAAATGAGTTCAAGTATCTTTTATTGGTACCCAATCTGTTTTGGGTCCATTTTGGTTAGATAGATACGCAATAGTTTCTTTTGGAACCCAAATTTGTTTCGATACAACATTCTCTTTTCTATGAGAGCATGCACTAGTTCCTTTCGGAACCCAAACCATTTTTGACATAATTTTCTTCTTTCTATGAAAGCATACATTTGCTTTGTGTCCTTTTCTATTGCAATAGTAGCAAGTAACATGTTTATAATCATTTGAAGATGCATGAAATGATTTTCTAGTAAATGTAGAGCTAAGTGATTTTCTCTTTTTCAAAATGAGAGCATTTTTGTCAAAAGCATCATACCCTAGACCGCATTTATCAAATGATCCTTTTTGTCTTCCTAACATGATACTAAGGTTCTCTTTTCCTTTTGTAAATTTTGCTAAAACATTTATTTGATCATCAATAGTATTTTTCAACCGAATATTTTCCTTTTCTAGCTCAATGCTTTTGTCATTGCAAGAAACTTCTAAGCTTGAACTAGTGAGACTACATGAAGATTTAGCTTTCTTAAGAAGGATATATTTTCTAGCTAATTTTTTGAATTCATCATGTAATTCTTCAAACACATCTTGCAATTCATTGTAATCAAGAAGAAGTTCATCATATGATAGTTTATCTAGATCATTTAAATTTAAATGTACCTCTTCTTCATTTGCCATGAGACAAATGTTTGCCGTTTCCTCACTACTTTTCTCCTCATCCGAGTCGCATGAGTCATAGTCCTCCCATGTGACATTCATTGCCATCTTGCTAGGTCTTTTCTCGTTTTCCTTTTTGAGCTTGAAGCAATCACTTTTGTAGTATCCCGGCTTACCGCAATTAAAACACGTTGGGGGTTCTCTTTTGCTAGGCTCGCCTCTTGGATCGATTCTCTTCACGAATCTTCCACCATTTGCTTTCTTTCTTTGAAGGTGTCGCTTGAATTTTTGGGTGAACAAGGCAATGTCCTCATCCTCTTCTTCTTCACTCGGCTCACTGTTTTCATTTTTGGTGAAAGCTTGCAAAGCTATCCCCTTTCTTGGCTTGATGTCGTCTTCACGAGCTTTTAATGTTATTTCCCAAGTGAGTAGAGAGCCGAAAATTTCATCGAGACTCATGGTGTTGAGGTCATGAGCTTCTTTGATAGCCGTTACTTTTGCATCCCATTTTGCCGGGAGACTTCTAAGCACTTTTCGTGACGCATCGGATCTAGGAACAATTCTACCAAGATGCTTTAGTCCATTCAAAATATTTGTAAAGCGAAACATCATAGAATTCACATTTTCATCATCTTTCATAGCAAATAATTCATATTCATGCATGAGTATGTCAATTTTAGATTCTCGTACTTGAGATGTACCTTCATAAGTTACCTCAAGTTTATCCCACATTTCTTTTGCCGTTGAACAAGTAGATACACGATTAAATTCATTTGGACTTAAAGTGCAATTTAAATTTACTTTGGCTTTAGCATTGTATGACATGAGTTTACGGTCATCATTATCCCATTCATTAGGTAATTTGGGGACGGTTTTTCCATCAACAATTTTGGTCAAGACAAATGGTCCTTCAAGAACTACTTGCCAAATTTGGTAATCGATAGCTTGAAGAAAATCTATCATTCTAGTTTTCCAATAGCTATAATTTGATCCATCAAACCATGGGGGCCTATTATTCGATTGTCCTTCAACATGAGTGACTAAATTTGATGACATGATCGTTCTCTAAGACGGTTAAGTCTAAGATAAATAGAGATTAGGCTCTGATACCAATTGTTAGTCACTAATTAACCCTAGAGGGGGGGTGAATAGGGTGTTCAAAAATATTTCTAACTCTTTTCAAAATTGGAACGCGCTATAACCAAAACAGAATTTCTCAATAAACAACTGAATGATTCAATTTTAATTCTCTAACAATTAATCTCAAGATAAATTGTAGCATACAATATATTCAAGTGATTATAGCATGCAAGTTAATCAAGTAAAGAGAAAGAGATAGAGAGATTGACACCGTGATTTTTTCGAGGTTCGGTAACTCCTACTCCTCGGCTCAAGAACCCCTTCTTGAGACTTTTCCCGATCCTTTCACTATGGCCCTTCCTTCACAGGTGGAATGGAAAACCTTTACAACACAAGCCTCTCGAGCTTGTCTCTCAATCAAGAGAACAACCCTCTCTTGAAAAATCGGTGGACTTCACTTGTCCGAGATTACAAATTCGTATGTAATCAATAAAATCACTCAAGAACAAAAACACTCAAAACCCAAATATTTTTATGGAAGATAAATCAATATAAGCTCAAGTGTTTTTGGTGATTTTACAATAGCTCTAGAAATGTATTCTCAAAGGATATGATCAATGAATGATATTTGGAGAATAAGAAGAGATACTAGAGGTTTTGATTTTCAAAGAAACTTGGAGAAAATCTGATTTTCAAAGCTTGGTTTCAATGGTTTTTGTAGAGAAAAGTTCTGCAAAATTTTTGATAGCTTTCTTTCTCTTTGTGTTTCAATCTCTCTACATTCAATATACACATCTCATTCTATATATAGCATTGTATTAGAGTTTTGAAGAATGATTATAGTATTTGAAAGAGAAGAGCCATTTAAACACCATTAAAAACAATCCACAAAACATGGGAAATGTTTTCTGAAGAATCTGCAGGTTTTAAGGATCAACTAGTCGACTACTTTTTCTTTCAGTCAACTACATGGTTTCATCTAGTCAACTAGATTCTAGTCGACTACAATGATACATCTAGTCGACTAGAATGTGTTCTAGTCGACTACTTCTTGTAGTCTAGTCGACTCAAAGTACTTTCAGTCGACTACTTTGATGTGGATGAAAAGCCTGAAGCTACTGATTGTTTTAGTCGACTATATTGAAATACACATGGTGATTGTAGTCGACTACAACTTAAAAAAACATTTAATAAAAATATTTTTCTTTCCGTTTAAGTTCGGTAAAGCGTTTTTCATTCCATTTGAGTTCGGTTCATTTTATACTTGAGCTTATACGATAATATCGACGCATAAAATTACCTTGTTACAATGATCGCTCCCCGAGCTATCTACCCCAAGTCTTGAGTCTTCCACTTTCGCCTTTGCCATTGAATTAAATGATTTTCCATTTTGCGCTTCAATTTCTTTCACAGCTTTTTGCTTTAAATCAAGCTTTCTTTCCGAGCTTGCTTTTCGAGTCATTTCCTTTCTGAGTTTAATTTCTGAGTCGTTCACCTGTCTTTTGCTAAAAATATACACTCGATAATTCATTAGTATCAAACACTCTTCAATGGTTTGTTATCATCAATTTTGGAATTGTTTACCGAGAGTAAATTTCAAAGCCAACACATATGTGTTTGGTTTCCTAGTTAGGCTTAGGCCGGTTGTAGTGGTATAGTTTAAGCCCTCTTTGTTGACATAGGCAGCAAGCCTACAATGTTTTTATTGTTATAGATGATGTTGTGACTTTAGGTCTGTCTCCATTTGAAGGCTCTCTTCTTGCGAGTGATGGTAGTGTTATGCGGTTATCTTTGGTTATGTTGTGTGTGTTTAAGATTCTTATGTCCTTATCTCGTTTAGCATTTTCGGCGACAGTTCTAGTGGTTACCGCTCGCGAGTAGTGATAGTGGTTAACGCTTTTGTGGCCTTATTGTTGTCTTCTGAAGCAACGTTTTTCGCTTCTGTTGTGGTTTTTATTGGTTAGCCTTTCGGGGAGTTAGACTTTTAATTGGTGTTTTGATTAGGACATTTGTGGTTTCGGTGGTCACAATATAATGGTTGTTAAACCTCGTAGGAGCCCTTGGGATGTCTTGGGTGTGGTTTTCCATGAGTGTGGGTTAGATATTTTCTCTGGAGTCATTATGGCATGGCAGTCTGGTGAGTGTTATTGTTTTTATGTTTTGGCCTTTGTTTTGCCAAGAATATGTCTTCCAATGTGCGCCCGTGGAGGCTTTGGTTGATGCCAAATGTTGTAGAGTGAGGCTATTCTTTAGTTAGGACTGTGGTGTTATATTATTTTCTAGACTTGTTACTCTAGTCAGAGCTTAAGTGGTGTGTGTATCATAGCGTCGGTTACCAAGGAAAGTTGACATGTAGTTCGGCCTGATCAATCAAATGTTGTTCGCGGACTGAGGTACGTCGTGATTTTGAGGAAAAAATTTCCTAAGGTGGGGAGATTGTAATGTCCCGTTATTTTTCTCATTTTTTTCTAATCATTTTTTTTTCGTTTAGTTTTAGTTTGTGATGTCACGATATGTGTCACTTTTGAGTTTTCTTGTATGAATGTTTTGTGAGTTTGTCCTTTCTAGTGTGTTAGTGTATTGAGGTTTCTATTAGAGTTAGTGTGTTGGGGTTAGTTCCCATGTTCGACAGTTCTTTCATTTTGGTCTTTTGGTGGGCCCGAATGTTGGGTTTTATACCCAGGATTATTTTTTGAATTTATTTTAATTATCTGGCGTTTGATTTTTTGAGTTCGAGTAATTGCGTTTAGGAATTATTTTGGCGTTTTGCCGATACCGGGGACATTCCGGTGGGACCTATTGGGCTGGAAATTATTTTCATGTTTGATTTAATTATTTTATAATTTTGCGTTACTTTTTCGTGTTTGTAGCATTGAGTTCCGAAATCGTTTCGACTAAATGGTGAAAACTGGGGTGATTTTGTGATTTTTGAAAGTTAGAGAGTCACAATTGTAATTGTGCATTTATATGTTATGTGGACATGTTTAAATCTGCAGGGTCAACACGTGGACAACTTATACATTATTATATTATATATATATATGTATTAAAGGAAAAGAGAAATTAAAACTTTATGGATTGACCCGGCCACCTCACCATCTGATTTCCTTCTCACCACAATCACATATGTACATATTATATATGTATAACTTAAGTAAGTTAAATAAAATAAAAGCAAAAAGAATAAATAAAAAAAAATGAAAAATGTGATGAGGTGTTTAAGTCCTCATAACCAGATCACACACACGTTCTTATACACTCATATAGATATTCTGGTGAGAGAGAGAAAAGGATCAGATATGGAGATCTAACCTATTTCGTCTTCTCATTTTTCATAATTTCTTCACCTCACCACAACGAACAAAAGAGAGTACGAGAGGTCGGCTGAAGTGAGAGAGAGAATGACTGAAGTGCAGGGCTAGTGAGGTTGCTGAAGGTCGCCGACGGTGAAGGACAATGGTGCAGACGACGCGCAGGAGGCACAGGAGTGTCGCGCCTGTGGCTCGCAACTGGGCAGTCGCGAGGTGGCGCGCGTAGCCTTGCTCGTCCGGACTATTCAATGCTGGTTTTGCCGGTGAACGGTGCTTCGATCATCGCAATGTTTTGAAGGTAGCTGCATCTCGGTGTCATGTACGACATACTAAAATTTTAGAATTTTTCATTATATGGTTTGGCAGGAATTCGTGATTTTTCGGTTTAATTATCGTGGAATTCGTGATTTTTCGGTTTAATTATCGTTTTGATTTTTCTCAAATTTATTCAATATCGTTAATCTAGTAGTAACGGGTTTCGAATATGTTAAATAGGTTATCACGGCGGTCGTTTTGGTCCAATCCGAATTTGATTCGGACAATTTTTGTTGGTGTAACCCACTTTCGAGTGTGCACATGTTCGGGACAGAATTGAGCGTGCGCCTCCGGAGTCATGTTGGTGTATCCGGTTCGGCTGCGGATGTTGCAAATTAGATTGTGGCACGCTTCAAGAGTTAGAGGTGTGTGGTCTCCTTTTTAACCTTCAATTTCGTGAGTATGCGCCTATAACAATTTCAACAATTATTAAAATTATATGTTTGGTATATATATACATGTGTATGTATATGTGAGTACTTGTATGTGCCTAAAGTGATTGGTTGTGTATATATATATATATGTATATATATGTGGAAATTAGTCGTGAATTAACAAATTCCCATTGTTGAAATTATATGTATGGTATATATAGATATATATATATATGTGTGTATATGTGAGTACTTGTATGTGCGTAAAGTACTGATTGGTTGTCTCTCTCTATATATGTACATATATGTGAAAATTATTCATGAATTAAGAAATTTAAAAGCATGCTTAGTGTATTAAATTAAGGAACAAGAAACTTGAATTATATGTAAAAATATACAGAGCTGATGGAATTCATAGTTGTGTTTGATATAGTTTTAAGCATGCTAAATGATATATTTGAAATGGCAAAACTTAGAAATTTTGCCTAGTAAATGTTTGATACTGATAGTGTTATGAGAAATATAATTTAATGGAATCTTGGATAAAAAAATTTAAGCATGCTATTACTTGAATTCATGACTTGAAGCCTCTTATGCTTATATTATGAAAATGACAATAATTATGTGAATTAAAGTTGAAGGAGATTTTATGGATATTAGAAGCATGCTAGGTTATGATGTTTAATTATATATATTTATATGTATATGTGTGACTTTATGTGAACATGGAAACTAAGGACAAAGTCAAAAGTATGATATTAACTAAATTATAAATGAACCAAAAATGGAATGAAAAGTTGGTTTGGAGTTAAAAAGACATGTTTTTATGATCTTGAATTGTCCCGTTGCTTTTATGCTTTTAAAGATTAGATGTTTGAGATGATGTTAAGGTTGGAAGTATGTTTGGCCACTTTGTTACATGATATTTAATATTAAGCCCTTAAATTGATGCATATACTCATTAGATTGCATTTCAGGCTAGGCACGAAGTCGGTCCTTGGCATGGAGTGTATTCGCGCCTTAGGGTGAGTTTGGTTTTCCTTTCTCATTCTTGAGTACTCTCTTGTAATTGGTTGTTCCTATGGGACATTCTTGTAGCAAGCGAGGTAGGCACTCATGTGATTTGGCTTTGGCGTGTGAATGAGGTAGTGGTCCTTCCTTGATTTTACAGTGGATGGGATAGGCACTCATGTGATTTGCCACAGGCGTGTGCATGAGGGAGCGGTCCTCAATCCGACTCACTTGTGTTATCTTGACTCATTCGCGTTATCTTGACTCTCATTGTGAGGTAGAGTCCTTGTGAGGTTTGTTTCCTTTTATGGTTTAGGATGTTGATAGTCTAGTTGGATCTTGTTTAATTGGGAGACATTATTCATGCATGGCATCCTAGAGTTGCATCCTTAGGTAACTTATTATGTACGTAATCTCTTTATTTGTGGTGTGTCTAGACTTGCTATATCTTACTTATTTGTATATTCACATAAAATTACATTGGAAATTTGTTCTGTGTTACTTGAGTATTTGTGGGGTTACTTGTGGGATATTCATGGGGTCCCGGATTGGTGTGAGTGTCGTGTGGGATAACCCACTTGACCTAGGGTAATAGCATGCATCTTGGGGTGGTTAGCATAACTTGTACGGTCGGGGGTTGAGGCGGATAACGCTTCCCTACTGAGTTATGGTTGCTCGCACCATTATTTATAAAACATTTCTGGAAAACCACCGACGATGGACGAGGATTGAGTTTCGATGACGGATTCCACCTATATCTCGTTCTAGTCTTTTTCAATAGTCCATTTTATTATTTTGGTTTATTATCTGTCGTTACTCTTACACTATTTCAGAGGACCGTATTATTATTTTGGCACCTAGCGTGCTGGTTATGTATCTATTGCCAGGTTGGCACTTATTTTCATTTGGTTTGGTTTTATATTATTGTTATGTATATTCTTTTGTTAATGAGAGTGCGGTATTGTATCCCTATGATGTCGTTTCCTTTTTTATTCGACTCTGATTATTTTAGAGGGTTATGTAGAGGTAGCAGTGGTTCCCCTTATGCTACTTCGGCCCTGGTATCACTATGGAATGTTGAGATATTTTTCATTTTTTCTCATCTATTAACATGGTATTTTATTATCGTGGTTGTGTCCACCAGGGCTTCCATTTACAAACGGAACTCTGCTGAATGTTTTTTAGATTTGCCAAGTGGCTTTTATACTTCTCTTTTAGTTTATTCAACTATTTTATCAGGTTATTTTTCCCCCAAATTGTTCCCCGTACAAACAGGACTCTGTCAAAATTTCTAATTTTTCCACGAAGTCACACCTGGAGATTCCTGGGCTTCGGTTTTAGAAGTCCTAGGGATTTCTGGGCGTGATATAAATCTTTCCAAAGATCTCTGCTCCTTTCTTAGTAGCACTAGAAGATGGCTGAGAATTATTGGTATAAGGCTTTTTAAGGCTCAATTTTGCCAGATTTTTCTCCAATCCCTCTTTTAGCCTTTGCTGCAACGCCTCATAGTTTGTATCTTGGTAGTAATACCCTTGGAAGCTTTTTTCCGGTCTCTTTCCTCATTTAAGATAATCTCATACCTGGTAGCATGGTTAGCCAAGTCAAAGAGATCTCTGAATTCCACCCCTTCAAACTTCTTCTTGAGTTAAGTCTAAGCCATTAAGGGTCAGCCTAACATATTCAGACTCTGGAAGATCAGCTCTATACTTCAGCCTTGCTCTTCTGAATCTAGAGATGAATTCTTCCAAAGTTTCACCAGATAATTGAGAGAGCCTGGACAAATCTTCAGGAATGGCTTCTAGTTCTGACCAGTAAAACTAGCTATGAAAAAGCTCCTCCATTTGCTGCCAATTCTGCACTAAATTTGCTAGAAGATGGACGTACCAAGAGAAGGCTGCGCCCGCTAAAGAATTTGGGAAGAGCCTTATCTTTAACCAAGGGTTAACACCTGCCTCCCCACATTGGACAGTGAATCTTCCAATATGCTACATGGTAGATTGGTCTCCCTCTCCTCCAACGGTCACAAAATTAGGCACTTTATAACCCCTTGGAAATTTAATTTTATCAATAACTTCTGGATATGGTTTTCTATATATAGGTCTGATGAGTCTTCTTCCAGCTAAACCATATTCCTGATTAATTAAATCTGCCAACTGGCCTCTGTCCAAGACAATCTGTTGGGCTTGCTGTTGAACTACTGGAAATGGCTGACGAAACGGTTGTTGCCCCCCTTGTGCCACTAGTTGTGGAATTCCATGAAGAAACAAAGGATTCTGCCGCCAATGCTGGTTGTTCCCCCTATGTCTAGTAGATCTTGTCTAGGAAGATTTTGGGGAACAAACTATTGGTGTGGTGGTGGAATATATAGTTGAGGTATAGGATGCATTTGAGGATATTGTGTAGGATATGAATGAATGGGTAACAATGGTGGAAGTGTCACGCCCCAAATTTCCTAAGACTCCAAAACCCGAGCCTAAGAGTTAAGGGAGTGAATGCGGAAGTAATAAAAATGAAATAAAATCAATTTAAGTTGGAAAATACCCGTACAAGGGTAAAATAGACTACAACATCTCAAAGATGCCAAAAAGATCATACGGGATCGAAAAGAAGGTAAACCAAAACACTCAGCACCTTGAACGAATCATTACAACCCCTCATGTTTACCCAAGGGTAAAATGGTCAAATCAGAGGTACAATAGTAATTTCAAACTACAAATACAAATTTTGGACCTAGTACAAGCTATAAGAACAAGCATAACCTAATTTGAAGGTACGAGGTCGAAACGACAACATTTTGAAAATCGGCATTTTCTATGTGTAAGGTCCAAAATATATTGTCAACTTTAAACAACTATTACGCACTCAAAAATTACTCAAATGAAGCGATTCAAAATCCTAAATACAAGAGCTTGAAGTCAAATTTCTAAAAAGCTAAAGAACACCTCAATCCGAAACATGTAGCTTAAGATATAACCAAAATAGTGAACAGTGGTCGAAATGTGCGCGAGCTGCAGTCGACTACAAAAACATGCAATCGACTGCCCAAAGTCGTGGCTAACCCAAAAATGTGCGGAAATGAAATTTTAAAGGCCCAGTCGACTGCCAAAATGGCCAGTCGACTGCAAGGGTTTGAAAAAAATGGAAAAATGACTATACACCACCTTAAATTCTTATGGAACATGCAGGAGAGCCTCAAAACTATTAGGGGACTTTTAAGATGTTAATAATATTCCCGGAACTCAAAAACTAGAGAGAAACAATTATTTTTGTCAAAATCTCTTCCTTGAATTTTAGGAAAAGATATCCGTCTTGCCCTCGGTCTCCGTTTTTAGTAGACCACCGAAGTTCGAAAACCTAGAAAAACGGGTTTTTTCGTTCAAAACGTAAAAGATTTGTTTAAATTCCTAGAAAAACATCATTTTCGGCTCAACTCCTAATAATCAAATTCAATACGAGAATCCAAAACACATCACTAAATGAAAGAGTTCGTAGATTAACATTCAAATGCCCTAAGGCAATACATGCTATTGTTTTACAGAAAATGAAATAGTCTTTACATTTTCGGCACTGAAGTGCACCAAAAGAATAAAGTCCCCGCATATAACGCTCCAAGAGACATACATCCATGTATGCTACCTGAGTAACACGCTACCCGACAAAAGATAAGTATCTATCATTTGTTTAAAAGTTTACAAGAAAAGGAGAATATGTATACATGTGAGTTATACTAATACTCTACAAAATAAGTAATTCACCTCCTTATGCACAAAAGGGCGAAATCAATACCGTATCTCTACTGAGAGACTACGGACCTCCCGGAAAGGAATCACCACCTGAAAAATATATAAGTCGTGGGGTGAGCTTACTAGCCTAGTAGAGGAAGCGTCATCGCCTCAATCTCGGTTGTCCGAGTGGTACAACCCAACCAAGGTTCATGCCACTAACCCTAGGTCGGTCTCTTGTTCCACATGGCTCTCACGCTAATCCGGAACCCCATCGAACCCAATAAATAATTCCCCCAACATGCTCACATCATAATTATTCACAATTATAGCATGTTTCGATCATCAAAACCACAATCACTTATATATAGCAGTTTAGATGCAATGCTACCAACACACCCATGGTACGCACATAAACATACACCCTACTCTAAGGGTCAACAGGATCATTCTCAAACCCTTCACTTTATACTCATAAGGGAAGGTAGATTTATCGTACCGATTATTCCCAAGTACTTTTGATACTTCACACTTTTAACAAGGAAGACCGTCAACACGACGCGGTCGTGACATAGGATTTGGAACAAGTCCTTCTCCAACCATCTCAGTTTCTCGAAAGACTACTTCCGTAGGAGCAAGAAGCACCCCATGTCCAGTTGTTACGACGATCCAAAACCCGACAACTCACACTTGTTTACACAACTCATATAAACCAACATCCATGTCTTTGACACTACATGGTACCCAAAATGCATCAAGGTTTTCACTCACAACCATATGCCATCACAATATATGTTTATCTTAATTTGTATTATATTGTATCCAACTCAACCCAATGCTTACAATTTCATATTTATAAGCAATATTTTCTCAACATGCTCTATCACAATACATGTTCATTTCATTAGGCAATATATTGTACTCATATTATCACAATGATTACTATTTCACATTTATAAGCCATAAAATACAACAAACATTTATATCACAAGATCATGCTTTCAATGGCCTAATTCACCGTCTAAGTTGTCAAGACACAACTCGCATATATATATATATATATATATATATATATATATATATATATATATATATATATATATATATATATATATACGATATATATACACATAGACGCACACACCTTCGTACAAAGATGAAAACAATTCATTTTCCCCTCTCTCAATTCCAAGCAAGCTACAGAAGAATGCTCACTAGAGGTCCAAGTCACTCTACCAACTTAAGTGCTTAATAAGATAGCTTCCAACACTAGGAACACATCATATGAACAACACAATTACCATGGTGTCACATCAAATCGAAATCTACTCAAAGGTGGATCCAACCACAAGAATCAATTCAAACCCTAATGATTTCTCTCTAGGATTTAATGGAGAATTGAACTCTTAAGAGTATAAGATAGGGAAGTCACCACTAGCTCTTCACAAGATGGAAATCAAGAGCTACCACCAATGAGACTCACTTGGTAGTTGAAATAAAACTCAACCTTCTATATTATAAATAAGACAAGGCTAGAATCAATATTCATACAAGAAAATTCATAAACTTGAAAGCTAGGGTTATTAGCAACCAAAACCATAAAATGATTAGAAGACTTAGCAAATGGTTTAAGAACACCAACAAGAGCAATCACCAATAAGCAAGAAGGGGAAGAGAGAGCAAGAGTTTGTGAGAGGATTGAAGTCTTGCAAAGTGAGCTAAACCTAAGGTTTGTAGAGATTTTCCACTCACAACTCTCCTCATCCAATGGTTGAAAATCAAGAAAGGAAAATGATTAATTGATCCAACGTTTGACATGAAGTCTTGCCAAATGAAAGACTATGAATAATTCATTCTTGCATTAAGTGTCAACCAAACAAGGCCCTATGATCCAAGGGTTGAGAACAAAGATGGGAGAAAGAGATCAATGACTATAATTTAGACACCACTTAAAAGTGTAAAATGACTACTTTCTTCCCAACATAGGGTTAATCACAAGAGTGCCATCATGCCTCTTAATTACCCTTCCACCCCTTGTCATCCTCTCAAATTACCAAAATGCCACTCATGCCCCAACACTTAGCCAATTCTATACACTTTCCACTAAGAGCTCATAATATGAAATTACTTATTTACCCTTCGGTCTTTTCCTTCTCGAAATCGTTTACAACAATTTTCATTATTCTCAAAATGAAAATAGAACATGCAACTTACAATTTTTAATATCGCATAAAACATGTAAGTCATGTTAATCACATAAACACATTAAGCACATAATCACATAAACACTTAAGTGTTAATAAAATTTTAAATTAGCACATAAAAATGTCGGACGTTATAGGAAGAGTGGGTTATGCATGCACTTCTTGCCATGGAACTGGCAGGCTTATAGGAATGCTTGCCAAATGGATAGAAATTGGGAAGGTAGGTTATGGATGGGTTTGGTTTACTTTGACCGTCACAACAAAAATGGTCGTGGGTGGTTGTGTGATCAAGACTTGATAAGTGAGCATGACACGGGTTATGAAACTGACCCCATGGTGTTGGAAGATGCTTTTTGTTTTGCAATTGACTCTTCCATATCATCAAACCATGCATAGAGTCGTCCAAATAATTTTGCTAGCGACGACGTCTGAATCCTGGCAAATGATGCATCTACCTACAATGAAACTACCTGATCTGGTCTAAGCTTGGAACTGCCAGTAGAAACTGGTGGTGCTTCTTCCATTTATTCTCCACTTAGCATGGTATTCTTCCCTAACCGTAGCTTTGATGGCATTCTTTAAACTTCGACATGTGTCCTGCTCCAGGCGTGCCACTAAATGTTTGCACAAAAATTGGTATTTGGTAGAAGCGTGGGCATGCTAGACTCTGGAAGAGTGAAGAAATTACAAAAGAATGTGTAACTCTTCTTTTGGAAATAATGAGTGAAAATCAAGTAATTGTGAAATAAGAAATTATGGTTTTTTATATTAAGGGTTCTTTTTGCCTTAGTCAAAAGAACTTAAATGTCAAAGTTTAAAAGAGAGAACTGATGCAGAACTGAAAGGAAATTGCAATGAAAGGAAATTGAAGAACTTGACTAGAATTGAAATGAAAGGAAGTTGCATGTAAATAAAATTGCAGGAATTTAAATGGCTTGAACTAGAAAGAAAACTGGAATATCACTATTTGCAATGAGGATTACAAGATAATGATTGAAAGAACAATAACATAAATGATTTGATCTAACATTGTGGAAATGAAAGTACAAATTGATAAGATAAAGTTGGAATACAATTGTAAAAAATTACAATGACATGTGTTTTGTTGTGTGCTGCAAAAGAGGCTTCAAAGTACACTAAGGTCACGTTTGGTAACTGGTTTTGGTACATGGTTTTTGGTTTTGGTACGAAATAGTAGTACCAACCCATGTTTGGTAAACATGGTGTTGGTTTTACTGTAGCAAACCAAAAAGCACTGTAGCGTACCAAATCTCACAATTTTTGGAACCATCAAAGTGGATGGTTTTGGATGGTGCGGGTACTGTAGCACCCTATGTGCGGGCACTGTAGCAACTCATGTGCGGGTACTGTAGCAACTCATTAATACTAATACTATTATATTAATATGTTAATATTAATACTAATATATTAATATATTTTAATATTACAAAATTTTAATATTATATTATAATATTAATATAATTTTAATATTATAATATATTAATATATTAGTATTTGATTACAAAACCAAAAAATTAATATATTAATATTAATATATTATAATATATTAATATTAAAATATATTTCAATATTATTTATTATATTTTAATATTATAGTTTTATTATCTTTCCTAAAAATTAATATATTAATATATTTTAATATATTAATATTAAAATATATTTTTGGAAATTTAATGTATTTTAATGTTATAGTTTTATTATCTTTCCTAAAAATTAATATATATTAATATTAATATTAAAATATATTTTTGGAAATTTAATATATTTTAATATTATAGTTTTATTATCTTTCTTAAAAATTAATATATTAATATTATAAATTTTAATATTTATAAATAAAACGTGAAACCATTCCAAATTACCAAACATGATTTGGTTTCAGAATTTAAATCCATACCAACTCTACCAAACATGGTTTGGTTTTTCAGTATCACTTTTTCTCACACCAAAACCATCTGCACCAAACATGGTTTGGAACCAAAATAAAATCACACCAAACCAAATCCAACCCAACCCAAACCAAAACCAAAAACCAACACCGCACCGCACCGTTACCAAACGTGACCTAAGTGTTTGTATTTATATTAATTCTTAAGTATCGTTTCCAACTGCCTCTCTATATTCTCCACATCTACTCCTTCTACCACGTGTCTCTGCCAAACCATTCTTCATCAATTGCTTGAATAACTACCAAGGCCACGCTTCCACTTTCTCCATGTTTAAATCAAGTCTACTCTTCTCTTTTCCTTCCAATGAATCTGGCCTGCATTTGGTACATATTCATTACATCTTCAAAACAACCACCTCCATAATTTTGGCCATTCTCCCTTGATTTTCGGCCACTCCCTCTAAACCACTACTTCCACTCCAATTACAAGTCGTCTTTGCCTCGTCCATAGAGATCTCTTAGTCAGACTTTACTAGTTTATGCAATGCCTCATGGCCTCTCCAAGCTCTACCACGTAGCATGAAACTTTAGGTGTCAACAGGTATATCATTACTATTTTGATGATAGTTTAGAGTAATTATATTACAAAAACTAATTACTCAAAGTTTAATATAACACAATTATAATGACAAAATAAATAAGTACTTACCGAATGACCACTTAGCTCAACGGTATAACCCCTCATCTTATGAGGGGTTTGAGTTTCCTTTAAGACAAAGGGGGTGTTTGTGTGGAAAAAGAAAAACAATAAAATTCTTACCATTCGAAAAACAAAAAATAAAGAAGCACATTAGTAGTAATAGATTTTCACATGTGAAATTATAAATATAAGCACAAATTACATAATTATTGGTTTAGGCATTCTTACACTTCATTCAATGCCTATTTTGTCCATGCTCCTAAAAATTGACGAAGATAATAATATTATTTTAGAATCTTATTAGTAAATATCAGAATAAAAATATTTGGAAAAAATATTAATATTTTATTCTTTAATAATAGAATTCATTGTTATTTAAAATTCTAAGCAACAACCATGTACTTTATTTACTTTTTCAAACTAAAATATTATCTTTAGTAAATCCGACTAGTAATGGTAATAATATATATATATATATAATAGTTATTGGGGCTATATGAATAATTTCTGTAATAACATTTATTGTAATTGTTTATGTATGACATGTTCTAGACAATAACCATCTTGAGTGTTAGATATGTTAGTTTGGTTTCAATGACATCGATAAGCTTCGTGAAAGGCAGAATCAAACGTTAAAGCAATGAAAAATACAAGTGAAGCATGAAAGTGAGCATATTGAGGTAAAATGTCTCCTGGAGGGCGACAACGACATTTTCCAAAGCCGTCACTTCAAGAAAAAAGTATCGTGGGTTAAAGAGGGTCATTTTGGCGCAGTTGTGAAGAAAAGTGATTTTAACAAAAATGCCTAAACTTAAGCATACGCTTTCAGTTTCAAAAAGTGGCTGGAAAACACATTTCTACGTTTGGAGGTACGCTTGGACCTACGCTTGAAGCGTAGGCCCCCTATGCTTAAAGCGTAGTTGCGGCAAGTTTTTGCCAATTTTTGTCTGCGATGTCCAAATTGTTCTGGGGTTAGTTTTATGATATGACCACGACTTATGTTCATGTGTTCTATATATATTATATTCACCAGAATATAGGGTTTGGATGTGAAATTATGAGAAAGGGCAAACTTAGGGTTTGGATCATCTTTGTCTATAAATACCCAAGTCTACAACAAGAGGAGATACGTCTTGAAGAATTCTCTGCAAGTTTTCTATAACTTCATCTTCTTCTACAGAGATATACATATGGTGAGAGAATATTATTGAGTGATTAGAGATAAAAAAAATTCTCTATTATTATTGGACGTCTTCAATCATGCTTCTACATCGACGATTTCTATGCACGATTGAATAGTATAATTGCTGAAAAATTTACACACCGTTTATAGCAAAGAGGTTGTGTTGATCCGTTGAAGAACGAAGCCATCTGTGTTCGGATATCAAAACAGGAGGTTTCGTGGTGATTTGCATTTGTTGAGAAGTAGAGTTGTCAGAGTACGGAGATCAGAGCGAAAGCTTCGTGGAGCGTGAGTGAATCTAGACTTTCAGACGTTGACTGAAGAACAAAACATTACAGCGGTTATAAGTTCCGTTTTCATAAAGTCTGTACAAATTCTCTGATTCATAGTGTATCGATACCCGAGTGTATCCATGGTTTTTACTTGGAGTCATTCCAAGGTTTTCCACGTAAAAAATATCTCTGTCTTCTCATTATTTATTTTCTGTACTTATATTCATATTTGTTTGATTGATCTATTTTTGAGAATTAAATTGAGAATTAGGGTTTGTGACTAATTAAAATTGAATTTTCGCTAAATAATTTTAATTGATCATAAAATCGACAAAAAGCCTATTCACACCCCCTCTAGGTTGTTTTCACTATCGTCTAGGTAATTTCAATTGGTATCAGAGCGTGGTTGCCCCGATTTAGGTTAACTACCTAGGGTTAGATCGTGAACTTAGATGATAGAGATGCCTCATGAAGAAGGTTCAATATCTAGATCCCCTTTGTTTGATGGCTCGACTTACACATATTGGAAAACGAGAATGAGAGCGTTTTTGAAATCTTTAGATGAGAGAGCATGGAATGCTATAGAAGTAGGATACTCACCTCCCACTGTAAAAGATGATGCGACTAATGAAGTGAAAGCAAAACCATCAAGTGAGTAGACTGTTGCCAAGACAAATAGCACAAATTGGAACTCAAAGGCGTTGAATGCACTATACAATACTGTAACTCTTAGTAATTTTAAGAGGATTACTACATGGGTAATTTCCAAGGAAGCTTGGGACATTCTCTAAGTCACTCATGAAGGAACGTCGAAGATGAAACAATCAAAGCTTCAAATTTTGAATTCTCAATTTGAATAGCTGAAGATGGAAGAGGATGAAGTTTACGCCGACTTTGAGAGCCTATTCATGAAACTACCATAGTAAAGAAAATCCTTAGGTTTCTACTTGAACGTTTACAATCTAAGGTCACTGTTATCTCAGAGGTCATGAGTCTTAAAAAAATTAAGGTTGAAGAATTGGCTAGAAATTTAAAATCTTTTGAGATGGCGATATTCAAAAACCCCCTAAGAAGGCTAGTGGCATAAAAGAGAAGAGCATAGCCTTCAAAACCACTAGGGAGGATCATGTTGAACCTGATGAAGAAAGTGAGTTGAGTCTGAATGATATAGCCATGTTTGCTAAGAGATTGAACAAATTTGTTAGGGCTAAACAAAATGGCCGAGGAGAAAAACTTGGGAATAAGTTGGGTGAGTCTAGAAGTAGAAATAAGACTCAAACTAGGAAGGACATGTATGATCCTAAAAGGAAGAAACCCAAATGTTTTGTATGTCAAGGATATGGTCACATAGCTGCAGAGTGTGCAAACACTTTGAAGAAATTCAAAGGATTAGCTGTCAGTTGGGATGATTACTCTGATAATGTATTAGGTAGTGATGCGACAGAATCAGAAGTAGGTGACGATTCTGAGAATTTCACTGTGTTTGTTGTATAGAGAAAAGAGGTTAAAGAAGTTGTTACAAGTTGGGCGATGTCTGACGAAGAAGGTTCTGAGAGTGATGAAGGTTGTGATGATACGCTTCAAGAGTCTTATGACAAATTACTTGATAAGATCGCACAATTTCATAAAAAGCACATGAAATTGTTGACTAAGAGTCTTAATATGGACAAAGAGTTACATTATTTAAAAGATGAATTAGTCAAAAGTTCTCAAACTCAAAATCTCTTACAGACTCAAAAGGCCAATCTGATGGAAGATTTGAATAAATCTGAACTAGAAAGAACTCTGGCTTTGAAGTTAGTAGATGATCTCAATAAGGACGTGGTTGAGAAATCTACTAAGATTGACAGTTTGGAAAAAGAGCTTAAAGATGCTAACTTAACTATTCTGAAATGGTCTAGTGGAACTCTTAAGCTTAATCATATGTTGAGTGTTGGAAAATCTGCAAGAAATATAAAGGGATTGAGTTTTGTTGGAGTATTGCAAAATTTGAATGTCGCTGCAAAAACCACCTTTGTAAAAGCCTGCCAAGTAACATCGAGTTCTTCAAAAGGAAATTCAAATTGAAATCCTAGAGCTCAATCCTTTGTCAAAACACCTATTGAAAACATGCCTTTCATTACCCCTAGATATCCTAGGAAGTCAACTGATGGAGCCCGGAGGTTTGTTCATATTTATCACCACTATGGTGTTAAAGGTCACATCGACCTAGGTGTTCTAAGTTGTGAGGGAAGGTGTTGAATTTAGTGAAGGAACAAAGAGTTCAACATGGAGATCATGTTCAAGATCAAATTCAAATGCTGAATGAAGAAATGAAGAATTTGTCAAAATTGGCGAATGGAGGTCCGAAGATGAAGAAGGCATGGATTCGCAAAAGTGAGCTACACTGTCTTGTAATTCATACTGCTCTTAGAGCATACAAATCTACTTCTTGGTATCTGGATAATGGATGTTTAAGGCATATGACTAGAGATAAGTCATTTTTTCGATTTCTTGAGGAGGTTCATGGTGGGATAGTAACGTTTGATGATTGGAAGAAGTCAAATGTTAAAGGAAAAGGTATGATTGTGATTCCTGGTCTACCTAAACTAGAAGATGTGTTTTATGTTTAGGGTCTTAAAGCAAATTTGTTGAACATAAGTTAGATATGTGATAACAATCATAAGATCACTTTTTCTCCCGATAAGTGTTCGATCATTGACTCTTCTGGGAATTGCGTGATGGAAGGTATGCGTTCAACTGATAATTGTTATTCCATTGTTCCTAGTACTGAATTGTTATGCAATAGAGTTAAACATGATGAAGTTGAAATTTGGCATCAGCGGATGGGACATGTTAATTTTCGAGAATTAACAAAAATTACTAAGAGTGACATTATTAAGGGAGTCCCTAAGCTTGGTTATGCAAAAGAAGTTATGTGTGGATCATGTTAAAATAGTAAACATGTTAGATGTCACCACAAAAAACAAATGTCATTGGTACTTCTAGACCTTTAGAGCTGTTGCATATTGATTTAATGGGTCACAGTAGGACATTGAGCAAAGACATAAAGAAGTATATTTTTATCATGGTGGATGATTACTCAAGGTTTGCATGTGTTGGATTTTTAAGTGAAAAGTCTGAAGCTTCTGAAAGTTTTAAGAAGATTTGTTTAAGAATTTAGACTGAGAAGAATTGTTCCATTTCTAGAGTGATGAGTGATCACGGAAAGGTGTTTAAAAATTCAAAAATTGAAGTGTTTTGTGATGGGAGAGGAATAAAACATGAATTTTCAGCACCTAAAACTCAGCAACAAAATGGAGTAGTTGAGAGGAAGATTAGGGTTATTCAAGAAATAGCCAATGTTATGCTATAGGGTAGGAATGTTCCTAGGCATTTTTGAGCCGAGGTGGTGAACACAACGTGTTATACCTCAAACAGAGTTTATCTTAGGTCTGACACCTTAAAAACTCCTTATGAACTGTGGAATGGCAAGAAACCCAATGTGAAATACTTTAAGGTTTTTGGAGCAAAATGTTATATTCTTAGAGATCATGAATTTATTGGGAAGTTCGAGTCTTAAGAGTGATGAAGGAATATTTTTGGGTTATTCATTGACTAGTCGAGCATATATGGTGTTTAACCTTAGTACTCAAACTATGCTGGAATCTGCGAATGTTATGGTTGATGACTCATGTGTTGATGAGTCTCCGATGTTTGCTGAGGAGGAAGATGGTGAGCCGTTCTTTATATTGGATAATGATTCTTCTGAGGTTAAAAAAAAGGGCAATGTGGTTAATGATGATACATCAAGTCCTGTAGAATCACATGATCAAATTGGTGATGTTTAGCATACACCTTCTAAAGAACAATCTGCAAGGGTAAAGTTGTATCATCCTTTAGATAATGTTATAGTATTTGTTGATCAGATGATGGTGACATGGAGAAAGGCTAGGAATGAGGTTTCATATGCATGTTATACATCTTCCTTGGAACCTGAAAATCTTAAAAAAGCTCTTCAAGATAGTGAGTGGAAAAATACTATGCAAGAAGAACTTTAGCAGTTTGTTAAGAATGATGTGTGGTATCTTGTGTCTAGACCAGAAGAGATAAACGTGATTGGTACCAAGTGGATTTTCAAGAATAAAAAGGATGAAAATGTTATACAGTTGTTAGGAATAAGGCTAGGCTTGTTGCTTAAGGATATAATCAGATGGAGGTTATTGATTTTGATGAGACTTTCACTCAGTTGCTAGGCTTGAATCTATTCGGATTTTGTTTGCTATCGCTTGTCATCTTGGATTTAAGTTGTATCAGATGGATGTAAAGAGTGCATTCTTGAATGACATTCTACATGAGGAAATATATGTGGAGCAGCCCAAAGGGTTTAAAGATCCTCATTGTCCGGGTCATGTTTACAAGCTGAAAAAGGCGTTGTATGGGCTAAAGCAAACTCCTAGAGCTTGACATGAAAGGTTGGCTGATTACTTGTTAAGAAGAGGTTTTGCATGAGGGGGAGTGGACACGACATTGTTTATTCAGAAAATTAAGAGTGATACAGTGTTTGCTCAAATCTTTGTTGATAATATTGTGTTTGGTTCCATTTCTAATCAGCTTGTTCATTATTTTGGAGATTAAATGAAACATGAATTTGAGATGAGCATGATTGGTGAATTGAACTTCTTTCTAGGACTTCAGGTTAGACAATTGGGCGATGGGATTTTTGTTTCCCAAACTCGTTATGTATTAGAATTGGTGAAGAAGTTTGGTTTGAAAAAGGCTAAGGATGCTCGCACTCTTATGAGTACAAGTGTCAAGGCTAACTTGGATACTAAAGGAAAAGATGTTGATTCTACACTTTATAGGAGTTGATTCTCATCTTCTGGTGAGAGAATATTATTGAGTGATTAGAGATACACAAATTCTCTCTTGTTATTGGACGTCTTCAATCGTGCTTCTTCATCGACGATTTCTATACACGATTGAATGGTATAGGAGCTAAAAATTTCACACAGCATTTATAGCAAAGAGGTTGCATTGATCCGTTGAAGAATTGAACCGTCTATGTGCGGAGTTCGAAGTAGGAGGCTTCATGGTGATTTTGATCTGTTGAGAAGTAGAGCTGTCAGAGTACGGAGATCGGAGCGAAAGCTTTGTGGAGCGCGAGTGAATCTAATCTTTTAGACGTCTAGTGAAAAACAACAAATTACAGCAGTTGTAAGTTCTATTTTCATAGAGTCTATACAAATTCTCTAATTCATAGTGTATCGATACCCGAGTGTATCCGTGGTTTTTATAGGGAGTCTTTCTAAGGTTTTCCATGTAAAAAATCTCTATGTCTTCTCATTATTTATTTTCTGCACTTATATTCATATTTTCTTGATTGATCTATTTTTGAGAATTAAATTGAGAATTAGGGTTTGTAACTAACTAAAATTGAATTTTTGCTAAATAATTTTAATTGATCATAAAATCGACAAAAAACCAATTCACCCCCCTCCCCCCTCTTGGTTGTTTTCACTATCATCTAGGTAATTTCAATTTCTATAAAAAACTTTAGGGATCCACCGGCTAATACATAGCCTTGCCCTTTTTACGAGGGCATAAGGAGGTTTCAATGGCATTGGATGGGGTTTCTTGCACATGCATGTCTCTATTGTATTTTGGGTTAGGATTGTCCTTCTCGTGTGTTTATTGCTTCTGCTGCATTCTTGGTTTAAGACTGGAAGTAACGATCGGGATTTGATTTCACAGTCGATCATTAGGCTTTCGGTTCTCCTTGGATTTCATTTATCTCTCTTCCTACGTCCCATGTTGGAATCATTGGAATTCGAGCCTAACATTCTTATATGTATAGGCCAAGGGTTGGATACTTTATATGAAAATAAACCACCAATTGTGCTAAAATCTCTTAAACAGTTGCAATATTTACCTCTTCATATAAAACATTTATTAAAAAATAGCAAATTCTTTAAAGGATTAAATTTTAAATATTTTGACACGTATCTATCAATGCAACCCACATTCCGGAGTTTTTTTGATCGGGAATGTTAGACTATAATCAATTCACTGAACTATTCGACTATGATCAATTTATTGAACTACTGAAATTTCAATAGATACCTTGAATGACTAAAATTGAAGTCCGATCAATGTCAACTAGGGCTACAAACGAACCGAGCCTAGCCCAGCCGAGTTTGGAAATGTTTAAGTTCGGTTCATTTACTTAACGAGTTTGAAAAATGTGGTCAGGCTTGACTACTTTATTAAACATCTTAGGGTTTCTACACCCGCCCAAGAACGAAAACTAGGGTTTGCTAACCCTAATAGCCAGACACAAATAATTGCGAATCAAAAATCACATACAACACACACCAAACACAAACGACACAAATATATAAAGTGGTTCAACCAAAACGAGCCTACATCCACTGAGAGAACCGTTTCACTATAATCAATGAGAGGATTACAAGGGGATGATCCGGAGATCATACAAACGCACACACACACTGTATACACACGCCTATATCACTCACCCTCACCGGTGTTTCACTCACAATAAGAAATAGAACTCTGTATCTGTTCTTCTCTCTCTATCTTTGTATCTCACAAAACTTATTTTTTGTGCTAGATCACACCACGATCTTCAGTTTGTGTCACACACATAATTGCCCCCATCACCTCACAATTCAATAGGGCACACCCCTATATCTATAAGAGAGGTAAACTTGATGGATAAGTCAATAGGAATCATATCCCAATCAGAATTGCAGTCATAAAGTCTTTCCATAAATTAATTCATGCATCTGGCTCACCGAGTACTTGGTTAAACTCCCACCGAGTACTCGGTGGTTGCGTAAGTCCGCGCAAACACGTGCAAGTGCGCAAAAGGTCTCGACCATTTTTTCACCACTTTGCGCAAGTGTGCGATAGTTCGCACTTTACCGAGTACTCGGTAAAGAGTCCATCGAGTACTCGATGGTTCTTTACACCAATTCCCATTTTTTCTCCAAATCTCTTCTCGATTCACGAGGAAAGAAGTCATTATCTAACAATCTGCCACTTGACGACTTTCGATCCATCAATCAACTTAATCAATGATCAGTACTTCTAACGATGCTCTCATTTATATCTTCAAGCATGAAGACCCGTTGAAGTTGTGCACAACTCCAATTCCTCTATTTTCACCATTTTGGTCAACATGACCATGCTGATAGCTCCCACTACATGAGCAATATCTAGCCTTCTACAGAAACTGCGATTTCTGTTGTATCTGGCCACTCTGTCTTGTAACCACTATCACTTCTAACTTTACCTTGCAAATTTTGTCGTGTCTGTCTTCTTTCTCCCTTTCACTAAGAGACTTTCTGGTTGTTGTATATAAAACTCCTCTTTTAGGTCACCTTGGAGGAAATCAGACTTGCCATCTAATAGCTCTAGATGAAAACCCTCTGCTTCAACAATGCTAGAATGTCTAAAAATCTGCCACTTGCCATCTAATAGCTCTAGATGAAAACCCTCTGCTTCAGACTTGCCACCTTGTATGTTTCATCATCATCTGATTTATCTCCATCTGTATGCAACAAATTATGCGGTGTATCACCCTGTTGAGTAGTGCCATCTGCAACCTGTTATTCACTATCTAAAACATATTCTATCTTAGCATACACAGGATCACTCTGTGCTCTACCGCTCCATACCTTTTTTGGTATTTTCTACTCCAATGATACTGATGGACCATGATTCATAAGATACGTTGTTGTACTGACTGGTTCTGCCCAGAATTGTTCTGACAACCCTATCGGAATGCACATGCTTCTGGCAATCTCAGTCACTTTTCGATTCGTACTTTCTACTTCACCATTCTACTATAGTGTACTTGGAACAGTCTTCTCTAATTTGATAATATTCTCATAGAAAAAAATATTAAACCCGGAGTCTTCGTTTTCTCCACCAAAGTCGGATCTCAGTTTCTTTACCTTCAACCCTGTCTCCTTCTCTACCATGGCTCTCCATTTCTTGGACACATCGTACACTTCACTTTTATGTTTCAAGAAGTAAACCCATATCCTCCTGGAATGGTCGTAAATGAAAGTCACGAAGTTAGACTTTTCACCAAGAGATAAGACAGTTGTTGGGCCCCAGATACCCATGCGAACTAGCTCAAGATTCCCCAATGTGAGACTTCTGTTGTTGCTCTTGAAACTAACCCTCTTCTGTTTACACTCAAAGAAGTCGATGTCAATCGATTTTACTGGTAGTTTTCCCTTCAAGAACATAACTGTGAGCTCATTTTCACTCATGTCACTAGGCCTCTGGTGCCACAAGTTGTGATACTCCTTGCCTCTTGCAACTGTAATCACTTTGATAAAATTGGTGGTTGTGTAGAGTGTAGCTTCTTTTTTTCCTCGTGCTATAGTCGTAGCCCTCTGGAAATCTTCCACTGATCTTCACTAAAAATGGTCACATAACCTTCACTCGCTAACTGGCCTACTGAGATCAGGTTTTTCCTCAAGTCTGGAATGTGTTTTACATCCCTCAGCTTCCATATCGATCCACTCAGTCTGATATGTACTTCAACCTTGCCAACAACATTGTCGGGCTGATCATCACCTGAATAAACCTTGCTAAGGTTTCCAGGTGTATAGCTCTCGAAGAGCTCTTGACTTAAGATGACATGGAATTAATGATGCTCTAGAGTCCAAGACCCAAAACTCTATCTTGCTTTCCAAAGAGCATAACAACGCATCATCTTCTGAAATAAGATTCATTTCAGTCTTGTGATCCGCTACATTCCGCGAGGATCTGCATTGGTCTTTATAATGGCCAAGTTTGCTACAATTCCAACACTCAATGGAATTTCGAGACCCGTGTGTCGACTTGGAACGACCACGTCTCTAACTTCAATCCTTCATTCTGTTAGAACCTATGCTTCTGGTATCGACATTCAATGCTGAGCCACTGTTAGAAGAGTTTGACTCACTCTATCTTCTAATCTCTTCTGTGAGTATCATACTCACCACGGAATCATACTGTAACGGTTCCACTCCTGAACAATTACTGATTGCAGCCTTCGTAGTGCTCCAACTCTCTGGCCATTGGCTTATAAGAAAAGCCGCTTTCATTTTGCTAGTGATTGACATATCAACTGATTTGAACTGCTCCACAATTTCATTAAGGGCACTAAGGTGTTCACTAACCTTCCCATTCTCGGACATCTTCAGATTTGCCGATCTAGTGATAAGATGTACCATATTTGCACCAGACGGCTGTTCGTACATGCTCGAAAAACCATCCATGAGAGACTTTGTTGTCTTCTCATTCCTGAAGTTGAAGGTGACGGACTTTGACAACGTCAATCTGATCATACCGAGAGCCTTTCGATCTAGGATTGACTAATCCTCTTCTTTCATCAATTCTGGCTTCTTCCCTTCTAATGGCAAGAACAAATTCTTCTGGTATAACACATCCTCAATATGCATATTCCAATAGGCAAAGTTTGCACCATCAAACTTCTCGATCATCGCTATGTTTTCTTTAGCTATAGCTCCCACTGAGCCTCTTGCTGATCAGAACGCCTCTTGCTGATGATGTGGCACTGCTAAAGTGGCCGAGTACTCGATAAACACAGCGTTGAGTACTCGGTATTTCTTCATTATCGAGTACTCGATATGACTCTCGTCGAGTACTTGGTGAAGACTTCACTCGTCTTCCTTGGCAAGCGCATGATGGCGCGTGGGACCTTCTTTCGCTGCGCGGCTGACGGGGTTCACTTCGTTTCAACGATACGAGGCTCCTGGTATGGTTGGTTTCTGATTAAAAACAACTCTGATCTCAGAATTTGGACCAAAACATACGGACTTCTTCTTTACTTCAACCTGAAGCTCTGATACCACTTGTTAGGATTTTTACACCCGCCCAAGAATGAAAACTAGGGTTTGCTAACCCTAATAGCCAAGCCACAAACATTTGGGAATTAGAAATCACACATAACACACACCAAACATAAACTACACAAAGATATATAGTGGTTCGGCCAAAACAAGCCTATGTCCATTGAGAGAACCGTTTCACTATAATAAATGGGGGGATTCCAAGGGGATGATCCGCAGATCATACACGCGCACACACACACTGTATACTCACGCCTGTATCGCTCACCCTCACCGGTGTTTCACTCACAACAAGAAATACCACTCTGTATCTCTTCTTCTCTTTTTATCTTTGTATCTCACAAAACTCACTTTTTTGTGCTATCCCACGATCTTCTGTTTGTGTCACACACACAATTGCCACCACTACCTCACAATTCAATAAGGCACACCCTTATATTTATAAAAGAGGTAAACTTGATGGACAAGTTAATAGGAATCACATCCCAATCAGAATTGGAGTCATAAAGTCTTTCCATGAATTAATTCACGCATCTAGGTCACCGAGTACTTGGTAAAACTCCCACCGAATACTCGATGGTTGCAAAAGGTCTCGGCTACTTTTTCATCACTTTGCGCAAGTGCGCGAGAGTTCGCACTTTACCGAGTACTCGGTAAAGAACCCACCCGAGTATTCGGTAGTTCTTTATACGAATTCCCATTTTTTCTCCAAATCTCTTCTCGATCCACGAGAAAAAGGAGTAATTATCTAACAAAACGATCAAGGTCGAGCCGAGCATTAGATTTAACGAGCTTAAGAATTGCGTTCAAACTCGGCTCATTTATTGAACGAACAAGCTCGAGTCAAGCCTGCTCACGAACAAATCGGTTCATTTACATTCCTAATAACCACCACTTTATGACTTAAAATAAAATTTTGGGTTGTATCATAATCTATGGAGTATTTTCTTAAACATAAAGTTAATATAGTTTGGTAATTATGGCCTCGTAGTAGGAAAAAATTACATACATGAAAGGTATTATGGAGTAGTATTCGTTTCAAGGTTAGATCTAGGTTGATCTACAATTCATTTTCAGTTTCTTGTATAAATTGAAAAGACTCCCAGCATAATATTTGAAATTTGAACTAAAGTTAATTTCCTCAACTACATATTAAAATTAAAAGAAAAGGAAAAATGCTACAACCAAAATCTGAGAGTAATGTGTGAAGAAATTCAACTTAATTTCAACTGCACAGCATGAACAAATAAAATAAAATCTGATGAAGTAAAAGAGAAAAGAAAAAAAGAAAAAAAATTGTGTTGTAACCCCAACACTGTAGATTGACATCAACATGACAACCTGATTCGCTCTTCCTTTCCAGGAAGGATTAGGAAAATCCTATTATTGCAGTTTCTATTCACATTAGCAATAACTGCACCAGCCGGATCTCAGTTATCATAAGAGATCGGTCTTTTCTATTGATTTCTACGAATTAGATTTTAAAAATTTATTCAATGAGGTATTCAATTCCATATTATTTCATTTAACGCAAATCCTTCGACACTAATCCAACGTTACTTAAACAATATTTATTTTCTTTTAGAATCCCATCAAAATTGATTTTTTATTTATCGAATAACTTTTACTTAATCAATAAATTCCCTCTCTCTTTTCCTTTATTTTTTTTTTGTTTTGTCCACCACTCTTTATCCTTATATTATACATAAAAATTTAATTTAATTGAATAATTTATAAAGGGTTCTGATAAATCTTGAAAATGAAACTAAAAACAATACAGAAGAATTCATATTTAAAAATTAAATTAAAATTTCAAATTTTAAAATTAAAATTTAATTTATTTAGCTACATATATCCTTCTTTAAGACAACCAACTGTTATTCTAAGGTCAACATGACCTAGCCTAGCCTTCTGGAATTTTAAAATTTTAATTTAATTTATTTAGCTACATATATCCTTCTTTAAGACAACCAACTGTTATTCTAAGGTCAACATGACCTAGCCTAGCCTTCTGGAAAGGAGATAGATTCAAAGGTTGCATAATTACATAACCTCACTTGTCAAATTAATCAATTTGGTCAAGATCTCCACATGGCTTCGTCAGTGACGCGTTTATGGACCAAATCAACCCACGAAGAAGGTCCTAAATGACGTGGAGTGTAAGGAACAATATTTATATAAGATACTATAAAATAATTGCTTCATCGAATCGAAAACAGCAATTCAATATTTCAATCCGATCCAAAGAAGAGATAGCGAACGAATATAATTAATCACAGCCACAATGTGCAACGAGGTGATGTGGTTTTCGAGTGGCAAGACCAGCCGTTCTGGCTGTGGAAGGCGTGTCCCGTCAGTCTTGGATCGAATTCAGGCATCAAGTCCGCTGTCAATTCAGAGACCGCTGGCCATATTAAAGTTTCTTTTTCTTACACTATTCTCAAAAGATTACTCTCTCTATCATTAGCTGAAACTGTATTGGTTTTCATGATGTCTATATACTATTTTAGCAATTCAATTTTCTAAAAGATGAAGTAGCTAGGCAATTTCTATGTGGAGCTTCTCTAATCCATATCTGTTATCTATTGATATCAAATTATGTAGTTCTTGATGTTTTACTCTATTGTTTTTCTTTCTTGCATTAATGAGAGGATTTTTTTATTTTATTTTAATTACTATTACAACAAATGAGTTTTTTCCCAAGTTTGTTTGGATTTTGTTTAAATTTTTTTTTTAAATGAAATAAAAAGTGATTTGGCCTTAAGGGCCTATAATCTCTAAGAATTGAAATTGCATAAATAACTTACCTATTATTATACAAACTGAGGCTAGACAGCCTAGGACCAATGTTTAACGTCTTTGGCACGACGTTTCACAAAGGGTTATCCAACACCTTTCCTCTTTGTCATATTTCTCTTAATTAAAGGACAAAATATATGAGGTGACTCTCTAAGCGCTCTCACCCATAGATAATTAGTACTACTCATGACATCGAGTACATAACAATAATCACCATGTAAAATACCTCATTTTTCTTGTTCTAACTTCAGAACCTGTATGGTCAGTGCTTCCATCAAATCCTCCTTCAAAACCTTAGACAACAGTCCTTCCACTATCTCATCACTCTCCAGTAAACTGACGGACGCCATAAATTCAGGTCCCGGATCAATCTCCTCATAATATCTCAGTCTCTGCCCATGTATCCCAAACCTTTTATCGAATACTACTTCTCCGCGGGGTTAAACAGATCTAACCCTGTGTGTTCCTTCCCATCTTTGTTAGAGTTTACCTAGAAACACTTTCAGCTTTCGATTACATTGCTGTTTTCGGCCAAGCTTAAAAAACTTAAGACGAACATGCTTATCATGATGTACTCTTGTTCGAGCTATGTAACTCTAAGCATCCTTATACGCACAACTCCATATCCCCTCACACTTGTCTCTCAATCGCGGATCTTCCAAGGCATACAACTTATCTATCGTGTTTATGCTCAACACTCGCTCATTTGGAAAGGGATCTTTGAGAGGGGTATCATCCTTGATAGGCTCTATGACAATTTGTGGCAAATGATCAGCTCTAGCATTCTTCACACCTGTTTTATCTTTTAATTCATCCTCCTCCACACGTAACACCATCTCAAGAAGCTTACTTCCAGGCACCAACTTCTGTGGAGGAATAAGTTGAGGTCCAAGTGACTCTCTTGATGCTCTCTCTAACTGTGAATACAACGCAGCTTCTAACGCAACAATATCTTTCCAACTAGATCGTTGTTGGTCCTCTCCATTTTCAAAATTCACCTCTGACCTTTCCAGCACAATCTCCAAATAATCTCTTACACTACTCCGAGGTACAACTTCGTCAACCATCCCCTCTATATTAAAACACTCAGCTGGTTCAGGTAGTTGATGGTTGGTATTAAAGACATTCATCCTCATGTTTAAATTCCTAAAAGATATGTCCATAACCCTTGTTCTGCAATCAACGCATGCATTTGCCGTAGCAAAAATGGTCTTCCTAAGATAACAGGGATATGTCTCCTTGATCTATGATCAGGATCTATGTCTAATACTACAAATTCTATAGGATAGTAGAACTTACCCACTTGCACTCTGACATCCTCCAAAATTCCTCTCAGTTGTTTAGTTGATCTGTCTGCCAATTGAAACACCACCGAGGTAGTATTGAGATCTCCCAACCCTAGCTTCTGATAGACCGAGTAAGGTAATAAATTAACACTCGTACCTAGATCAAGAAGAGCTCTACCAATCTTCTGGTTACCAATGACACAAGAAATAATGGGAGCACCGGGATCTTTCCTCTTAGGCGGAGTATCACTCAGTAAGATCGAACTCACTTGTTCATTCAACAAAATCTTTTTCGGGACCTTAGTTCTGTTTTTATGCTTTTGAGTACAAAGATCCTTCAAAAATTTGGCATAGGGTGGAATTTGGTCAACAATGTGTAGAAGAGGTTTATTGATCTCGACTTGCCGACATGGATCCAACATGTCCTTTTCCTTATGCTCTTTATAGGGAATCGACTCTCGGAGACGTTGAGGGTAAAGTGCTAGTTCCTCATATAGTGCCCTTTTTGGTTCTTCATCTTCCTTCACTTGAGGTTGATCTTTCTGAGCATTCTCAGCCTCTTTCTTCTGAACTTCTTCTTCTGCCTTTCTTTAAACTTCTTCGACCTTTTGTTTCTTCAGCCTCTCCTCATACTGCTCCTCAGCCTTACTTTCCACTTCTTTTCCATTTCTCAAAATTATGACTACTTGGACTGTCTCATGACGAGTCTTAACAAAGAGGGCTCCAGTACTTGTTGCGGTTTTGGGTTCACCACCGGTTGACTAGGCAATATTCTCACTATCCTATCCATAGTATCCGCTAATTGTACCATTCGGGCTTCCATTTGAACAAAGGATTGGGAATGAGAGTTCAGTGTTTGGATGGTCACCTGAGAATTATTAGATTGATTTTTAATCTCCCTCAAGGTACTCATCATCTCTTCAAAGTCAGGTGGTCTTGATAGTGAATTTTGAGTTGCTTGTTGATGTTGGAAATGGTTTTGAGGATATGGAGGGTAAGCTTGATTTAGATTGAATCCTTGGTTTTGGTTTACTTGAGGCAAGGTCTGTTAGTTATATGGCTCGACAACTTGATTATTATTGAATGCTTTGAGAGCCTGAGAATTATTAGATGACTCTCTGGGTTGGTAATTTGATTGAGAATTTTGAGTCATTATTCTTGGCTGAGATTCGAATGATTGCTGACTCTGTTGGAACCTTGGTTGACTGTTGGATGATTGTCATTGTGGGACCCTTTCTTGTTGGTTTTTCACATTTGTGGATGTGTAGGATAAGAATGGGTGATTTCTGGCATTAGAAGTGTATGAATTTGTGAAAAGAACATTATTTGAATAGTTCCACGATGCGTTGGCATCAACGACCATTATGTCCTGACACTCATTTTGGGAATACTTGGCTTCTACCTTTGAGAATTCTCTCATAGGTGAATGATTTTGCTTGAGAAGCTTGTCCACTTTCTCTCCTAATAACACCGCTGAATCTTTTACATCATCATGATTCACCTCATACACTTTTTAAGATCTCTTGTCAAGACCACCCCTAGACCTTAAATTTGATTCATATTGGATTCCATTCTCACTGATATTGTCAAACAAGTCTAAAAGTTATTTTGTCGGCTTCAGGGTAAATTGACCTTGTGTTGATACATCTATCAAAGTCTTATGTGCTTCTCCAAGTCCCTTGAAAAAATGCTTAGCCACATCCTGTTCAGTGAACCTATGGTGGAGACACTTATACAAGATTTCACTATATCTCTCCCCAAGCATCATGAAACTGCTCACCAGACAATTCTTTAAAACTTTTCATTACATCTTGTGCTTCTTAGGTCTTTCCTATGGGATAGTGTTTTTCTATAAATTCTTTCTGAAAGGCTTCCCAATCAATTTTAATAGCCTTACCTAATTTGATGTACCATCTTTTAGCTTTGTCTCTCAACAACCAAGGAAATATAAGCGCTCGCAAATCATTTTTAGTCAAACCCTCAAACCTAACTATAGATGCAACCTCTAATAAATCATTTATATGCTGGTATGGGTCCTCTATCCTAATGCCAGTAAATTTTGGAAGCATATTGATCATGTTTGACTTAATCTCGAAGTGCTTCGCGCCTTCCTCTTCTGAGAAATTTGCATAGGAATCATATGCCTCCGGTGCGTAATATCTCTGGTGCCCTCTATTGTTCACTCTTTGGTCACCCATCGCACATTCTTCTGTCCGACGACGATGCTCTTAAATATCTCAACATAAAATACTTAGAGTTATTTCGATCTCAGGGTCATAAACAACTAATGTTGTACTTGGATTAGAACGGGTCAATCTATTGGTCATACACTGAGCTCCCAAGTTTTATTTAATTTGTTTTCGAATTTTTTTTTATAATTTTTTGTTTAATAATCACAAAATCGCAGTTTTGAGGTCCTAAACGACGTTTTTCAGCTAAAAATCGAATGAGCTCACTACATAGCCGTGAGTCTTGTTCAGTGGCCCTTTTCCACTGAAAAACCTCACCTCGTTTGCAAAAATCGGAATATATTTTTTTCAGAACATAAAATTAACTATTTCTAAACTCTTCTACCTATTAACAAAAATAAAGCTAAAATTATGTGCAAAATTAAGATAAACTAAAACTCACAAGAGGTCTAACGATGCAAATTTCACTTCTCCGCTAAATCCCCTTATGCTTCTCAGAGTACCTCTAAAAAACACACGAATTTCAACTTTAGATACAATCTACAATAACGCAATGCAAATAAATTAATAAAGCTATTGAACAATACCAAATCCTCGGCAAGGGTGCCAAAAAATTGGTGGGGGTTAGGTGTGTGCAAAATATGTGGTTAAAAATAACACATTAACGACACTTTAGGTTTTACCCTTCTGCAAGCGCACATATCAATTGTAGACAGTTTTGCTTAAGTAGGGGAATATTGATCCCACATATATGAGGATTGTTAACTTTAATAGTCTAAAAACACTTAATTATATTTTTCCAAAAAGAATTTGGTTTTGTGAATTATCTAATACTAATAAACATAAAACAGAAAACAATAATGAATAATGGTTATGATTCAGATAGAGAGAACACTAGGGTTTCCTCACTCCACCACTAACCGCATGATATAGTTCAAATTCTATTTCAATTACATGAGGGCGATCCATTGACTGTGAATTAGGTCGCACCGCGCCAGCAGTTTGACCCCAAAAAGGATTACTCTCAACTGGATCGTGACAACCCATCTTAAGATAAAACTGATAAGTGTGTGCCAACTACTAACATAAAGTAAATGCAGAAAATTAAATTAAAGTATGAAAATAAACTAAAGCATGTCTATATCAGTTTGTCAGGACATGGCCTATGTCAACCTAGGGTTTCGAGGTTTATGACCACCATTGTGTAGAAAATTACAGATTAAACATCCGAGTCCCAACCCATAGTAAATAATTGTCATTGTGTAAGATAAATACATTCGAAAATTTTAAGAAAATAATAAATTCAAATATATAAACTTGTATCACGAATAAAAACGGTCTCCCATCTAACACAATCATTACAGTATAGTCACAGTTTCCCTTCTCTACAATTGAATATAAAATTAGAACTAAATTACTTGATTAAGGTTTTGCGAGAAAACCCTAGATACCGAGTTAGTTGATCATGGCTGAGAGAATCTGCATTGTCGGTGTATAAACGCTCTCCATGTCCTTCTTCTCCGGATCTCTAGGTCTTCAATAGTGGTTCTCTTCAATGGAAGCAAGTCAGAACTTTGAACATGATAACTCTATGAATGAACGTACGTGAAAATCAGAACCAGAACCTCCAAACCTAACCCTCTCATATTTATAAACAAGAAAAGGGAAACCTTAATGGTTGCCCTTTTCTATAATTTCATAATACATGAATAATGTCTTTAAAATCTTATGTAAATATGTGTATAAGCTTGTATGTAGAGGTCTAAAATCACCGATCACTTAAAATATCGAAGTAGGGTTAAAACTGGAAAAGTCCAAAACAACTCTTGCTGGTTTTGAAAGTTACGGTCGGACGATAATACCTGTTTTGATGATCACAAACCATTTATGCATGTTCGGTACTAATAAAAATTGAGTTATATGTTTCAGCAAAAGACAGGGAAAGAATCCTCGTAAATGAATGCTTAACAACAAAAGTGAAAAATGGAATTCAAAAGAGCAAAAACAACAAAGGACAAGATGGTCAATGAAAAGCGGAAATTGAAGACTCAAGACCGGGGTAGATAGGTCGGGGTGCGAATACTGTGAAAAGGTATTTTATGCGCTGATTAGTCCAATAAGCTCAAGTGATCAAAGAACTTAACTTTAAACGGAACAAAAATGATCATTTCAAGTAGTCGGGTTTCACCCAGTCGACTGGCCAAGCCATGGAAGTTAACTGGCAGTGACCCAGTCGACTGCTAGTACAAAACTGGGCAGTCGACTGGAACAATCATAGATTTTGAGAACATATAATCGTATTAGCCAGTCCACTGGCTCTTAACGTAGTCGACTGGGTTTCTTGAGGCAGTCGACTGGCAGTGACCGTTGGGAAAAATAATTTTATATTCTGATTGGTGGCAGTCGACTGGGATTTTAAAGGCAGTTGACTGGCTGACCCAACTTTTGACAAAAAGTTATTTTTAAAAATGTTTTTCCCTATTCCTTAGTGTATTATTCTCCCAAATTTTCCAAACTCACTCTCCTACTCTTCAAGTGTGAGATTCGCTCTCTCAAACCCTAATGTGCCCTATATATAGAATGAGATGAGTATTTTGAAAAATATGAGTTCTAGTGCGAGAAATTTCATAACTCTTCATCTTCATCTTTCTCTCTAGCACACTTTGAAAAAACCATTGAAGGCAAGAAGCAAGAAGCTTGATTTTCAACTCAAATCTTTTGAATGCTTTAAACTCTAGTGTTGGTTATTCTCTCTAATCTCTCAAAAAGCCATTGAAGGCAAGAACCAAGAAGCTTGATTTTCCACTCAAATCTTTTGAAAGCTTTAAACTCTAGTGTCATTTAAATTCTCTTGTGCACACTTGTTGAAATTATTCATTTGAGAATATTCATTTAGAGTTCTTGAAATATCACTTAAAAACACTTGAGCTTATATTGATCAATCTTCCATAAAAACCTTAGGATTTTGAGTGTTTTTATTTCTTGAGTGATATATTGATTGCATACACAAACTCTAGTGTCATTCAAGAGGATTTTTCTCTTGAATGTGAGACGAGCTCGTTAGCTCTTGTGTAAAGGTTTGCTATTCCACTTGTGAAGGAAGAGCCATAGTGAAAGGATCGGGAAAAGTTTCAAGAAGGGGTTCTTGAGCCGAGGAGTAGGAGTTACCAAACCTCGAAAAAATCGCGGTGTCAATCTCTCTATCTCTATCTCTATTTCCTTACGTCAATATCATGCATGCTATAGTTATTTCATTATTTTGCATGATATATTAATCTTGTAATAAATTCGTTAGTTCAACTAACTTGAATCTTCAAATTGGAACTATTGCTTCTTTATTGAACTAAGTGATTATCAAGTATAGATTGTTTTAATTTTCAAAAAAAATAATGAATTTATTCAAACACCCTATTCACCCCCTCTAGGGTTAATTAGTGACTAACAATTGGTATCAGAGCCTAATCTCTACTAGTTTCAGATTTAACCATCTTAGAGAACGATCATGGCCTCTAAATTAGTCACTCACATTGAAGGATAATCGAACAATAGGCCCCCATGGTTTGATGGATCAAACTATAGCTATTGGAAAACTAGGATGATAGATTTCCTTCAAGCTATTGATTACCAAATTTGGCAAGTTATTGTTGATGGACCTTTTTTTATAACCAAAGTTGTAGGTGGTAAAACAATTCCTAACTTGCCAAATGAATGGGATAATGATGAGCGTAGGCTTATGTCCTTTAATGCTAAAGCCAAGGTTAACCTAAATTATTCTTTAAGCCTAAATAAATTTAATCGTGTCTCCATGTGCACTACGGCTAAAGAAATATGGGATAAGCTAGAAATAACTTATGAAGAAACCTCTCAAGTGCAAGAATCTAAAATTGATATACTCATGCATGAATATGAATTATTTACCATGAAGGATGATGAAAATGTTAATTCAATGATGTCTCATTTTACTAATATTTTGAATGGACTAAATCATCTTAGTAGAATTATTCCTAGATCTGATGTTTAACGTAAAGTTCTTAGAAGCCTTCCGGTCAAATGGGATGTAAAGGTAACAACAATCAAAGAAGCTCATGATCTTAACACCATGAGCCTTGACGAGATATTCGGATCCCTTCTCACTTGGGAAATCACTCTAAAATCTCGAGAGGAAGACACCAAGCAAAGAAAAGGTATAGCTTTGCAAGCCTCTACCAAAAATGAAGCCAATGAGCAAATTGAAAAAGAAGTAGATGAAGACATTGCATTAATCACCCAAAAATTCAAGAGCTTTCTTCAAAGAAAGAAATTCAATGGTGGTAGATTCATAAGGAGGAACGAGCAAAGAAGCGAGCCTAGCAAGAGGGAGCCTCCAACTTGCTTTAATTGTGGGAAGCCGGGACACTATAAGTTCGATTGTTTCAAGCTCAAAAAGGAGATTGAGAAAATGCCAAACAAGATGGCTATGAATGCTACATGGGATGATTATGACTCGTGTGAATTTGATGAAGAAGAAAATGGCGAGGAAATGGCAAACCTTTGTCTCATGACAAAGGAGGATGAGGTATATCTAAACTCCCATACTTTAAATAAATCTAAATTATCATATGAAGAACATCTTAGATCTTATAATGAATTACAAGATGCATTTGAAAAGTTGTATGAAGAATTTGAAAAATTAGCTAGTAAACACATGACACTCAAGAAAATAAAATCTTCATGTAGTTCTACTTGTTCCAATTCTATTGTGTCAAGTGTAACGGATGATAAAAATATTGAACTAGAGAAGGAAAATGTTATTTTGAAAAAGACCATTGATGATCAAATCAATATTTTGGCAAAATTTACAAAAGGAAAAGAAAATCTAAGTATCATGTTAGGCAAACAATGAAGATCATTTGACAAAAGTGGATTAGGGTACGACACTTTTGAGAAAGATGTTATTCTTTTGAAGAAGAGGAAATCATTGAGGCATACATTTACTAAAAAATCATCTCATGCATCCTCAAATGATCATTAGCATGTTAAATGTTATTATTGCAAGAAAAATGGACATTAAGTGAATGCTTGCTTGTGTAAAATGGAGAAAGTAATAACTAAAATGATTTGGGTTCCAAAAGGAACCCTTGCATCTCTTTCTAACCTTAGCGGACCCAAAGTAAAATTGGGTACCAATGAACTTCACTTATTTTTGTAGATATGTTTGAAGTCCACTTCAAAGGATAAATGGTTCCTTTATAGCGGATGCTCAAGGCATATGACGGGGGACAAATCAAAGTTCAATTATCTTAAATCCTATGAAGGAGGAAATGTCACTTTTGGGGACAACTCTAAAGGTAAAATTATTGGAATGGGCTCCATCAATATATCTTCCTCTCTCTATAGATAATGTATTATTAGTTGATGGTCTGAAGTATAACTTGTTTAGTATTAGTCAATTATGTGACAAAGGCTATGATGTTATTTTTAGGTCCAATGCATGTATAGTTGAGAAAGATGGAAAACAATTATTCAATGCTAAACGAAATGGAAAGTTGTATACTATGTTGCTATGTGAATTGCATGAACACGATGTTAAATGTTTTGTCACGTCTAGAGAAAATAGTTGGTTATGACATAGACACTTAGGAAATGCTAGTATGGACCTCATTCATCGTTTATCCAAATATGATTTAGTCAAAGGCCTCCCGAAGACTAAATTTTCAAAAGATAAAGTATGTAGCGCATGTCAAGTAGGTAAGCAAGTTAAGTCATCTTTCAAGAAAAAAGAAAGACATTACCACTTCTAGACCATTAGAACTACTTCACATGGATCTTTTCGGTCCGGAGAGAACGACTAGCTTAGCTGGAAAACTCTATGTACTTGTTATAGTCGATGACTACTCTAGATATACTTGGGTTCACTTTATTGCTCATAAAAATGAATCTCACTCCATTCTTGATAAATTTTATAGAGTCATTCAAAATGAAAAATAATTAAAAATCAAGAAAATTAAAAGTGATAGGGGTAAGGAATTTGAAAATCAAGACTTAAAGAAATTATGTGATGAACTTGGTGTATCTCATGATCTCTTGGCCCCTAGAACCCCTCAACAAAATTGTGTGGTTGAAATAAAGAATATGTCACTACAAGAAATGGCTAGAACCATGTTAAATGAACACAACCTTCCCCAAAGCCTTTAGGTGGAAGCGGTAAATACCGTTTTCCATATAATTAATAGTCATTATTCGAATGAAATTGGGAAAAACACCTTATGAGTTATGGAATAGTCGAAAGCCCAATATTGTGTATTTCCAAGTGTTCGGTTGTAAATGTTTTGTGCTAAATGATAAAGATAACTTAGGAAAATTCCACTCCAAATCGGATGAAACAATTTTCCTAGGGTACTCTTCAAGAAGTAAAGCTTTTTGAGTCTATAACAAGAGGATTCTAACTAGGGTTGAGTCAATTCACGTTGTCTTTGATGAATCACCACCACCACCATCAGCTAGAGTTGACCTAGATGAAGATGAAGTTGTAGGGATTGAGAATATTTTAAATAATCTTAATATCTCTAACTCATCAAGTAGCCAAAAGGAAAATAGTGAAGTTGAGCATCAATTCAACGATGACTTGACAAACTCAATTCCTAATTTATGGAGGATTGTACATAATCATCCTCTTGATCAAGTCATAGGTAATCTGTCAAAAGGGGTTAGCACTAGATCTCAACTTAGAGACTTTTGTAATCACATGGCATTTGTGTCCCAAATCGAGGCCAAGAACTTCCACGATGCTCAATGTGATGATTCTTGGATCATTGCCGTACAAGAGGAACTAAATCAATTTGAACGCAATAAAGTTTGACATTTAGTTCCTAAACCCAAAAATCAAACTATAATTGGTATAAAATGGGTTTTTCGAAATAAAAAGGATGAAAATGGAGTGATCATTCGAAATAAAGCAAGATTGGTAGCTCAAGGATATAATCAAGAGGAAGGCATTGACTACGATGAGACTTTTGCACCCATAGCTGGATTAGAAGCAATAAGAATGCTTCTTGCATTAGCATCATCTGGAAATTTTACTCTTTATAAAATGGATGTCGAAAGTACTTTCTTAAATTGTGTCATAGGAGAAGAAGTTTTTGTAAAGCAACCACCCGGTTTTGAAAATGAACTTTTTCCAAATCATGTTTTCAAATTGATTAAGGCTCTATATGGTTTCAAGCAAGCTCCTAGAGCTTGGTATGAGAGACTTAGTGAATCTTTTTTTATTAAAAATGGTTTTACAAGAGGAAAAGTTGATAACACACTTTTTACAAAAATCATTAAGAAAAATTTGTTGATTGTCCAAATATATGTTGACGACATTATATTCGGCTCAACAAATGATTCTCTTTGTAAAGAATTCGCTACAAGTATACAAAATGAATTTGAAATGAGTATGATGGGTGAGTTGAACTTCTTTCTAGGAGTATGTTGCGGTCGGTAGTAGTTGCGCTTAAACTCTTTATATTAAGCAACAATTACTTGATTTCGGTATTATTTTTAATAAACTACCTATTAAATGTGATATTAGTAGTGCTATTTGCATTTCTAAGAATCCTATTCAACAATCACGCACCAAGCACATCGTGCTTAGGCATCATTTCTTAAGTTATCATATAGCTAAATGAGAGGTTGAGTTATTTTTTATTGACACTAGCAACCAATTAGCGGACATTTTCACAAAATCCCTCCCGGAGGAATCTTTTTCAAAAATTCGTAGGGAAATTGGAATGGCTGTTGACATTGAAGTGTTAGTTTAATAATTACAGGCACCATATTTTTCAGAATTTTGAATTCTCAATATTTTATAGGTGTCAGTCAACTGCCTATAGAAACCTGGCCAATCGACTCGTTTAATCAGAGACTTTATACGTTTTTATATCGATTTGCCAGTCGATTGACCTGTTTTGGTCAGTCGACTGCCCCGTTTTGGTCAGTCGACTGGGTTAAGAGCCAGTCGACTATCGCCATTTTGGCCGGTCGACTGGGTTAAGATCCAGTCGACTGCCTCCATTTGGCTAGTTGACTGCCTCTGCGCGAACTCTGATTTTTTAACTGTCTTTTCTGCACTTCTCTCAAATCACTCTCCACCACTTCCCCATCTCATGCCACCTTTTCACTCCCATTCATTACCCCACTCTTTAAATCTCTACTTATCTCTCTCCCTCATTCGCCTATATATATATACATATACGCATATATTCCATATCTTCACCCTCTATACCCGAATCCTCTTCACCATGTCTCCATTCATACTAATTCTTGTCATTCTCATTGCTCCAAAGCCAGCTCAAGGTCACCCAACCCGTCAGAGAACTTGTCGTAGTGGCAACTCTCTTCTTCTTGCGCGCCCCCTGTCATACTTGTAGATGCCGAAACCGAGTCCGATGACGACCATGCGCCAATGAGTCTTGTTAATCTCCTTAGAGATGACACCGACGATATTCATGCCTACGAGACCAAGTTCTTACCTCAAAAGCTTGCTCGTTGTCGTATTGTTACCTGAAGGTTATGCGATAAAATCAGCACCAACACTTTCAATCTTTTCAAGAATATGGGCTGGGAGTTCTTTATCTCGCTTAATATTCCTGATTACCTGTGAGCCATCAGAGCCTTCTACATCAAACTTTACAATCCATCTCCTCCGCAAGCCCCCACATCTTCTCTCTCTTCCACCATTGGCGGTGTTGAAATCGACCTTAGTGATGCCGACCTCAATACTCATTTTTGGCTTCAATCAGGTGGTATTTCTTACTACACTCCTTATGTGTGGTACTCATCCAGCTCTTTCCACCCCCTTGAAGCCATCCGCAGTATTTGCATCGATAAGGAAACCAACACAATTACTGAGTTTCCGAACTCTGCGCTCACTCCCGAAGCCCGAATTGTCCACAACATTGTCACCTACTCTATCTTGCCTAAAATCGGCAGCCGTAGCCTTGTTTCAGGCATGGAGGCCTTCCTTGTTGCTTGCATTATGTCCGACACAAAGGTTAACTTATGGTTCATTTTTCGGGTCGTTATCCTTGAGCGGCAAAAGAAGGGAAGTGGCACTCTCGTTTTTCTAGCTCACATTTCTTACCTTCTTGAGAAATACAGCGTTCCACTTCCTGGAAAGCTTACCGAGCATGCCCCTATCTTTTTGGATGCCACCCATCTCAAGCAAATACGTATTGCAAAGAATGCCGATGGGGTTTTAGTATCATTGAAAGGTGCTCCTCCCCAGGACCAGGATCAACCTTTCGCAACACCTCCTCATCCTCCTGCCACTTCGACTTCCTCTTTCCCCTCTCTGAGTAGTTCTTTTGACATTCCTGATTTTGGGTTATGAGCTATTTCCGAGCTCTTTAATCAAATTCTTGATGTCGTAAAGCGCAACGAGGAGGCTCAAAAGAAGAATGTCGAGACTCTAGAGTGACTTGAAGGGAAGGTCGATACACTCACCACTGACTTCTCCGCTCGTCTTGGTTGTCTCTCCTCGACTGTGTCTGAGTTTCAGCGCAACCTCCAGCCTTTTTTATGTTGCCATAGGGGGAGAAAAAATTAGGATTTCAGGCTTAGAAGTATTTCATTTTTATATGTGTTCTTGTATGCTTCATTTCATGTCTTTGCTTATTGTAGTAAACATCATGTACTTGAAATGAAAATGAAATGAAATGTTGCGTTGTGTTTCATTATGTCATTTTTGCTTAATGCCTATATAATCGCAAAATTCATTTCATTAAGGGGGAGCATGTAAAGCATAAATTGAGGGGGAGTATCACTTGATACTTCACCAATTCTGGATGAACACGAAATGTTTTGTCATCATCCAAAAGGGGGAGATTGTTGGCTTTGAAATTTATGGTCGGACGATAATACATGTTTTGATGATCACAAACCATTTATGCGTGTTTGGTACTAATGAAAATTGAGTTATATGTTTCAGCAAAAGACAGAGAAAGAATACTCGGAAATGAATGCTTAACAACAAAAGCGAAAAATGGAATTCAAAAGAACAAAAACAACAAAGGATAAGATGGTCAATGAAAAGCAGAAATTGAAGACTCAAGACATGGGTAGATAGGTCAGGGTGCGAATACTGTAAAACGGTGTTTTATGCATTCATTAGTCCTATAAACTTAAGTGATCAAAGAACTGAACTTTAAACGGAACAAAAATGATGATTTCAAGTCACCGGGTTTCACTCACTCGACTGGCCAAGCCATGGTAGTTGATTGGTAGTGACCCAGTCGACTGCTAGTACAGGACTGGGCAGTTGACTTGAACAATTAGAGATTTTGAGAGCATATAATTGTATTAGGCAGTCGACTGGCTCTTGAGGCAGTCGACTAGCACTGACCATTGGGAAAAATAATTTTAAATTCTGATTGGTGGCAGTAAACTGGCTGACCCAACTTTTGATACAAAGTTATTTTGAAAAATGTTTTTGCCCATTACTTGGTGTGTTGTTCTCCCAACTTTTCTAAACTCATTCTCCTACTCTTCAAGTGTGAGATTCACTATCTCAAACCCTAATGTTCCCTATATATAGAATGAGATGAGTATTTTGAAAAATATGAATTCTAGTGTAAGAAATTTCATAACTCTTCATCTTCATCTTTCTCTCTAGCACACTTTGAAAAAGCTATTGAAGGCAAGAAACTTGATTTTCAAATCAAATCTTTTGAATGCTTTAAACTCTAGTGTTGATTCTTCTCTCCAACACTCTCTCAAAAAGCCATTGAAGGCAAGAAGCTTGATTTTCAACTCAAATCTTTTGAAAGCTTTAAACTCTAGTGTCATTTCTATTCTCTTGTGCACACTTTTTGAAATTATTCATTTGAGAATATTCATTTAGAGTTCTTGAAATATCACTTAAAAACACTTGAGCTTATATTGATTAATATTCAATAAAAACCTTAGGGTTTTGAGTGTTTTTATTTCTTGAGTGATATATTGATTACATATACAAATTTATGATCTTTAGTTAGTAAGGCCCATTGGTTCAAGAGAGGATTGTTCTCTTGAATATGAGACGAGCTCATTAGCTCCTGTGTAAAGGTTTGCTATTCCACCTGTGAAGGAAGATCCATAGTGAAAGGATCGGGAAATGTCTCAAGAAGGGGTTCTTAAGCCGAGGAGTAGGAGTTACCGAACCTCGAAAAAATTGTGGTGTCAATATCTATATCTCTATTTCTATTTCCTTACTTCAATACCTTGCATGCTATAGTTATTTCATTATTTTGCATGATATATTAATATTGTAATAAATTCGTTAGATCAACTAACTTGAATCTTCAAATTAGAACTATTGCTTGTTTATTGAACTAAGTGATTATGAAGTATAGATTGTTTAAATTTTTGAAAAGAATAAAGAATTTATTCAAGCACCCTATTCACCCCCCCCCCCCCCCGTCTAAGGTTAATTAGTGACTAACAACTCCGAAATAACTTCTCCAGGTAAAGGGATCACGTGGCCACAAGGTGGGACCTATGCTCCTGACCTATGCTTGGGCGTAGGTTTAAGGCGTAGGGTTCCCCTTTGGCTCACAAACCAAGGCATAGCTGAGGTCCAGTCAGCCTCTTTTTCCCTCTGACGGCGTAGGGTATTATGCATTTTTGCTGTAAAAACTCATTTTTTCAAATTTGAGCTAGTCTAGTCGCCTTTGACTCCCGATGCTTTTGGGTGAAGTAATAATGTCTGAAAATGAGATTTTTACCCTTCGGTGAGATAATGATGTCGGAAAATTACCATTTTGGCCTCCGATAGCTCTTCTTTGGTCTGACACACCTCTTTATTCCTTTCTCGAGATAGAAATGAACACGAACTCAGTTAATTCACCGAGATTAGGTCTGCTTCTAAACAGGATAATTTATAAAATTTTCTATATGGGACTTGTAGAGGCGCATAAAACTTTGATATATGCAACAACACTAGGACAATATATCTTTAAGCTAGCTAAAGAACTTTTGGAGATATTTGATAATTTCAGTGAAAACACAATTCAATATCAATCTGAGTTGAGATCAAGAGGTGGACAACAAGATAGGAGATCTGAAAAATCTTATGTTACAGAGCATGATTATGTGAGAGATACCATGACATTGTTTGGAGAGAAATTAAAGAGAATTGCGAAGTCATTCCCCTCTGAGAGAGATGTTTGAAGTAAAAGCTGAGTAGTCACAAAATGAGTGTCAGTAGATAATGGCTACTGATGTCAATGCATCGTGGAACTATTCCAATAATGCTCATTTCACCAATTTATACACCTCTAATGCCAAAAATCATCCACTTCTTTCTTATAAAGCCACAAATATGGATAATCCACCATCAAGGTTCCAATAAGGACAATCATCCAATCAAAAACCAAGGATCACAAACAAACAACAGTATATAACCCATAACAAGGTTCATCAAGAGACAACAATCAAACAACTAAAAACCAAGGTTCCAACAGAGTCAACAATCATTCGACTCACAACCAACAATCATGGCTAGAAATTCTCAGTCTAATTACCAAACTAGAACATCCAATAATTCCCAAGCTCTCCAATCATTCAATAATTCCCAAGCTTTTCAACCATTCAATAATTCCCAAGATCTTCAGCCATTCAATAATAATCAGGTTGTGCAATCATATAACTACCAAACCTAGCCTCAAAGAAGCCATACTCCTCCACCTAGTTTCCAGACTAGTAGGTTAGAGCAGGTCATACTGGATATTCATAATAAGCTAGGAATTCATACCCAATCATTGGCGTAACTACACATGCAGATGGGCCAAATGACTAATGAGAGAAATGTAAGAGAACTAGGAAGATTGCCCAGTCAGCCTATCGCTAACCCAAGGCCACAACAAGCACTAGAGCTCGGATCATTTGTTAATGAACCTAATGAGACAGTTCAAGCAATCATGACTCTGAGAAGTGGAAAGGATGAGGAGAGTAGAGTTGAGGAGGAACATGAAGAGAGGTTACAGAAAAGAAAGGAAGCCAAACGAGAATAAAGGAAATAAGATAAATAAGAGAAAACAAAGGAGGATGAGAGAGTCCGTAAGGATCAACCATCAAGGGATGACAATGTCGATCAGACATTACTTAAAGAGCCAAATATGGCAAGTTTTGAGGAGGCAGTGCCATTTCCTCAGCGTCTTAGAGAGCCAACTAAGTACGGGAAGCTAAAAGAATCTGATATGTTGAAAACATTCTGACAAATCAAGATTAATTTACCTCTCTTAGATGTAATCGCCCAGATACCGCCTTACGCTAAGTTTTTCAAGGATCTTTTCACCTAGAAGCAAAAGAGGAGAGTGAAGAATCTAACAAAAATACTCTTGACTGAGCAAGTGAGTTCATTGCTTTTAAGCGATATTCCACCTAATAGGAAAGATCCCGGTGCTCTCACTATTCCATGTGACCATGAAATTGGTAGATCTCTTCTTGATCTTGGTGTGAGTATTAACTTGCTTCCTTATTCACTCTACCAATATCTAGGGTTAGGTGAGCTTAGTCCCACTAAGGTCATACTTTAATTTCCTAATTGATCAATCAAGTAGGCAAGAGGAGTTCTTGAAGATGTCATTGTTCAAGTGCGCAAGTTTTATTTTTTGGTTGATTTTGTAGTCCTAGATACAGAGCCTGTCCCTGACTCAAAGAAACATATTCCGGTGATATTAGGAAGAAAATTCTTGGCCACGGCAAATACATGTATTAACTGCAGAATAGGAGCCATGGATCTGACTTTTGGAAATATGAAAGTTAGGATAAATGTGTTCGAAAGAAGCCACCAATTTCCTGAATCGGGGGAATGTTTCCAGAGTAATGAGTGCGATGAACTGGATGATATCATAGCAGATTTTTTAACTCAAATCCTGGAAAAGGATGAGCTAGAGTCATTTATGACTAGAGAATGACCGGATGAGGAAGTTGCTGATTGGGAGTCATATTGGAAGCTGTAAAATGAAGAGTTGGATTAGATGGAAACTACATTATACACTCAACCATGGCGGGAGCCAGTTGAACCACTTCCCATAGTTTCAAATACTCCACCAATTCAATCCTTAACTACTCCTCCTACCCTGGAACTCAATGAACTGTCTGGAAAGCTGAAATATGTTTTCTTGGGACCCGATGAGATTCTTCCGGTGATTATCTCTTCAAAATTGACAGAAAAACAAGAATCGAGTATGGTCAAAGTTTTGAGTGAGAACAAAGAGGTAATAGGATGGAGTGTTGCTGACTTGAAAGGCATAGACCTCTCGATTTACATGCATCATATACATCTTGAGGAGGATGCAAAGCCATTGAGGGAAATGCAACGAAGGATGAATTGAAATATGAAGTAGGTGGTGATGAAAGAAATGGTGAAATTTTTAGATACAAGTATCATCTACCCCATTTCTAATAGCACAGGGTAAGTCCAACTCAGGTGGTGCCAAAAAAGTCAGGCATCATAGTGGTGTCAAACTCAAAAGGTTCGCTAATTCCACAGCTTATGACCACAGGATGACGTGTGTATATTCACTATAGAAAACTCAACCAGAACACCAGGAAGGATCATTTCCCTTTGCCGTTCATCTATCAAATCCTGGAGAGGTTAGCCAGGCAAAACTATTACTAATTTTTGGATGGATATTTTGGTTACAATCAAATGGTGATTGATCCTGTTGATCAGGAGAAAATGACTTTTACTTGTCCATATGACATTTTTGCCTATAGAGGGATGCCTTTCGGTTTATGTAATGCGGCAACAACATTCCAAAGGTGTATGATGTCTATCTTCTCTAATATGGTAGAGAAATTTCTTGAAGTGTTTATAGATGACTTCTCAGTTTTTGGGGAAACCTTTGAAGACTGTTTAAAACATCTAGAACTGGTGGTTAAGAGATGCAAGGATTCAAATCTCATCCTTTCTTGGAAAAAGAGCCATTTTATGGTTTAAGAGGGGATAGTACTGGGCCATATTGTATCAAAGTGATGGATAGAGGTAAATAAATCAAAAGTTGAATTAATTTTAAAATTGGCTTATCCCACATCTATTAAGCAGATACGCTCTTTTCTAGGCTATGCCGGCTTTTACCGAAGGTTTATTAAAGATTTTACCAAAATTGCTCGGTCGTTATGCAACTTATTGGCTAAGGATACGACCTTAATCTTTGATGAAGAGTGTCTTCATGCCTTTGAGGAGCTGTGTACTCAAATCTTACCAACCCCAACTATTCGTCCGACAAATTGGTCTCTACCATTTGAGCTTATGTGTGATGCTTCTGACTATGCCATAGGAGTTGTCTTGGGTCAGAGAAAAGATAAGTTGCCGTATACAATTTACTATGCCAGTAGGACTCTGAATGAAGCTCAGATGAACTATACAACTATCGAGAAGGAGTTGATGGCAGTTGTCTTTGCCTTGGATAAATTTCGATCGTATTTATTGGGCACCAAGGTTGATGTTTACTCGGATCATCTCGCGTTGAGGCATTTGCTAACCAAGAAGGACTCTGAACCCAGATTGATCCGATGGATTCTTCTATTACAAGAATTCGACCTGGAAATCAAAGACAAGAAGGGTTCGGAGAATGTTGTTATGGATCATTTATCGAGGATTATAGTCGAGTCCACAAAGGAAACTACTCCTCTTAAGGATTCACTCCTAGATGAACATCTATTTAATGTGGTTGTTGTGGAACATATACTGTGGTATGCTGACATTGCCAATTATAAAGCCACCGGTCGAATTCCAAAATGATGGTCCAAGAATGAGGGGGACCGATTCTTCAGCCAAGTCAAATTCCATTTTTGGGATAATCTGAGGTTTTAAAAGTATTGCTCTGATCAGATTATCAGAAAATGTGTTCGAAAGAGTGAGGTGCAAAAGATATTGACATTTTGTCACACGCTGGTGTGTGGAGGGCATTTCGGAGCTCAGAAGACAACTCACAAGGTGCTGCAGAAGTGATTTTATGGCCTTCCATATTCAAAGAGGCTTTTGAATATTGTAAAGCATACATGCCATGTCAAAAGTTGGGATCCATATCTCAACGAGAGATGATGCCTCTAACCCTAATTTTTACTCCGGAATTGTTTGATGTATGGGGTATTCATTTCATGGGACCATTTCCGAAAGGAGATAAAAAGGAGTACATACTTATGGGGGTTGATTATGTTTCAAAATGGGTAGAAGCTATAGCCACCAAACATGTTGATCATGAGGTGGTGGAAGAGTTTGTGAAATCAAACATATTCTCAAGATTTTGTATACCACGAGTGTTGATTAATGATGGTGGAAGCCATTTTGACAACCAATTTCTTCCCACTTTATTTGAGAAGTACGATGTCACTCATAGAATTGGTACGCCTTATCACCCCCACCACAAGGGCAAGTGGAGGTTTCAAATAGGAAGATCAGAAACAATTTAGAAAAGACAGTGCGTCCAGATTTGAAAGATTGGCCGAGAAGGTTCAATGATGTACTGTGGGCATACAAGACTGCATTTAAAACATCAATTGGTATGACACCATACAGACAGGCATATGGTAAAGCATGTCATCTCTGTGTAGAGCTGGAACACCAAGCATATTGGATTGTTTAAAGATTAAATGTTGATATAAAGAAGGCTGGTGCGCAGCAAAAACTCTATCTTCAGGAGCTTGAGGAGTTGAGAAATGATGCATATGAAAACTCTTGGATTTATAAGGCTCAAACAAAAGTGTTTCATGATAAACATATTAGAAAGAAAGTTTTTGAGCCCGACCAGAAGGTTTGGCAGTTTAATTAGAGACTCAAGTTGTTTCCTGGTAAGCTCCAATCGAGATGGGATAGGCCATACAAGATTACAAAGGTTTTCCCCCATGGAGCCATGGAGCTCGATGATCCTGACACTAGAAAGAAGTTTGTCATCAATTGGGAAAGATTGAAGCACAACATAAAGGTTCAACCAGCTGACTGTGTGGTAGAAACTATTGATCTAATTGAACAACCACCCGAGTTGGATAAATTTGATCCAGAGTATTAAGAGGCAACACAATCGAACCAATAGCGTTAAATATTTATACTAGGTGATTGAGAGTAACTTTCGATCCTAGTTTGTACTTGTAATCGGTAATCGGGTCATGAAACCATCGTCATCCGAGTAGGAAGGGTAAATTGAGCAAATAGGATAGATAAGAGTGTGTAGGAAGCTTTGAGAGTGCATAGGGTTGAAGACAGGATTTGAAGATGAAGAAAGTATTTTTAGGCCATGTGGAAGGGTCAAGCGTAGCAATGGGTCTATTTTATAACATAAAACAGACTCATTAGGCCATTCCCCCAATTTTTATTTCAAGCTCCTCTCTTTCCCTCGTTTCTCCATCAATTTTCCCGCGGTTTGTTTTTACCGTCTACTCATCTGATTCCTCATCATTCCATGACATTGGATCATCAAATTCATTGAAGAGTTGTCCAGATTCTCATGCAGAACTCAAAAAGTCTCCAAATATCAATTTTTGGAAAATCATGTTTTGATCCATTTTCCAAAATGTTGAAATTTTCAACCTTGAAAGCAGGTTCAATATCGAATTTTTAGGATGAAGACTTGTTTAATCGTCATATTTGATATATTTGGATATAGTTTGAGTTTGATTTGGTGTCCAGGCACATTATCATGTACTTTTTGAAATATCCATATTATAGCCATGGCTAGAGTAAAGGGTACGACGAGGCGAGTGGTCGAGGTGGCCAGACCAGTAGAGCGAGAGGTTCGGCAGAGGTCGAGATCATCATCTCCCGACCGAACACCTAGTCATCACAGGAGTACACGTGCCTCGAGATAATAATATTTCAACTCGACATCATCATCTTCATCATCTTTTGAGGCAAAGGTGCCCGAGTCCACCACACAGGGCCATGATCTTCACCTGCCATATGGTAGGCTTATAGTTGCCCCACGTGCACCATCGTCGCCACTTGTGCCTGAGCCACAGGCTGAGCAGATGGATGAGGATATCAAGAGTGATAGTGGTCCACATGAGAATGATGCTGATCAGGGAGATGATGTAGGTCATCTGGATGAGTGGGTACTGGAGCCACCAGTTGAGGGTGACCCCGGTGTTCTGACTACTTTCCTACCAATCCCCTAGAGAGCATCAATAGAGGATTTGCTACTTATTTGGTGGCCGTGTTTGAGAGGCTACAACCAGTACCTACCTGGACGATAGGCCGACTGAGGGCCCACCGCTTATTACCTATTCTAGCCCCAGCTACCCCGCATATTTGTGAGGACATGATCCGGGAGTTTTGTCTACACATGCAGCATTACATCAGAGGAATGAGGGTACGGATAGTGGTTTGAGGTACTGAGTTTGAGATTACTCCCCTGACTATTGCTGATGTGTGGGGTATTCCAGACGAGTGTTCGCTCGAGTTAGCTGCTGAGTTCCAACCTATGCCCGAGATACTCTCGTCTATTATCGATATTGTTATACTTCAGACTACGGGGGAGTGGGCTGATGGACGGAGTGATGCAACGTCAGGTGTGTAAAAATATGTGGTTAAAATAACACATTAACAACTCTAGGTTATACTCTACGCAAGTGCACGTTTCAATTGTAGAATAACAATTGGCTTGAGTAAGGGATATCGATCCCATAGAGACTAAGGTTGCTCACTTTAGCAATTAAAAAACACATAATTGTGTTTTCTGAGAATGGTTTGATTGGCTGGTCAAAGACCAAATTGTCTATTTTAATTAACAATTATCTAGAAAGCAAAGTGGATTGGTTGTGATTCAGATGAGAGAGAAAATCAGTTCTATCAATGTAACAATTGCAAGAAGGCGATCCATAACTGTGAATCAGGTCGTACCGCAATTAGCTAAATACGACCACAAAAAGGAGTACTATCAACCTGATTAAGACAACCTATCTCATGACCGACCTAACTAGTACATGCCAATTATATTACTTTAATCTACTCCTAATGTATGAAAATAAACTAAATCATGTCTATATTAAATCACCAAGGCACGGCCTGTGTCAACCTAGGGTTTCAAGTTCATTACCAGCATTGTGGAGAAAACCATAATTAAGCATCCGAGTTTTTGTTCATATTGAATAATCATAGTTGTGCAAAATAATACATTCATTTCATCTAAGATAAGAATTTAGAACAAACATATAATTTTATATTGTAAATCAAAACGTTTTATTACCTACTACAATCATCATAATATGGTCAACAATTTCCCCTCGTTACTAAGGAAAACAATGAAAGAACTACATTACTTGGCCAGGGTTTTGCTAGAAAACCCTCGATACTAAGTTAGTTGGCCATGGTAGAAGGTGACTGTATCGATGTTGTAGAAACGATCTCTATGGTCTTCTTCTCCATATCTCTAGGTCGGAATTTAACTCTCTACTGCTGCAAGTCTAAACGTGAGAGAACTCTTTGAATGAACGTGGTGATAAGTTCACAAATCACTATTTTAAATGTCAAAAATAAATCTTGAATTCACCATTTTATTGCATAAATGTTCTTATATATATCTTTTTATTTCTTATAGGTTTGAATTGGAAAAGATGAAGAAAATATATTAAAGTGAAGAAAGGAATGCACATGGATGGAAGATGAAGAATATAATGCACATGAAGCAAAGAAAAAAATGACTTGGAAAACATCAATATTCAAAGAAAAAGAAAATAAAAGTAGATCCAATTTCAGTTTACAAGATGTCATTATATTCCAAATTTCTCTATAAATAGGAGAGTAGTTAGATCTTGTGAGGAGTTAGATGGTAGAGAGTGAGAAATTGTAGAGAGAGTTTAGTCTTGTATCAAGTTTTTATTTTGTTGTAATCTATTTCTTAGTTAATGAAAATTTCTTCTATCATCATGTTTTATTTCTACATCATTATGCTAGCTTAAACATCTTCTCCAGGGAGTGATGAAGTCACCTTGGGTAAGATATACATAATTTTATTTTATTTCTTATTGTTTAATTCTCTTCCCGAAATAATTCTTTCAAGTGACTAAACCTACAATAGAGGTTGAAAATAGAGAAAGGATTCTCCGTGATTACCAATCAATGGAAATACGGGGAATGCCTACCACTATTTATATTTATTTATTTTTAAACCAAAACATTAGAGGGAGGATTTTCCGTGATTACTAATTAATGGAAATACGGGGAATGCCTACCAATATCTATGTTTATGTTTAATAGGTTGGAGGAGAATTTGCAATAGAAATATATAATATTATTTATATAGACCCGGGTGGTGGATTCTCTTCCCTTGAGATTTCTTCCACCATTTGATAATTTTATCTGTATATTTTAGTTTATTATTCAAAAATTCAAGAATTGTTTTAAGTGATTTCTTTTTATCTCGAAAATTATAGTTTTGGATCCTAGTTTCAAACCGATTTCTAAGTTGAGAGTGGTTCGACCCTACTTATTGCTATACTATTTTAAGTAAAGTATTTGAAGGTATTATAAATTTTGTTGACCGGAGTTTGGTGAAGCAACGACAAAAGAAACAACAAATCATCAACCGTCAAATGGCGCCGTTGCCGCATCAACATTGAATTCGGAGTCAAAGATCCTCGACTTAAATTTTTCGGGAAACAACCCGAACTTTCTATCCCTCCTTTATTTTAATTTTTCTCTATTGTGTGATTTTTGTTAATTTTCAGAAAAAAAAAAAATTTGAAAAAAAAAAAAAAATTAAAGTATTCCAACAGTAGGTTATTGAAGGTATATGTTAAAAAAAAAAAAAAAAAAAAAAAAAATCGAAATTACAAGTCTAGTAGCTTGTAATTGTGGTCTAATACTAGTAGTCATCTATCATTATTTAACCTATTTTCTAACATTCTAATATTAAGGTACAAATAATATATATATATATATAATAATAATAAATAAAAAAAACAGATTAGTATAATTGTTTAATTATTATTTTTTTATTCACTCATTTTTGTTTTCATTATTTAGTTATTTACTTACTTGTTTATTTTTGTAGTTTATTTTTTTATTTTGCAGGAGGTATTGTACCGGTTCGTCAGCCAGGTTCCATATCTCTAAACCCTCGTTATTATTTTCCTAGATTAGGTGAAAATTTTGCATGCGAATTCTAGGATAGAATAACATTAGAAATTACCCTAAGTTCTCATCCTTTGTATTTAGTTTATTTTTATTTCTATTTTATTTTATTAGTTTTTTCTAGACACAAATTTTGCATGCGAATTCTAGGATAGAATAACATTAGAAATTCCCTTAAGCTCCCGTTTTTTTTTTACTTATTTATTTATTTTTCTTCTTGTTTGTGCATATTTTAATTAGCATTTTGCATAAGATACTTAAGGGCGAAATTCCCACAAGATACGGTAGGGATTTCATCACCCGTTTCCGTGCCCCACAAATCACAAAAATCCTTGCATTTGTTAAACCATGAGCCTAATTTTAAAATTCATTAGCAATAATTCAATTTAGGGTTATGAGCTCATAGGACCTCTAGGAAGTAAGCGGTTGGTAGTCACTCTAGTGAGTCATTATCAAATTGATAAATGGTAGGAAATTCTATCTAGGAGTGTGGTTGACGCGCCATTAAGAAGGCCATGTGCCTCGCCACACTTTCCTGGGAACTACTCCATTGTTAGTTTGATGATCCTTAACTGGTAATCTATCGACTTAATCTGAAATAGAGTAGGTGCTGTCTAATTAGGAGAGAATTAATTTGGACACCATCCTATTAATTCTCTACAATATTATTTTTAAAAATTCACCACCCTTGAATTTAAGCTCAAGATAACAAAGCCAAACGTTTTGTCTGATTTGCCCATCATCTAGCCTTTTTAGGTTTCTTTTTGTTTATGCCCCAGTGGTTGCGAGTTAACAAGCGTTTAGTTAGGTTTCCTAGTGATCTCTCACTCTTTGATTTAGAAGAAAAATCAACTACCTTGTTAAATCTGTCAACCACCAATAATTTATCAATGGCTGCACCGAGAAGTCTTAATGACTATTTTGCCCCAATCACAGCCAACCCACCCAATTACATTATTCTACCTGAGAATGATGCACCACAGTTTGAGATTAGACCCGCCACAATCAATATGTTGCCAAAATTTCATGGACTTGAAAGCGTACAACCCTATATCCATTTAGGGAAGTTTTTAACAATATGCAACACATTCAAAAATCAAAATCTGAATGAAGAGGGTGTCAAACTGCGTCTTTTCCCCCTGTCCTTAGAAGATAGAGCTGCATCATGGCTAAACTCCATTCCACCCAACTCCATTCGATCATGGGATGAACTTGCAAGGAAATTCATGAGTAAGTTTTATCCCATGCAAAAGACCGAATCAATGATAGATGCCATTAGTTTTTTATAGAGGGAAAATTGAGGAACAATTCCATCAAACTTGGGACCGATTCCATGACTTGCTACAAAAATGCCCACACCATGGCTTTGATAAAGCACAACTAGTCCATTTCTTCTATAAAGGACTTTCACCTATGAACCGAACCATGATTGAGTCAATGCACCAAGGAAAGTTCAAGGCCCAAACCCCTGACCAAGCCTATATATTTTTGGAGGAACTAGCTAAAAATGCCCAAAATTGGAATTGGAACCAAAATGATAATGAATTTTCTAGGAATGCCCAAATGAATAGAACATCTGGTTTTTATGAGATCAAACCTGAAAATGAGTTAAAGTCTGTGATGCAAAGTCTTGCTGAGGGAGTGAAAGACTTAGGCAAAAAGTTTGATGCATTTGCCCTAATATCCACCCCTGCACAATGCAATGTTTGTTCTAGTTTATCCCATCCAACAGAGGAATGTCCGGTTTCTTGTACATCTGAATCTTCGGATGCGCAAGTTTGTGCTTTCAATACCTTTAAGAGACCATTGCCTAATACATTTAGCCAAAGTTACCATCTTGATACTAGAAAAATCCTAATTGTAACACCCCGTGTTATTTTACCTTTTTCCTGAAATTAGTTTTTGATTTAATTTCGGTAATGACGTCACTTGTTCATGACGTATTATTTATTCTTGGTATTTGATACCTGTAAATTTTTCGCGTTTAGTTTAAAGTCGACTGGATGACTTTACGGTTTTTCTTTGACGACTACGCGAATTCTTATTCTCGACTACACGGTATCGTTTCGATTATTTCGATTACGGTGTTAGTACTTTTACGGATCCGGGGTGAAGCGTATTAAATTACTTTCTCGGTGTTCCGATTGTCGGGTTCCTACCCCTATATATTTTTGATTGGGCGTCCCGTTATTATTTCGGGCTTACGAGATTATGTTCGGACGTTCCCGATAATTATTGGGGTTTACTGTATATATATATATATTTAATTATATATATAGTGAAGTGGGGTTATTTCGGAATTATGGATAAGTTGAGGGTTGCTTTTGCAATTAGGGCATATATGTGTATATATACACTGATCTGCTGAACCAGTCTTCTCCTTCACGACTACACGCTTCCTTCTTCTCTACACGATACACAGGCCTGCATCACTCTTCTCTCATCCTCACACGGCGAGACCAAGCCCTCCACCTCCATCTTCAGTCGTCAGTCATGGCGAGAGAGAGAGAGGAACGGCGAGAGAGGAACGGCCAGGACTGGTTGCCGCAGCAGCAGCTGCGGCTGGAGCAGGGCTGGGACAGGCGGCGCCGGCCAGGAGCAGCGGTGGCTTTGGTCGGCGGCGGCATGGTGGTGACGCGCAGGTGGTGGCGCAAGGAGACGGCCAGAGCAGTGGCGCGTAGGCTGGGATGAATTCGGCTGAGCTTCGGCCATTTTTTCGGTCGACTTCCGGTGATCGGTTTGAGCCGATTTTCGGTGAGTAGTTTCGTACCTACGTAGTATTCGTCATATATTAATTTCGTGATTTTACGTTGAACGATTTGCCCGGAAATCGCATTTATAGGTTATAGTTTTCGTTTGGGGTATTTTAGATTTAACCCAATTATTTAACCTATTGTTAACGGGCTTCGTATATATCGTATAGGTTGTCGAGGCAGACATTTTGATATATGTGAAATATTTTTCGGATGACTTTGGTCGGTGGGCGTTATATTCGGGCGCCGGTACTGTTCACGGTGGGCCCGAAACGACTGTTCTGTAAGCGTATTTCAGGTGGGAAATTATATTTCTCACTCCGAATTATTGAAGTAGTTTAGGGGTGTAAAACCCTTATTTAATTTAATATAGATATTTTAAATCGTTAATTTAAATATCTATGATTCGTTTAGAATCGGAATTGGACTTAGGAATTAATTTAAGAAAATTAATTAAATTAATTCCTATGAGATAAATTAAATTCTTATTTAAATTGAATAAGAATAGACGGCTTAGAATTTTCCTTGAGAATTAAATGGACTAGTGTATATGTGGACGTAAGGGGCGCGAATACTTAGACGCTATGTTAGGTTCCCTTACGATACGTGAATCAATTGCTTTAATTTATTTTAAAGGCAGGTTAAGGGATATTGAAATATTTTCTAAAGAATTAAGAAAATATATTTTAGAAAATATGAGTTATATATGAAATTATTTTCATATGATTTAAATGCTTTAATGTATTTTAAAAGCATGTACAAAGATTTTGAGATTCATGTGGATATTTTCATAAATATGATGTTATACATATTTGTGTTGATGCATGTTGTGCATGAGAAGTCGCAACTGGGTTGTGCATCCGTCTTTGGCTTATAAGTCGCAACTGGGCTGTGCATCCATTTTTGGATTTCGTATTGGAAGTCGCAACTGTGTTGTGCATATGAAGTCGCAACTGAGTTGTGCAAATGAAGTCGCAACCGTGTTGTGCATATGAAGTCGCAACCGTGTTGTGCAAATGAAGTCGCAACCGTGTTGTGCATATGAAGTCGCAACAGGGTTGTGCAAATGAAGTCGCAACTGGGTTGTGCATTGTGTTTCATGGGGTTTCTGCCATGAGGTTTATGAGTCACTCTGCCTTGTATAGCTTTATGTGATCTCATTTAACATGTATACGTGATATTATTACTTGTGATGTTGGAGCAGGTTTAATATGTGTTATTATTGCCTGTTGGATTTGGGAGCATGTTATGTATGAATATTGCGAATTTAATTCATATTTTATAAATGCTCAGTTGAAAATGAGAAATGTGAAACAAGACTTTAAATGAGAAGATTATTAAAGTATAAATGACACGTATATCCTTATACTTGTGTTATATACTTTTGTGCCCGTAGGGGAGGTTAAGTATATTGGCCTAGTGACCTTTGTGGCTAGTTGCGGTTAGTGATGGACTGCAGAGATGATTTTGAGTTGATGCCTTAGAGAAGGCGGGGTTAACAGTCTTGTGATTGTGGTCAGTTGTGTGACCTTGTTGGAGATTTGAGGTCCGAGATTGATTTTAGTATCAGTTATGAATCGGGGCCTTCGAGAAGGCGGGTGATGAGATTGTGAGTTGTAGTATGGACCTTTAGGTGTTTTTCACCTTTTGATGAATGAGTTATCAACTGTAGTTGAGAGTTTGATTGGTGAGAAGAGGTTATGGTTGAGTGACCTTATTAAGTACTCAAAGTACTGTAGCTTGACAGTCTTGGTCCTAGTGCTTAGTTCATTCCCCTAAGCATTCCTTGTACTGTATTTTGTACGCTGGTACGCAGTCGTTGACTTGTATGTCATTCCTTGAATCATTGGTTACGGCGTGGTGCAGAACCTCTTCTTCGCGGTGTCATTGATTTTGTGGAGTTGGAAACGGACGATTGTGGTCCGTGAGTCCAACGTATTGTTCTTCCTTCATTGTCCTCTTGGGACATTATAGGAATCCTTGGAGTTGTAGTCACTCTTATTTGGCCGTCTGTCAGAAACGGAGTTTTACACGTTTTGAAAACAAACTCGTTGTATTTTAAAGGAAAAACCCGTTTTCGCCTACCCCCGTAGCCAGTACAGGCGAATGACGGAGACCGGGGGCAAGACGGTCTTTTTCATTGTATGGATTTTTAAAGAAAACCGATTCTATAGAAATTCTGAGGTTACGAGACTTCTTCCTTAAGAACCTCGACCTGTAGTGTTTTGAAAGGTGTTCCATTGTTTCACCTTTGTTTCGGATCATTTCTAAGTCTCGGGCATGAGGCTTGGTGTTGTTCAGTGCACACATATAGTGTTGCCTTTCCTTTTCGATGGGTTGTTGTTGTCACCATCTAGGTGATTTGAGTTGTTACACGTGTTAGGGGCATGGATGCCAAGCGGTGGATTTCGATCCTCGTGGACATTAGAGGTGAGTATGGTTTCCCTCTGTTTGGAGTTTCTGGTTAGATTTGACATTAGTGTCGTGTACCTAGTGTACGCTGGTGAGAGTAGTGTAAACTACTGGTGTTAGTACTTGGAGTATGAGTCTTAGTTGTACATTACAGACTCATGCTGTGTATTTATTCTTATATATATATATATATATGTGCATATGTATGTATATCCCCGTTATATACTTACGTAAGGTAGTATATGAGCGTGTGCCTTGGGTTTTGCGTGGATGAGATTAGTTGGGCAATATATATATCTTGCTAGATAGTTTAGCATTACCTAAACTGCCAGAGGATGTGGTAGTTAGAGTATCTTTTCCCACTGAGCTTATTTGCTCACAGGGGAATTTCATTCGCCCCCTGGTATTCCACGCCAGGTTGCAGGAAACATACGACTATGAGCAGGATGGAGTGCAACGGCAGTTTTCTTTAGTTTCTTGTTACAGGTTTTGGAGTTGCGTTGGGTGATGCGGTTACGGTTGCTGCACGACTGGGTTTGGGGACGATAGGTATCCGCTTTCTGTTTCTCTACCCATTGTTATGGGATTGTTATGTATTATTCTTTTTTGGGAGCCAGTCTGTTGGCATATCCCTGTTGATGTATCATTTATTTCATGTATTTATTCTTTCAGGAGGTTATTGTATTTATTTTGCACAGCTAGGTGCATTTCTTGTATTCCTATTCGAGCATTTGTGGCTCTGTTGATTTTAGAGGGCTTGGAGGGGTTTTGGTTTCTTTCCACTACCTCGGCCCTAGTAGGATTGATGAATGTGGGGCTTGGAAGCGATTGTGATTATTGAATTGCTTTGGGCAGGTTATTGTGTTGTGGTTGTGTATCCGGATGTTCCATTTACAAACGGAACTCTGCCGGATTTTCGTTAGATTCCGCTGCTTTGTTATTATTCATTTGGGTATGAAATATACCATTTCCATCACTAATCCATACGTTTCCATGGTTAGTGATGTCTTAGTTGGTCATTTGTATTAAGGATCACATCCTGGATTCCTCGGATGTCCCTGTTCGGGAGTCATAGGAATTTAGGAGCGTGTCAGTTGGTATTGGTGGATGCTAGTGAGTTTCTAGCATTCTACTTGACATGGAGTATATTTTTATTGTTATTTCATGTGTCTCTTTGTTGTGGTTGACTCTAGTAGTCGCTTGACTAGCGTCATCCCTTGGAGATTCGCTGATTCTCTAGATTTGAGTTTCGGGAATCTTAGGGGCGTGACAGCGTGGTATCAGATCATTTTACCCTTTCGTGGGTATTTGATGATTGAAAGTCGTTGGTTCTCATTTCTTTTTACTTCCGCAATCACTCCCTTAGCTCTTAGGCTCGGGTTTCGGAGTCCTAGGGATTTGGGGCGTGACACTAATTTTTCATGGAGGCAAAATTTACCTCCACAAAACTTAAGTGGTCAGTTTGGTTTTCAAGGTAACTACAATAGGAAACCTCCAACTTAAGGACCAATAATTCCTCAAAATGAATTCCCTAGGAATAACCAGTTCAATCAAAGCCGAGATTTAGCAGTTGATCCCATGAACAACTATATTGCTCCTGTCCCACTGGTCAATAATACTTCCAATTATGAGGACACTTTGAAAATGCTTGCCCTTAATCTTGATCAATCCAATAAGCATTCCAATCAGAGATATCAAAAGTTAGAAAATAACTTTGATCTCTTGACTCAAAATCAACTACAATTTCAGCAGTCTCTCCAAAATCAGTTGAGTTAACTCACTGCAACTCTATCTGAAAGACAAAGGGGTACATTGCCTAGCCAACCCGAAATCAATAAAAAAAGACAAGGAGTTAATCTTGTAGGGACTCCTTCCAATTCTGACCAATCAAACGCCAATGTAAATTCCATAATTACCCTCAGGTCAATAAACAAAATTGATAATAAGGTTGAGCCACCCATCAGTGATGAAATTGAACCATCCAAATCTCTTCCACCCAATTCCCAAAAATCCAAAAAGGACCAAGATCCTAAGCTTGATGAGGTCATTCCAAAGCTGTTTATTCCACGTGCACCTTTTCCCTCTAGACTAGTCAACAATAAGAAGGATTCTCAATACAGTGAAATCTTAGAGATTTTTCAAAATCTCCAGATTAACATTCCATTTCTCACTGCTATTAAGCAAATTCATTTTTATGCAAAATTCATTAAAGATTTAGTCAAGAGGAAAACCAATATCCCTAAGGAAGCCTTCATAGCCCAACATTGTTCTTCCTTCCTACAAAATCAAGCTGTAGTTAAACACAAAGACCCTGGTAGTCCAACTATCACTTGTAGGATAGGATAAAATTTTGAAGGTCAAGCTTTATTGGACCTTGGTGCCAGTGTCAATGTGTTACCGTATTCAGTCTACTTGGATTTGGGATTGACTGATTTGAAGAAAACTGATGCTAGAATTCAGTTAGTTGACTTATCCATCAAAATTCCAAGGTGTATCATTGAGGATGTGATAGTAAAAGTTAATGATTTTTATTACCCCGTAGACTTCATTGTGTTAGACACTCAACCAACCCAAGGTAATCAAATTCCAATCATTTTAGGTCGACCATTTTTAACCACAGCCAATGCATTGATCAATTGTAGAAATGGTAGCATGACCTTAACCTTTGGGAACATGAAAGTGAAAGTCAATGTGTTCAATTTGATGAAACAACCCATTGAATCAGAGTCTGTTGAAGATGTTTGTCTCATTGATTCATTGACCAACCACACCTTTAACCACTCATATCTTGAGGATCCACTCCAGCTTTGTCTAGCCCATTTTGATGATAATTTGGATGAAGCTAATAACATTAGCCAAGTAAATGATTTGCTAGACTTTGCCCCAACCTTTGAAGCATCCAAGTATAAATCCAAATTCGAATCATTGTCCTTGCCAGTTAACACTGAATCTTAAAATACAAAGAAACCACCTAATATTGAATTAAAGCCTTTACCCGAGACTTTAAAATATTCGTATCTTGGTGAATCTGAGACTTTTCCAATGGTAATATCTTCTGAGTTAACTGAGCAACAAGAGTCCCAATTAATTGAGGTTCTTAAGATAAATAGGGAAGACATAGCATGGTCCATTGATGATATCAAGGGCATTAATCCTCTATTGGTGCAACATCGTATTCACTTAGAAGATAATGCGAAAACCTGTAGACAACTTCAAAGGAGACTTAACCCCAATATGAAAGAAGTTGTCTGCGGAGAAGTTATAAAACTTGTTGACGCTGATATCATCTACCCAATTTCTGATAGTCAATGGATGAGTCCAATCCAGGTAGTTCCTAAAAAGTATGGCATCACTGTTGTGTCCAATGCCCATAATGAGCTTGTTCCTACTCGCATTCAAACTGGATGGCGAGTTTGCATAGACTACAAGAAACTGAATAGCGTGACTAGAAAAGACCATTTTTCACTTCCCTTCATCGACCAAATGTTAGAAAGATTAGCTGGTCAGGCCTTCTATTGCTTTTTAGATGGTTATTCTGGTTACAATCAAATTCCTGTCAACCCTAATGACCAAGACAAAACTACTTTCACCTGTCCATTCGGTACATTCGCCTATCGTCGCATGCCATTCGGCTTGTGTAATGCACCAGCTACATTTCAGCGATGTATGATGAGTATATTTAGTGACATGGTTGAAACGTTTTTAGAAATCTTCATGGATGACTTCTCTGTCTTTGGGTCATCATTTGAGCAATGTCTAGACCATCTTTCTCTCGTACTTCAACGTTGTCGTGACAATAACTTGGTACTTAACTGGGAATAGTGTCATTTCATGGTCCAAAAGGGAATTGTCCTAGGTCATAATATCTCCAGTGCAGGAATTGAGGTAGACAAAACAAAAATTGATCTAATCTCCAATCTACCTATCCCCAAATCTGTTCGAGATATTATAGCATTCCTAGGTCATGCTAGTTTCTACAGGCATTTCATCAAAGATTTCAGTAAGATAGCTAGACCTTTGACCCATCTTCTAGCTAAAGATGCACAATTTGAGTTACTGATGCCTGTAAGTCCGCCTTTAAGTACTTAAAGTTAGCACTCACTACTACACCTATCATTCGCTCACCTGATTGGAACTTGCCTGTTGAAATTACGTGTGATGCGTCTGATTATGCAGTAGGTGTTGTTTTAGGCCAAAAAGTGGATAAAGCACGACATGTCATATACTATGCTAGCAAAACCTTAAATGATGCCCAAATCAACTACTCAACCACTGAGAAAGAGTTTCTAGCAGTCGTGTTCTCCTTTGAGAAGTTTAGATCTTATTTGGTTGGATCTAAGGTCATCATCTATACAGATCATGCAGCGCTAAGACATCTTTTGTCCAAATCTGATGCAAAACCTAGGTTGATACGCTGGATCTTACTCCTTCAAGAGTTTGACCTTGAGATTCGAGATAAGAAAGGTTCCGAGAATGTAGTCGTTGATCATTTGTCCCATCTTGTTATTGAATCCACTAGTGACTCCATTCTTATCTCTGATTATTTTCCTGATGAGCAATTATTTGAAATATCTCATGCACCATGGTATGCAGATATTGTCAATTATATTGTGACTAGTCAAATTCCTTCCAACTTGTCCAAACAAGAAAAAGATAAATTTTTGGCCAAGGCTAAGGAATATTTCTAGGATGACCCCTACTTGTTTAAATATTGTCCAGATCAGATCATTCGTAGGTGTGTTCCTGAGGTAGATCAAAAGTCTGTCATTTCTTTCTGTCATGACCAGGCATGTGGTGGCCATTTCAGTTCCAAACGAACTGCTGAAAAAATCTTGCAATCAGGATTCTATTGGCCAACCATTTTCAACGACACCCACACATACTGTCTAGCTTGTCATAGATGTCAATTGCTAGGTAAGATTACCAAAAGAAACGAATGGCCTCAACAATCGATTCTCGTCGTTGAAATCTTTGACGTATAGGGTATTGATTTCATGGGACCATTTCCATCCTCGTTTGGCAATTTCTACATCATTTTAGCAGTTGATTATGTGTCAAAATGGTGAGAAGCTTTAGCCTCCAAAACAGCTGACCATAGAGTTGTGGTGCGTTTTTTCAAAGACCAGGTTTTGCCTCGGTTTGGAACACCTTGAGCCATAATCAGTGACAATGGTTTACATTTTTGCAACAAAGTCTTTGGAAACCTGTTGTCCAAATATGGAATCAATCACAAAGCGGTCATATCATATCACCCTCAAACCAATGGTCAAGCTGAGGTATCTAATAGGGAGATTAAACAGATCTTAGAGAAAACAGTTAACCCCACAAGGAAGGACTGGAGTCTTCGCCTCCAGGATACTTTATGGGAATACCGTACTGCTTACAAGACCCCTATAGGAATGTCCCCATATCGATTGGTCTATGGCAAAGCCTGTCACTTGCCTGTTGAACTCGAACACCGTGCTTATTGGGCCATCAAGGCCATGAACTTTGACTATGATAAAGCCGATCAACGTGGGACCCTTCCACTTGATGAGTTAGAAGAAATCTGAAATGATGCCTATGAGAATTCAAGAATTTATAAAGCCAAGACTCAGTTGGAATATGACAAACACATTCTCAAAAAGGAGTTTTTCATAGGACAAAAGGTTCTTTTGTATAACTCTCGTCTTCAATTATTTCCTGGGAAGTTAAGGTCACGTTGGTCAGGCCCGTACTATGTCCATCACATTTCTAGTCATGGTGCCATTGAGTTACAAGACCCTAAGAATGGACAGTTATTTAAAGTTAATGCTCATCGTCTAAAGCCTTTCCTAGAACTTGAAACTTCTGAAAATGAGGAAATTCTCCTCATTGATCCGATTTATTCGGACTGATCTATTTAGGGGTAGCACATCTGTTGAGTCTGGCTGAAGACGTTAAACTTAGCTCTACTGGGAGGCAGCCTAGTCAGTTGTGTAAATTTTTCTATCAATTTTATTTTTGAACTCTATTTGGATATGTTTAGATTTTGTTTGGGGGTAAAGTCTGTCATAATATTTTCAATCACTTGACTTTTCTTTTGCCAAGAATCTTTACAGGGACTATACTCCAAAAACACCACCTCAATTGCGGTAATTTGTTCCAATTTGTCTCTTAGATATATTTTTAAACACTAGGGACAATGTTATTTTTGTTTGGGGGTGGATATTTATTTAATCAAAATAGAATTTTATTATTAAAAAAAAAAAAATTGATTTTGTTTGGAAAAGTTTTTTTGTTTTTATGCATGAGTGTTTTGCATTATAAGTTGATTAAGTTTGTGTTTATAATATATCAAGAGTTTGTGATGCGATATTCCCGCTCATGAGAGTAATGATTAGATTGAGTTAGTGAAATGATGTGGTTTTACATAGGTAAATAAATTAATGAAATTGAAACCGAAAAGGACAACTTTGACCTATAAGCACATGCACACATTCACTATGGGAAAAACAGTTGATCTTTGACTATGGAGTTGAAAAATTAGCTTTGCCGCTATAAAAGGGGAGAAGGGGAGATAGAATAGAGAAAATTTTAAAAAAATTATTTTCAAAGAAATGCAAAAAGTAGTTCTTCGATCTGAGTAATCGGACCTTGGTATCACCAATATCATTGTTCGCGTAAAAAGGGGAGAAAACTAATGAGCATAAATCACATGGAAGAAGCTCGGGCCCAGTTGGTCGGGACTAAAAATCCTCGCTGGAAAGTCCGGAGCTTATAAATACAAAAAGGAATGTAAGTGAAATGATGGAAATAATGAGTTTTTACGAAAAATATGGCAAAGTTTGATCAATGAAGTAGAAGAAGAGAGATTGACATACCATAGTAGAATGTTCAAAAAAACACGGAAGGTGGTCTAGATTGGGAGTAGAAAGTAACGAAATTATTTACTTCAGTGGGGATCATTCATATCATTAGCTTGAGATAGTTATTGTTCGGTAATGAGTGGTAGTATTTGTATTCATATTATCTTATATGTTGTATCATGGCTTGATTAATGAATATGTGAATGCATGAAAATAGAGAATGAATAAGTTGTGGGTAATATATCCAACCCTCACGAGGCTATTGCTCGTCCACTAGGGTAACCTAGGGGTTTAAGGCCTTGTTGCATATGGTAAATGCAATCGAAAGCAGCTTGCGAAAGTGGCACATCTTTAGTTAAATTTAATAAAATTATAATTTTGTGAACTAATCTTTTTTGCCCATATTTGCTAGAGGACTAGCAAGAGCTTGTTTGGGGGTAATTTGATAAGTTCACAAATCACTATTTTAAATGTCAAAAATAAATCTTTAATTCACCATTTTATTGCATAAATGTTCTTATATATATCTTTTTATTTCTTATAGGTTTGAATTGGAAAAGATGAAGAAAATATATTAAAATGAAGAAAGGAATGCGCATGGATGGAAGATGAAGAATATAATGCACATGGATGGAAGATGAAGAATATAATGCACATGAAGAAAAGAAAAAAATGACTTGGAAAGCATCAATATTCAAAGAAAAAGAAAATAAAAGTAGATCCAATTTCAGTTTACAAGATGTCATTATATTCCAAATTTCTCTATAAATAGGAGAGTAGTTAGATCTTGTGAGGAGTTAGATGGTAGAGAGTGAGAAATTGTAGAGAGAGTTTAGTCTTGTATCAAGTTTTTATTTTGTTGTAATCTATTTCTTAGTTAATGAAAATTTCTTCTATCATCATGTTATTTCTACATCATTATGCTAGCTTAAACATCTTCTCAAGGGAGTGATGAAGCCACCTTGGGTAAGATATACATAATTTTATTTTATTTCTTATTGTTTAATTCTCTTCCCGAAATAATTCTTTCAAGTGACAAAACCTACAATAGAGGTTGAAAATAGAGGAAGGATTCTCCGTGATTACCAATCAATGGAAATACGGGGAATGCCTACCACTATTTATATTTATTTATTTTTAAACCAAAACATTAGAGGGAGGATTTTCCGTGATTACCAATTAATGGAAATACGGGGAATGCCTACCAATATCTATGTTTATGTTTAATAGGTTGGAGGAGAATTTGCAATAGAAATATATAATATTATTTATATAGACCCGGGTGGTGGATTCTCTTCCCTTGAGATTTCTTCCACCATTTGATAATTTTATCTGTATATTTTAGTTTATTATTCAAAAATTCAAGAATTGTTTTAAGTGATTTCTTTTTATCTCGAAAATTATAGTTTTGGATCCTAGTTTCAAACCGATTTCTAAGTTGAGAGTGGTTCGACCCTACTTATTGCTATACTATTTTAAGTAAAGTATTTGTAGGTATTATAAATTTTGTTGACTGGAGTTTGGTGAAGCAACGACAAAAGAAACAACAAATCATCAACCGTCACGTGGACAACCCTTCACAACGTAACCCCAAAACCAACGACCCCTTGTACTGATATATGATTGTGTATATATAGGCAATGGTATAGAGACCCTTTTCAGTCTTTTCACTCTCCATTCCATGCAAATCCTAATATTCTAATATATATGTGTATATACATGTAAATAGAGGGTTGCAGGCACAGGCACGTCTTCACGTTAAAACTAGGGTAGAACAGGCAAAAAATCTCCAAAAACCATAAATTATTGCGCACATACGCTTCAAGCATAGTTGGCCTACGCTTGAAGCGTAGGTCCAAACGTAGAAGTGTGATTTCTAGCCACTGTTTTGAAACTGAAAGCGTTGGTATTTTATGGAAAACCACTTTTCTCCGTGAATGCAATAAAATGACCGTCTTAAACCCACGATACTTTTTGCTGAAGATGACTGCTTCTGGAAATGCCATTTTTTCCCTCTGGGAACCATTTTAGTCTCGGACTACCTCTTTAACTCTCCTCTTGGATAGAAAGAACACACTTTTCAGTTAATTCACTGAAGTTAGCTCAATTTCTTCATTAAGATCCTAAAACATGCTTTAACACACAAACATCATAAAAATACAAAATAATGGAATGAAAGGACGTAACAATAGCGATTTAAGGGGTCAAAATGACTAATATTTAACACCTATCACAACCCCCAAACTTACATATTTTTTGGCATGTGCATCATAATAGCATCCCCATCTCGTGCCTGAGTATGTGCATATAGGCCTGGTAATAGACCGAATCCTGGTCTTTGTCTCATAATAGCATCCTCATGCAACTGGATCCAAACACCGGTCCACACCCTTCTGGCATACGAGGAAGCATCTTTGAATCTATCTCGCTCACCCGCATCCCTCACAATCCCGGCATGCATCATCAACTTCACCACTAAGCATAGGAATCAAATGAGGAATAGACGCTGCCGAACCTTGGTCTATGAAATTACTTAGACGATAGTGAAAACAGCTAGAGGGGGGGTGAAAAGGCTTTTTGTCGATTTTAAGATCAATTAAAATTATTTAGCGGAAATTCAATTTTAATTAGTCACAAACCTTAATTCTCAATTAAGTTCTCAAAAACAGATCAATCAAGCAAATATGAATATAAGTGCAGAAAATAAAGCAAGAGACGACAGAGAGAATTATACGTGGAAAAACCAAGGAAACTTTCTAAAGAAAAAACCACGGTTACACTCAGGTACCGATGCACAATAAATCAACAATTATAGACTCTATGAGAGTTTTAGAGTTACAATCACTCATGATATGCCTCCCTCTACTCGCAGTCTAAAACCCTTGAATCACTCATACTTCACGAAGCACGCTTGCTCAGCCAGACACTATAAGAGACTCACATATCACGCTTGATTTGCCTTTCTGTACCAGCGGTCTAAAATCCTCGAATCGCTCAGTATTCGAACGGATCAAAACAACCTCGTTGGAATAAACAGTGTGATGATTTTTCAGCAATCACTCATCCAATTGTGCATATAGAACTTTTATGTAGAAACATGATTGGAGATACTAAACACAAGAGATAACACCAATATGTATGATCACACCATAAACACCTTTCTGTGTGTATCACTCTGTACAAGAATATGAATAATAGAATATTGTAGAGCTCTCACCAAAAACCTTCTTGAAAAATCGTTGTAAAAAACGGTAGCCTCTTCTCTTGTAGAACCTTGGTATTTATAGGCCAAGTCATAGAAAACCTTAACCTTGCCCTCTTATGTAATTTCACAATACCTTGATAAATCCTCTAAAATCTGATGTAAATATGTGTATTCGTCAATACACTTAAAAACTTGAAGTAGGAACCAATCTAGAAAAGTCCGAAAGCACCCCGAAAGACATCCTGTATCACAAGTGATCACGTGACCAAGCATTGGGACCTACGCTTGGGTATAGGTCTAGGGTGTAGGCCTACGTTTAGGACCTACGCTTGGGTGTAGGTCTAGGGCGTAGGGTCCATTCTCAGCTCCAAAAACTAAAGCGTAGGTTTGAGCCATTCTGCCTCTTTTTGCCTCTAACAACGTAGGTATGTTACATCTTTTGTAGTTTTTTCATATTTGAGATAGACTGGTCATCTCAAACTTCCAATGCTTTTTGATAAAGTCATAATGTCTGGAAATGATATTTTTGCCCTCCGGTGAAGTAACGATGTCTGGAAATGACAATTTTGCCCTTCGATAACTTCATTTGCTTTGACACACTCCTTGATTTCTTTCTCGAGATAAAATCGAACATACTAACAACTCTATTGCAAATACAGAAAACTCTCAACATGACAATTCACTCAATATGGTTATTGTCTAAAACATGCCAAACATAAATAATACTATAAATGTTCTTACAATCTCCCCCTTGGCATTTCAGAGACAAAACCATGTTTTTATAATATAGCCTCACAAATTACAACATAACATCTATACCTATGAACACACACCGACAAACTTAGATATAAACTGTCACCTTGCTTTCATGACGGTCTACCAATCCTGTAACCACAACACTGAACAAACCATTAAACGCAAATGTGGAAAACAGATACAAACCATCATAATGATCATCAGAAAATCATAACAACAATGCACACATAATGATCATCATTCTCCCCCTTGCTAAATACTTCTCCCCTTTTTTGTCACTAAAATGTCAAGCAAAGAGAGTATATGCCATAGCAACAATGTAGAGAGATACAAGGAAGTACTCAATAAAGAACACCAAGATATAGAACTCTTATCAGATCATATTCAAATTCTCAGGGTAACAGAAATCTTTACTATGCATGACTCTACTACTAATGCATGAATGTAAAATGTCATAAATAAAAATAAAATAAAATATTTTTGTTTTTAGAAATATGTGAGCAAGGCAATAAATACACAAAGTCAATCATTAACACATCATATTCTCAGATTTAACTCGACCATTATACACATGATATAGAAGAAAATCAACACACATACCTTATAAACTCAAGAATGCACAAGTCAAGTTTTAGAAATATATATCTATATGAAAATTCTCATGTGCAAGCACTAAGGTAAGATGAAAATAATACATACTTAAGCTGATAATCTCCCCACCAACCGTGATAATAATTCAATCCAAGATCCAAACTAGAAGGCAAAAAGTAAAAGATACTTTCTCTTTGTCACATAATTTCCTCCTTCTCATATTTTCAACTTTTTCACCATATCCCTTTTTGTCTTTCTAAGCTCCGGACTTTCCAGCAAGAATTTTTAGTCCCGACCAATTGGGCCCGACCATCTTCCATGGGATTTTACTCATTAGTCTTCTCCCATTTTTACGCGAACACTCAATGCTTACTGAGGCAAGAGGCTCGGTTACTCAGATTGATGAACTAATTTTTTCATTTTTAATATTTTAAACATCTCATTTTTTTTCAACATCACCACAATATTCATACACATGCAAATAATATTTCATGCATAGACCAATCTTGCATAGCTCAGGAACCTTCATATCACTTCGGGTTAAATAAAAAAAATAACATAATCAACAGACATTATAATCATCACCGAAGTAACTAGCACCTAAGATTAAAGTTTAGTAATATAAAATAATCATGCCAAGTGATCATCCAAAAATCTTAGGTCAGTCTGATACCTCTACTTCATATATATATAATGAGACAAGTAAATAGGAAAATAGAGTAAAATATGACAACTTTTGTACTATGAGCAAGCTCAACAGTGCAAAAATATTTAATGTCATTTATTTCAAAATAAAATGCATGCATGAATAAAATAATACAAATGCATGATTACTTATCAATTCTAGGAAAATAATGCAATGTGCTCCTAGAATGATAGATAAAAAGATATTTATTCTAAATAAAACATACCAATAGATTTCCTAAGACTAACATGCTTTTGAAAATATAATGGTTTTGTAAAGATATCTGCTAACTGAGAATCTGTGGATATGAACTCTAGAGACACTATACCATCTTCAACAAGTTCACGAATGAAATGATGTCGAATATCTATATGTTTTGTCCTAGAGTGTTGAACAGGATTTTTATAAATATTTGTTGCACTCGTGTTATCACAGAACACAGACATTGTACCTTGAGAAAAACCATAATCCTGTAACATCTGATGCTTCCACAAAACCTGAGTACAACAACTACCAACTGCTATATACTCAGCCTCAGTAGTGGAAAGAGAAACACAATTTTTCTTCTCGCTATACCAAGCAACTAAGCAATTTCCAACATAAAAACACCCTCCACTGGTACTTTTTCTATCATCAACATTACCGGCCCAATCAGTATTAGAGAAAGATGCGATATCAGTATTAGTACCTGATGGATACCACAATCCATAATTTACTGTCCCTTTAACATACTTGGTAATCCTTTTCACATCAGTAATATGAGACTCCTTAGGACTTGCTTGGTAACGTGCACACAAACCAACAGTAAATGCTATATCAGGTCGACTGGCAGTCAAGTAGAATAAGCTCCCAATCATACTCCTATAAAGTGTAGGTTAGAAATCTTTGCCTTTAGTATCCAAGCTAAGTTTAACACTTATACTCATAGGAGTGCGCATCCTTAGCCTTTTCCAAACCAAACTTCTTCACAAATTCCAACGCATAAGGAGTTTGAGAAACAAAAATCCCATCATTTAATTGCCTAACTTGCAGCCTTAGAAAGAAGTTCAATTCACCAATCATGCTCATCTCAGATTCATGTTTCATTTTATCTCCAAAAAATTGAGCAAACTTATCAGAAGTGGATCTAAACACAATATCATCAATATAGATTTGGGCAACAACTGTATCGCATTCAATTTTCTGAATAAATAGTGTTTTGTCCACTCCCCCTCGAGTAAAACCTGTCCCCTACAGGTAATCAATCAATCTTTCATGCCAAGCTCTAGGAGCTTGTTTTAGCCCATACAAAGCCTTTTTTCAGCCTGTAAACATGATTTTGACTATAAGGATTTTCAAATCCTTTAGGCTGCTCCACATATACTTCCTCATGAAGAACACCATTTAAAAAGGCAATTTTCTCATCCATTTGATACAACTTGAATCCGAGATGACACGCAATAGCAAACAAAATCCGAATAGATTCAAGCCTAGCCACTGGAGTGAAAGTCTCATTATAATCAATACCCTCCATTTGAGTATATATTCTTGAGCAACAAGCTTAGCCTTATTCCTAACCACTGTACCATTTTTATTTTTTTTATTCTTGAAAATCCATTTGGTACCAATCACATTTATCTCTTTTGGTCTAGGCACAAGATACTATACATCATTCTTAACAAACTGTTGAAGTTCTTCTTGCATAACATTTATCCAGTCACTATCTTGAAGAGTTTCTTTGACATTTTTAGGTTCCAAAGAAGATGTATAGCATGCATACGAAACCTTATTCCTAGCCTTTCTCTGTGTCATCATCATCTGATCAACAGATCCTATAAAATTATCCAAAGAATGGTACAACTTTAGCCTTGCAGATGGTCCTTAGATGGTGTAGGTTAAACGACACCAATTGAATCATGTGATTCTACAGGACTTGAAATATCATTACTAACCACATTTTCCCCCTTTTCAACCTCAGAAGAATCATCATCAATTATAAAGAATGGCTCAACATCTTCCTCCTCAGCAGACATTGGGGACTCATTAATACATGAGTCATTGGCAGATTCCATGATCGTTTGAGTTCTAAGGTTAAAGACCCTATACACTCGACTAGTCAATGAATAACCCAAAAATATTCCTTCATCAATCTTAGACTCGAACTTCCCAATAGATTCACGATCTTTAAGAATATAATATATTGCTCCAAAAACTTTGAAATACTTTACATTTGTTTTCTTGCCATTCCACAGTTCATAAGGAGTTTTTAAGGTGCTAGGCCTAAGATAAACTCTGTTCGAGGTGTAACACGCTGTGTTCACCTCCTCGGCCCAAAAATACCTAAAAACATTCCTACCATGTAGCATAACATTAGCCATTTTCTAAATAACCCTATTCTTCCTCTCAACTACTCCATTTTGTTGAGGATTTTTAGGTGCTGAAAATTCATGTTTTATTCCTCTCTTATCATAAAACACTTCAATTTCCAAATTTTCAAACTTCTTTCCATGATCACTCATTACTCTAGAAATGGAACAATTCTTCTCAGTCTAAATTTTTAAACAAATTCTCTTAAAAATTTCAGGAGCTTTAGACTTTTCACTTAGAAATCCAACCCACGCAAAGCTCGAATAATCATCCACCATGACAAAAATATACTTATTTCCTCCTTTTCTCATGGTCCTAATGGGACCCATTAAATCAATATGCAACAACTCTAAAGGTCAATAAATACCAATGACATTTGTCTTTTTGTGCTAACATCTGACTTATTTACCCTTCTGACATGATTCACACATAACTCATTTTATATAACCAAGCTTAGGGACTCCCTTAAAAATTTCACTCTTAGTATTTTTTATTAATTCACGAAAATTAACATGTCCCATCCGCTGATGCCAGTTTCAACTTCATCAAGTTTAACTCTATTGCATAACAATTTAGAATTAGGAACAATGCAATAACAATTATCAGTTGAACGCATACCTTCCATTACGTAATTCCCAGAAGAGTCAATGATCGAACACTTATCAAGAGAAAAAGTGACATTATGATTGTTATCACATATTTGACTTATGCTCAACAAATTTACTCTAAGGCCCTCTACATAAAGCACATCTTCTAGTTTAGGTAGACCAGAAACCACAATGGTACCTTTTCCTAGAACCTTTGACTTATCTACATCACCAAAAGTGACCATCCCACCATGACATTCCTCGAGAAATCCAAAAAATGACTTATCTCCAGTCTTATCTCCAGTCGTATGTCTTGAACATCCACTATCATAATACCAAGAAGTAAAATTACAAACTTTAAGTGTAGTATGAACTACAAGAGAATGTAGCTCACTTTTTCGCACCCAAGCCTTCTTCATCCTCGATGCTCCTTTTGCTAATCTTGACAAATTCTTCATTTCTTCATTCTGCATTTGAATTTGATCTTGAAAATGATCTCCATATTGAACTATTTATTCTTTCACCAGTTACAGAGTCTTCCCTCCCAACTTCGAACACCTTGGTCGAATGTGACCACTGATATCACAGTGATGACAAATAGGAACAAACCTCCGGATTCCATCAGTTGACTTCCAAGGATATCTAGGGGTAAGGAAAGGCTTGTTTTCAACAAGTATTTTGACATAGGATTGAACTCTAGGATTCCAATTTGAATTCCTTTTGAGGAACTCGATACTACTTGGGAGGCTTTTACAAAGGTGGTTTTTGCAGCAACATTCGAATTTTGTAATACTCCAACAGAACGTAGTCCCTTTGTATTTCCTGCAGACTTTCCTACACTCAACATATGATTAAGCTTAAGAGTTCCACTAGACCACTTTTGAATAGTTGAGTTAGAATCTTTCAGCTCTTTTTCCAAATTTTCAATCTTAGTAGATTTCTCAACCAATTCCTTATTAAGACCATCAACTAACTTCAAAGCCTCAGCTTTCTCAAGTTCAGACTTATTCAAATCCTCAATCAACTTGGCATTTTGGGTCTGCAGAAGATTTAGAGTTTGAGAAGTATTGGCTAATTCATCTTTTAAAGAATGTAATTCTTTGTCCATGTTAAGACTTTTAGTCAACAGTTTCATGTGATTCTTGTGAAGTTGTGTGGTCTTATCAAGTAATTTATTATAAGACTCTGGAAGCGTTTCATCACAATCTTCATCACTCTTAGAACCTTCAACTTTAGACATCGCTAAGCTTGAAGCAACTTCGTTAACCTCCTTGCTCTGTACAATAAACACAGTTAAATTCTCAGAATGATCGCCTACTTCTTATTCTGTCGCATCACTAGCTGATCCATTATCAGAGTCATCATCCCAAGTGACAACTAATCCTTTAGATTTCTTCAGAGTGTTTGCACACTCTACAGCTGTATGACCATATTCTTGACATTCAAAACATTTCAGTTTCTTCTTTTTAGGATCATACTTGTCCTACCTAATTTGAGTCTTATTTCTACTTCTAGACTCACCCAACTTATCCCCAAATTGTTTTCCCTGGTCATTCTGTTTAGCCCTGACAAATTTGGTCAACCTCTTAGCAAACATAGCAATATCATTTAGACTCAACTCACTTTCTTCATCAAGTTCAACCTGATCCTCCCTAGTGGTTTCGAAAGCTATGCTCTTCTCTTTTGTGCCACTTGCCTTTTTAGGGGGATTTTAGAACAACTCCATCTCATAAGATTTTAAATTTCCAGCCAATTCTTCCATCTTAATTTCTTTAAAACTCATAACCTCTGAGATGATAGTGACCTTAGATTGAAAACGTTCAGGAAGAGACCTCAGAATTTTATTTACTATGGTAGTCTCATGAATAGGCTCACCTAGGTTATGACAACCTGTTACAATATCAGTTAACCTAGCCTCAAAATTTATGAAACCTCATCCTCCTCCATTTTCAGCTATTCAAATTGAGAATTCAAAATTTGAAGCTTTGATTGTTTCACCTTCGACATTCCTTCATGAGTGACTTGGAGAATGTCCCAAGCTTCCTTGGCATTTACGCACGTAGCAATCCTCTTGAACTCACTTGGATTCAACTCCTTTGAGTTCCAATTCGTGTTATACGTCTCGGCAGCAGTCCACTCGCTCGACGGTTTTGCTGTAGATTCATTGGTCGCGTCATCTTTCATAGTAGGAGGTGAATATCCTAAATATTTTTCTTCAACAACATTCCACGCTCTCTCATCTAAATATTTTTAAAACACTCTCATTCTCGCTTTCCAATATGTATAATTTGAGCCATCAAACAAAGGTGACCTAGATATGGAACCTCTTTCACGAGACATCTCCATCGTCTAGGTACAGAATCTAATCCTAGGAGATTAACCTGAAAAGGGGCAACCACGCTCTGATACCAATTGAAATTACCTAGATGATAGTGAAAACAACCTAGAGGGGGGGTGAATAGGCTTTTTGTCAATTTTATGATCAATTAAAATTATTTAGCAAAAATTCAATTTTAATTTGTCACAAACCCTAATTCCCAATTCAGTTCTCAAAAACAGATCAATCAAGCAAATATGAATATAAGTGCAGAAAATAAAGCAAGAGACGACACATAAAATTATACGTGGAAAAACCAAGAAAACATTCCAAGGAAAAAAACCACGGGTACACTCGGGTACCGATGCACTATTAATCTACAATTACAAACTGTATGAGAGTTTTAGACTTACAGTCACTCATGATATGCCCTCCTCTACTCATAATTTGAATCCCTTGAATTACTCATACTTTACGAAACACGTTTGCTCTGTCAGACACTATGAGAGACTCACAAATCACGCCTGATTTTCCTTTTTCTACTCGCGGTCTGAAATCCTCGAATCACTCCGTACCCGAATGGATCAAAACAATCTCATTCCAATGGATGTTGTGATGATTTTTCAACAATCACTCATCCAATCATTCATATATAACTTCGATGTAGAAGCACGATTGGAGATACTCAACACAAGAGATAACACCAATATGTATGATCCCTCCATAAACACCTCTCTGTGTGTATCACTATGTACAAGAATATGAATGATAGAATATTTGCAGAGCTCTTACGAAAAAAACTCTTGAAAAATTGTCGTAAAAAACCGTAGCCTTTTCTCTTGTAAAACCTTGGTATTTATAGGCCAAGTCTTTGAAAACCCTATCCTTGCCCTCTTACATAATTTAACAATACCTTGACAAATCCTCTAAAATCTAATGTAAATATGTGTATACGTCAATACACTTAAAAACTTGAAGTAGGGACCAATCTGGAAAAATTTGGATGCACCCCCGAAACACATCCTGCATCACAAGTGATCACATGACCAAGCATTGGGACCTATGCTTGGGTGTAGGTCTAGGGCATAGGCCTACGCTTTGCCGTAGGTCTAGAGTGTAGGGTCCATTCCCAACTCCAAAAACCAAAACGTAGGTTAGAGCCATTCTGCCTCCTTTTGCCTCTGACAACGTATGTATGTTGCATCTTTTACAGTTTTTTCATATTTGAGCTAGACTGGTCATCTTGAACTTTTGATGCTTTTGGATGAAGTCATAATGTCTGGAAATGACATTTTTGCCCTTCGGTGAAATAACGATGTCTATAAATGATGATTTTACCCTCTGATAGCTTTATTTACTTTGACACACTCTTTGACTTCTTTCTCGAGATAAAAACGAACATACTAACAAATTTATAGCAAATACACAAATCTCTAAACATGATAATTTACTCAACTTGATTATTGTCTTGAATATGCCAAACACAAGTAATACTATAAATGTTTTTACAGTCTCCTTCGCAAATGGATATAATGTGTATACAGGCCCTCCCATAAAAGTCGAGGAGTAGAAATCCACCACCCGAACTCGAAAGCATAGTGGAGGGCCAAAAATGGCACATAGCACATGGTAGCATGACTATGAGAGAGAATCTGGGATCGGACTATCACATCCCAAAACTAGAGCATTGGGTGATAATTTTTCTTCTTCGTGCAGTTCCTATGCGTATCAGCCCATTGTCCTACGGTCTGAAGTACAACAAGATAGGAAATAGATGGTAGTACCTCGGGCATAAGTGGGAACTCAGTAGCTAACTTGGGTTATGAAAATGAACTATAGGTTCTTCTTTGAAGGAAGCATGTTGAAAAGATGGAGATATTGTGCTGAAATGTTGCTATGTTGAATGTTTATTGAAAAACATGAATCATGAGTCTTATTTGCACATATCATGAAAGACATACATTTTTATTATTTTTGTATTATTATTATTTTCTCAATGATTAATATTTTTAATCTTCTATATCTTATACTTTTATATCATTATCATACATGCATACTCTTGTATTTTTAATATGCATAATAATGTTGCAATCATAGTTCAATAGTGGTGACCCAAGGTTTTGATCATTTTTTATCCCATGATCTTAACCAAGAAGGATATAGATTATTCTTTGCACATGTGAATGGAATTAAAGTTCTAAGAATACCACATGCCTTTTTGCATGAAATATTTTTATCTAATGCATTGTTATATGATTTTACAATGAAAAATTTCCATGTAGAGAATCACAATGGTTTGAAATATATAAGTTTTATACAATGAGTTTTAAAACTATCATACGTCGTGTTTAACTTGAAATATGCTCCAAAAGGGTATTTTGAATGGCTTTAAGTGATTTTCCTATGGATAAAGGTTATCTTAAAACCGTTATTGATAAACATTTATTTTTGTTTGTCAATTATCAAATTTGGTTATTGCACTTATGAGAGTATTATGTCTACCAATATTTGATGTGTTGTGCAAAGACGTTTATCACAAACATGCAAATTATTTTAAAATGAGCATGATAGATGAACTAATTTCCTTGTTGAGCAAATGTCATTTAAGTGTCATGAAAATAATTTTAAATACTTTTTGACACTTTGATTTTGGGACTATATGGTTTCCTTGGTTGACTCCTCTTGGACTTATGGTAACATAAATGAAAATGCATAACATGTATTAATTTATATATATATCTTCTAGCACTTGAGAAGAATGCATTCAATGCCATTACATTACATTTTCAAAGACATGTATTTATGAGATATATTGAGCTCATTTTCATGATTATAATATATTTGTTTCGTCAATATTCTCACAAAGTTTCTCCAAGAGAACTCATTTTGTAAATCCATAGAGAAATTGGAATGTCTTTAAATGTTAATGTGTTTGCATATGTTTTGTGTACTTTTCACTTGCATAATTTAGAGTATTCATTTCTTAGTCATTATCATGATTTTTACTCTATTCACATTACATTCTACGATTAGATGTTGTATATGTGTTTATTGATTTTCATGTGGTTAAGATGGAGGTGTTATTGACTCATTCTTAAATGCTCATATGTGATTTTAAGTGAATCTTCATACATAACTATGTGATTTTAAATGATTCAGTTATTGAGTGTTCCTTGTTTACATATAGTACGTTGAATACTTATGATTTGAGCTTTCATTCAAACACACACACTTGAACATTAAGTCACTCTCCATTTGAGTCATTCACTTGATACATGTACTTCATATATGAAAATCTATTTTGATCATGTATTCTCTTTGTCTATGAAAAACAAGCAAATGTTTTAGTCATCTTTGATAACATGTGCTAGCATGTCCTTGTTGCCATCATGAATGCAAAACAATGTTTGTAATTTGGTATCATCTTAAGCATATTCATGATATGTATGAAAAATATGAGATTGTGTTACTTCAAATGATATATTCTATGATCACAATTCATATATGTAACTTGATCCTCTCCTTGTACTTTATTATATATATTTTTTTTTATGATGTCAAAGGGGGAGAAAGATTAGTTGATGTGTATATGATGTATGCACATTCTTAGGGGGGGTTTTGCTTCTTGAAATGATCACATGCTACATGTTTAAGTGTAAACATCATTTAAAGCATGGTGATAGGAGAAGAAATCCCAAAGTTTATGCATATACCTTATTGTCATATTCATTGATTGCATATTGTAAGGGGCAGCATTTATAAAATGCCCTCAATTATTTATTGGCACACATCAATGTTTGTCATCATCAAAACGGGAGAGATTGTTGACCCAAGGTTTTCCACCATGGGTAAACATGAGATTTTGATGATAACAAACCATTGAATATGGTGAATTTAATGTCTACTTGAGTTTTGCTTAATAGGTTATTGATTCAAGATAAACTCAAGAGAGCTAGTGGATCCATGAGAAGATCAAGCAAAGGTGCTTAGAGCTCAAAATACAATGAAGACAAGGATGGAGACATCAACCCAAAGCTTAAATAAATTGAAGATCAAATAAATGGGTAAAATAGTCTTGGGTGAGTGCTAAATTAAATGTAAAATTATTTTTGAAATAACTTATTTGAAAGCTCAACTCTTGACCATATAACATATTGGACCATGCATATCATTCTTGAGTCCTTGCATCATTAGCAATAGACTACGCAAATTATTGAAGACACATTTCTATGAATAGTCTTTACTAAAGTTGAGTTAGTTCAAGTTTTCATAAGCTATGGAAGAACCAACAAAGATGTTCTCATAGAAACATTAACTTAACTCATATCACCTAACTTAACTCATATCACCTGAAATGGATTCTAGATGCATATTAAAGTTTTGAACAAAATTGTTAAACCATGAAAAGCTTTTGTCTAATATTGAGAATTTTATCTAAATTGGAAAATTATTTTATTATCTCAATATTAACTTTAGAAATGTAAAGGAGCTTAATAAGTCCCTAAGACATCCTAGGAATGTGTCTAAGTCATTTTGGAAAAATCCCAAAAGATTTCACGAAAAATCGTCAAGGGAGTTAATTGTTCGAAATGGAGCATCACATTCAAATGACCATATCGCAATAAAATATAAGTTAAATTGAGTGATTCAAAATTCTAAAATCAAGAGCTTGAATTCCTCTTTAGAAAAAGCTAAATAACGCCTCAATCCAACTTACGGAACTCGAGTTATGACCAAACGCGTAAACTGCGTCGAAACTGGGCGGGTAGAACCTCCTAGTCGATTACGCAAAGAGCATAGTCGACTACACAAGGTCGAAGATTAGAATTAAGATGCGGAAAATGAGATTTGAAGGCTTAGTCGACTACCCAATTTCCCTAGTCCACTACAACGTCTCGAATTTGAATTCTAACGGCTAGTTTAGAGTCCAAACTTCTCCAAAATTACCCAAAACACTCCCAAACGGATAGAATTGTTTCCTACTCTATATATATGCCATATATGAGCCAAAAGAGGGTTGGAGAAGAGGGAGATAGGACTATGAAATATATCTACCATTTGTGCATTATTCTTTGAAATTATTATTGGGTAGAAATCTCTCCTATAGGAATCACCATGAGCATCATTCATATTTTCTCTTGTGATTCATCATACCATACTTGAGTTGAGCTTTTCATTTGAGTTCTTTCATTTATAACTCTAAGTGTGTGAGGAAGTGAGCTTTGATTTTCTATATTCATCTATTGAGAGATATGTTGTAACACTCAAACTTCAATTCTTATTCTTTGAGAGTGAAAGTCCAAGAAGTTGTCTTGGCGTGGGATTGGCTTGTTGAAACTTTATAAAGGTTTGTCTCAACCTTAAAAAGAGAAGATTTGGTTGGCTCTCCACCTGCAAGAGTGAGCAAGGTTGGCTCTTCACCCGGAATAAGGAGCATGTAAGGGTTTGCTTATCCCCGGAAAGAGAAGCACAATAGTGGAATTCTTGAGAGGTTTTATCAAGGCATGGACGTAGGCCAAAGATTTGGTTGAACCATGTAAACATTTCGGTGTCTATGATTTGCATTTTCTCTAAGCCTTATCTCTTTTCTTTAAAAGCAATTGTCATTTTCAATCTTGAACTTTATAAATCAATGCTATGAAATTGCTTGTGTTTGTGTATTAATGAAGAGGTTAGGAAAATGAATAGTTGAAGTGAATTGATAGAACTTATCTTCATCACACCATAGCATAAAATGCTTGGTTGAAACATATAAAATCTTGGTGTCTTGACTTGTATTTTCTCTGTCCCTTAATCTCTTTACCTTATAGGCAATTGTCATTTACAATCTTGAACTTTATATTGATGTCATGCTACGAAATTGTTTGTGTTTGTGTATTAATGAAAAGGTTAGAAAAATGCATAGTTGAAAGAAATTGAATTGTGATTTCTGTTGAATATGTTATAGATTATAAATTATCTACTTCCTTATTTATCTATAATCTAAATGCATACCAAGTGATTGCTAAAATTTATCTTCAACACACCTTAGCATAAAATGATTATATGCACCCCAAGTGTTTCAATAAATGTTTATTCAATATAAGTTTCTATTTGAGCGTTTATGTGTAAACTCAATGTTTGATCATTTTTCATAAATTCTACAAGACGTTCTTTATGGCAAATTGTATTTTGTATTATGTCTCGATAAATGAGGAAAGCGATATTACATGTTTAATTGAATTGCATACTTGGGTGCATGGATTAATTCTCATTCTACTTGAATCGAACATGTATTTAATTGTATAAATCATTATTGAATGATTACAAGTATGAAATGTGATTGTCACTTAAAGAGATTGTCTAAATCACTAAGTGTTTGACAAGAGTTTAATGAAGTGTAATTTTGATTAAATAAAGTCAAATTGAAAAAGTATCAAAATTAGTCATTGGCCCTATTCACCCCCCCTCTTGGTGTCAAATAGAAAAAGTATCAAAGTCTCGAGTTCTCGGTAGCAACAGACTTCGAGTACTCGAGATATGTGTATCGAGTACTCGGTAAGTGAAGATGGGGAGAAACAACAGAAGCTTGTGAGCAACATGGTGTATTTGACGAGGTTGATTTTCAGTCGATGAGGACAAGGGGCGATCTTCGAAGATTATAGAGCCAATGAGAGAGAGAGAGAGAGGCTATCATCGAGGATGATAGAGCTGGAAAGAGAGCGAGTCGGAGGGAACTGAATAGGGTTTGTCGGAGTTGATGTGACCGATGTGAAGAACTTGAAGCTTATGTGATCTTCGAAATTGAAGCGGCAAAGACGACACGGGCAGCGACGGACGGTGGGTGATGAGATAGAGATGAGATCAGAATAGCTTTGATACCATGTTAACAATAGAAAATAAAGAAGAGAATAAAAAGATGAATGAATATTGTATTATGTATATTGAAGTATATAATTACAATAGAGATAACACCTATATATAGAGGAGAAAGTGCAGAGAATAAGTTAACTTGGAGTAGGGAATAAGACAATAAAAATTAGGAAAAATACAAGGTGGGATAGGATTATCTAGATGGGTCTAAGCTCTAATATATTCTAACAGTTTTATCTGGTGTGCAGAATTTTTCTTCTTGTTTTTAACATGTAGTCCAAGAAACTACCTTTATTTAAGCCGCTGGGAGTCTTTTCAGTTTAGACAAGAAACTGCAAAAGAATAATACATCAATCTAGATCTAAGCTTGAAACAAACACTACTTTCCATATATGTATCTAAGTTTTTCTTAATATAAAGGGGATAATTATGTCTTCCTTTCCATGGAAATTTGATAAATATATATATATAAGATTAGAAATTAACACCTGTCAGATATTAAGTTCGAGATGCACTCTCCTGTAACAAAAGTAATACTAGCTAACATCGAATTGGAAAAAAAAGGTTTAAACAAAACATACAAAAATAATAATGATAATAATGATAATAATAAATAAATATGTAAATTCAAAAATAAAATTATTATTGGTAGTCCATCTCCTGTTATTAAACCACATTAATATTCAGTTTCAGAAAATACTCCATAGGTTATGATTCTACCAAAAATTTCATCTCATTTCATAAAGACAAAGTGGCGGTCATTCATCATAGGACTTCAATTCTAGTCATTCATGTGATTGAAATTTCAGTATTTCAATGAAATGATCTTTACAGAAACTTCAAATAATAATTTGTGCATTCAACACATCAAGGTTTCTTCAATCACAAAGAACTCACATAATGATCAATTCAAGATCGAGCTTTCAAAGATCCTTAATTCACCGAAGTTTCAAAGAGATTTAATCGAAATGAGATTCTTGTTTGTATAAGAATTGTTTACAAATAAGTGTAACGGCGATCTATTTTTTGTTGCTCATTGTTCGCTCCAAAAAATAATCGTAATCGATCGAATAGTAGGGCCGATAAAATTCTTCGTTCCCATAGGGTAAATAATCATCAACCGAATAGTAAGGCCGATAATATTCTTTGTATCCATAGGGTGCGAGCGTACCAGAACCGGTGACAGAGTTCAACCGGTTCAAAAGGAACAGATTTTCGTCTATTTTGAACATGTGGAATAGAATCAGGCGATTTGTGCAAGAGAGAACTCAACTCACACGAAAGGGTTCTGATTGCCTCAACAAAGAGAACTTTTGGGTAACCGAAAGTAAAATAAGGAGAGGGATAGAAAATAATTAAAAGGTGTGATTGCAAAGAATTTAAAGGACTGAGAATTGAAATTATATTGAAAGTGCGCATTTGGAAAAAAAAAATGATATTAAAAGTGCAAGACAAGAATTCAAAGGAACAATATTAAAGAGTTCAAGGAATCTAAAAGAGACAGTAAGAAAAGTAAAATATAATGGAAGACATTTATGTGTTTGGTCAGGGAGCTCTAAAATAAATGTCTACATCCATTATTTATTGTCTAAAACTAACCTAAAGAAAAACTAGAAATAAATAACTAAATAAAGCATAAATCAATCTAAATCTAAAGCTACCTAAATAAAACACTAGTCAACTACAACTCATTTTTCTTAGAACAAATCTTTTAGTCTTGATCAGCAAGAAACTTGGTCAACAAGATTACTTCACCAGCATGAGCTTCATATTGGGCCAAAACTCTTTTAAAAATATTCATTTTCTGGCCTAGTTTTTGGTCATTTTCTTTGGTCTTCTTCGCGGCCAGATTACTTTACTATTTTCTGGCAAAATTTTAGCCTCACTTCTGGCCCACAAATGACCCATTTTCTGTCCAGCTTGTGACCCATTTTCCAGTCCAGTTCCTGTCCAAATTTTGGCCCAATCTATGGCCAAATTTTGGCCCAGTTTCTTGCCAGATTTCGGCCCATTTTCTTGTCCGTTTTCTGCACTATCTCTGGCCCAGTTTATCCACCTTTTTCATGCTATGTGTTGGTTCATTTAGGGTGTAAACGGTGCCCCCCAATTGAAACATCATTTTGCTTCAAAAAATATGGTTGTTGGAATTTTATTTTAGCCTAAAATGATGACAATACATTCTTGCATCAACCCTCCTTGCCCCCGAGTCTGCCACTTGGAAAGAAAATTAATAAGTTGGCTCCAGTGCTTCATTTATTTAGGACCAACATTAAAGTGGTCTTTATTCCCCTAATCCTAATCCAAACTCGGTATAAAAGTGTTTAGCGTTCATCCACAGTGGATCAATGAACCCATACAAGACCCCAACACTCAAAACTTTAAATTCTTGTAGTGGGGAACAAATAGGATTGACTGGAATTAAACAATTGTGTAAAGTCATGTTAGCCGATCTTATTGTCAATTCCATTCGAAGAACGACACAATACCCATGAAGATTTTTCGCGGCAAGTGCTCTTGAAATTTTATATCTTTTTATAATTTAAGTCGTATTGGATGAAATTATAAAATACGAAGTTTCGCCTTTAATCATATTTTTGTCATTGCTCGAAACCCTACACATTTCGGCCATTTTTAAACCAATTTTGGGCACTGCAAGTCTTATATTAGCCTCTGGAATTTTGATACCTGCCTCTGCAATTTTGGCCGCCACAACACTAGTTTCGGCCACTACAATTTCCGTTAGTTTTTTTGTCACTGTAATTTTGGCCAGATTATTACTACTGGTCAAAATACTACTAATTGGCCTAGTTTCAACCAATCCTATTTTGGCTAGATACGTATTGACTGCCTCTATTTTTTCCTCGACAACTCCAGACGCCTTGGCATCAACCACAAAGATTTTGGCCACCTCCTTTGTTTCTGCCAAAAATTTAATTTTGGCAATAGTAACTTTTTCCTCAACCGGTGGGGGTTTATGCAAGTTGCCTGTCGGCTGCCCCCTGGGTCTCGATTGATGGATTGGCCGAATAGAGGGATATCTATACCTTTAGTTCTTAATCATCTGGATCATCTCAGACCAAACTTGTGCAACCTGTTCACGACATGCTTTCTTCTCATCACAATACGTTTGTATTCGTTGATCAATTTCCTCCAACCGTTGTAGGATTGCACCGGCAAATGCAACCTTTGAATCTTGTGGTAGTATGTTCGCAATCTTCTCTCGACTATCTAGTGGGGTTCCACCAGGCGTGCAAAAATATGTTCGCTCCAAAAAATAACCGTCATCGGTCGAATACTAGGGCCGATAATATTCTTCATTCCCGTAGGGTAAATAATCATCGGCGGAATAGTAAGGCAGATAATATTCTCCGTATCCATAGGGTGCGAGTGTGTCAGAACCGATGACGGAGTTCAACCAGTTCAAAACGAACAAATGTTTTTCTCTTTTGAACATGTGGACTAGAATCAAGCGATTTGTGTGAGAGAGAACTCAACTCATGCGAATGGGTTCTGATTTCCTCAACAAAGAGGACTTTTGGGTAACCGAAAGAAAAATAAGAAGAGGGATAGAAAATAATTAAAAGGTGCGATTGCAAAGAATTTAAAGGACTAAGAATTGAAATTGTATTGAAAGTGCGGATTTGCAAGAAAAATAAATGATATTGAAAGTGTATGATAAGAATTGAAAGGTGTAATCTTTCCTCCCCAAAGGGAAAGGTTAGGGGTTCGAGCCCTCGAAGGGGGCTCATGTAGGGAGTTTGTAGGGGCAGAGCCACATATAACGTAAGGGGTCCGGCCAAAAATTTGAAATTTGTGAATTTTTTAAGTTCAAAATTTATCTCTTTAAGAGAGGAGACGATTCATGGTGATTCTGAAATGGAGTGGGATAGGATAGTAGATATTGTATATCTGCGTTAGGGTTACCCTGTGTATTTATTGCTAGGGTTTCTCTTATTTCTCCTCTCTTTCACGTCTGTTATTGAGTTAGTATTACTGCATTTATTGAGTGTTGTGGTTACACCTTCAAAACCCTAGATAAGGTTTCGACATTTATTCCTACATTTATTTCCTTCTTATTTGACCTTATATCAAGCTAGGGTTTCTTTGTTTCGTTTATGGTTTGTTTTCAACCCTAGTCATCTCCTTTTCTCGTTAGGGCTTATGGCGACGTCTGGAATATGTGATCAACAAGGGGTGGTTCAGTCTACTAATGCAAAAGCACCTCAGTCATCACCAATGGTTGTGCCATCAGTAGTAGTTCCTGAAGCACCAATTGAGGGCCAGAATGCCAGTACTTCATGGGCTAGTCTTGTGAAGCCTGTTTTTTATGCTAAGATGAAACTGGTGTATATCCCTCATTCCAAAGTGGGTGATAGGATCGTGGTATCTCCATTCATGGAGCCGGCTATAGCTGGTAGTGAATGTTGGAAGAGTTTCTTAGTTGGCTATTTTCTTGATAAAAGATAGCCATTTAATGTTGTCAATTCAGTTGCTACCAAGTTATTGAGTAGTGTTGGCCTTTAGACTGTATATGGCATTGATAAAGGATTTTATTTTTTCAAATTCAATTCTGAAGCTGACTGTGAGGTTGTTCTTAAGAATGACCCTTGACACTTTATAAATCATTTCTTGGTTTTGTAGAAGTGACGTATGGGTCTCACTTTACATAAAGAAGAAGTCCAAACTTTACCTATTTGGGTTAAGTTCTTTGGTGTGCCTAAGGAGTATTGGAATGCTGAAGGTTTAAGTGTTGTTGCTAGTGCTTTTGGCACTCCCTTATATGTTGATTCTCAAACTGATAAAGGAGAGAGGCTTAGCTTTTCAAGAGTTTGTGTTCAAGTTTGAGCAGATAATAATCTTCCTAAGGATTTTGATATGGCTTTACCTTCAAGAGGAGTGGCTACTATTTCTGTGCAATACAGTGGTTTCCTGCTATATGTGAATCTTGTAAGGTATATGGTCATTTGTCTAGGACTCGCCCTAAAGTTGTAATTGCTTAAGTCGCTGCTCAGTTTAAACCTAAGAGCACAGTTCCTGCTACTGAATGACGTGTTGTTTGCCCTAAAGGTAATGAGGTATTGAATAAATCTCAGTTATCTCAAGATGGGGATGATATCCCTTGTGCCTCTTTTTCTCCTAAGATTTTGCCCTCTTCTCTTCTTGACATTACTATTCCCGTGGGTAATGCTTTCACCGCTTGAGATAATAAGGCTGAGATTAATGTTCTTGATGAGGCTAATTCTAGTGATGTTGCAAATGTTGTTACTGGAGGTTCTACTGATGGATTAGCTCATGTTGTTGACAATGTTGTTACTAGTGGTGTTAATGATGGTTTAGATCATGTGTTATCCTCTTTTGATCCTCCTAATGATGCTCAGACTACTTATAAAGAGATTAATGCATCAATTATTCTGGTTGTTGATTCCTCCAAAAAGGATGTTGTTCCTTCTAGTGTGTCTTTCGATGGTGTTTCTAAACCCCCGAAAATTCCTTTTGTTTCTCAAACATCATTTCATGGTATTGACAGTTCTTCTAAGAGCCATTCTGGTAATAATTCTAAAGCTGCTAAGTATGATAAAGGGAAGAAATCTCCCCATGTTGGAGTTCAGACTATAAGGGGTCTTACCTCTTCTTCTTCTCCTACTGGAGGTTCTAAAAATTAGGGTTTACCTTATGGTGTGTGGTTTATATTCTTTTCTATGTCTTTTAGCATTTGGAATGTTAGGGGTTTAAATTCCCGAGACAAAAAGTTTGAGGTTGGGAGAATTGTGAAGAAATTTAAAATGTCTCTCTTTTCTATGGTTGAAACTAAAGTTAAGGAAGCTAAAGTTGTGCATATCCTGAATAATGTGGTTAGAGGTTGGAAGCTTGTTGTTAATTATGAATTTGCTCCTAATGGTAGAGTTTGGGTTTGTTGGGACCCTTCTATTTTCAAAATGGAGGTTATCCTATCTTCTGATCAGTTCATTTTATGTTCTGTTAGTTCCCTAGATGGTTTCTTAAATTGCATGGGTTCTTTTGTTTATGGTCTCAATGAATCTATGGGGAGAAAAAGACTTTGGAGGGACATGGTTCAAATTTTTCATAATTATTCTACTTCTCCATTGCTAGTGATTTTAATGCTGTCAGGTATACTGATGAAAGATATGGTGGTTTTACTGCTTGGGATTCTAGCGTGAGAGAATTTGGCGAATGCATTCAACAGGATTATTTGGTTGATCTTAAGTAGTCTGACATTAGATTCACTTGGTCTAATAGGACTATTTACAAGAAATTGGATAGAGTCCTTGTTAATGAGTTGTGGAATGATCTATTTCCCATTTCAGAAGCTGTGTTTGATCCAGGTGGAATCTCTAATCATGTTATCATTCATGTTAAATTCACCAATGATCTTCATAGGAAAGGGTATCCTTTCAGATTTAATAATCATCTTTTACAACATCCTCATTTTATGTATGTGGTTCATAAGGTTTGGCAAACCCATGTCTTAGGATCTTTTATGTTCAAAGTTTCTCAGAAGCTTAAATTTCTGAAGCATGAATTGAAGTTGCTGAATTTTAATTGTTATAATAATTTGTCTATTCAAGTTGATGAGGTTTATTCTAAGATTACTTCTCTTCAATCACAACTTGACATTGACCATGGTAATGTTACTCTTAAGGAGGAGGAAAGAGCTTGTTTAGCTAACTACAATCATCTTTTTAAAGCTAAAGAATCAGAGTACAGGCAAAAGTCTAGAATTCAATGGCTCAAATTGGGGGACAGGAATACTGGCTATTTTCATAAGATTGCCAATTTCAGAAAGAAGGCCAACTCCATTCTATCTATCACAAATGGTGAGGGTGTGAGATTGGAAGACCCTAATCTGGTTAAAGAGGAAGTGGTGAGCTATTATAGAAGGTTGTTAACAAGTTGTGACACCTCAATCATTCCTGATCTTGGAGCTTTTGTTCAGAATCTTATGACTCCTAATCACATTATCAATCTTTCTAGGCCAGTTTCTGTTGATGAGGTGATAGCCACTATGTTTTCTTTAAAGGATGGTAGAGCTCCTGGTTATGATGGATTCAATGGCTTGTTCTTTAAGCATACTTGGTCTATTGTGGGGGATGAAGTGACCAAGGCTATTCAAGTTTTTTTCCACACTGGGCATCTTCTTAAAGAGATAAATTCTATTGTTATTACATTGGTGCCTAAGGTTGATAGTCCTAACTTTGTCTTTGAGTTCAGGTATATTTCTCTTTGCTTTACTCTCTACAAATGTATTACTAAGATTATAGCTAGTAGGCTTAAGCCTTGTCTTCAGCACTGTATTAGATTGAATCAAGGGGTTTTTATTCCTGGAAGAAGCATTTCAGATAATATTCTCTTAGCTGAAGAGCTTCTTATGGTTTATCATAGAGATGATAGAGATCCTAGAGTTGTTTTCAAAGTGGATCTTACTAAAGCATTTGATACAGTGTCTTCGAAGTTCTTGGAGGCTGCTCTTCATGCTTTTCATATTCCTAATAACCTTATTCATTTGATTATGACTTGTGTCTCTACTCCAAGCTTCTCTGTTAACATTAATGGCTCTTATAAAGGATATTTTAGAAGCTCTAGAGCAATCAGACAAGGTGATCCCCTTTCTCCTTACCTCTTTGTTCTGGCTATGGAGATCCTTACTGGTATGATGAAGCAAGAGGTTGCTAGAGCTGCTGATTTCACCTTTCATTGGAAATGTCATACTCAACAGATTACTAGTTTATTATTTATTGATGATATTCTTCTTTTTTCGAGGGATGATTTGGCGTCCACTGATTGCATTATGGCAGTGTTGGAGAGATTTGGCCAATTATTAGGTTTGATGCCTAATCATACTAAAAGCACTCTTTTCCATGTTGGAGTTCCTATGTCCATTCTCTATCAAATTCAAGCTAGAACCAATTTTCAACTTGGTTCTCTTCCAGTTAAATACTTGGGAGTGCCTCTTCTTTCAACTAAGCTTAAAAGGGTTTACTGTGAGCTTCTAGTTGCTAAAATCTCTAAGAGGATCTCAAGTTGGTCCAGTAAGTTCTTGTCTTTTGCAAGAAGGTTGCAACTTGTCAAAGCTGTTCTTTTTTCTTCTCAGGTTTATTTGGCTTCCACCTTTATCCTACCTAAGTGTATATTGATTGATTTAACTTCCCTTATAAGGAAGTATCTGTGGTATGGCTTTAAAATATGTAAGGGAGGGTGTAAAGTGGCTTGGAGGAATGTTTGTGCTCCCTTTTTTAGAAGGTGGTCTTGGGATTAAATATTTAGAGGAGTGGAATAATGTTGCCATGGTTAAGCATATTTGGAATCTTTTGCAATCTGGTAATGCTTCTCTTTGGGTTGCTTGGGTCAAGCATTATCTTATCAAAGTTAGAAGTTTTTGGGCTCTAAATGTTCCTCAGAAGTGCTTATGGACCTCGAAAAAGCTCTTGAATTTAAGGCCTTTGATTTGTAATGCTTTCAAGTCTATTATTGGGGATGGGAGAGACACTTCTTTATGGTTTGATCATTGGCATCCTATAGGCCCTTTTCATTATTTCTTTCCTCCTAATGTCATTAGATCTTCTGGATTGGGTGCAAATGCCTTTGTTAGTAGGCTTATTAGCTCTCCTGGATGGTATTTTCCAGCTTTGAACTCTCAATTTTGGTTGGATTTTAAAGCAGCTTTTCCTCATGATTTTATGCCTAATCAACAACAAAAGGATATGTAGTTTTGGCTTCCATCTAATGACAAATTCTCTATTAACTCAGCTTGGGAATTTCTCCGAATGAAGTTTTATTCAGTTAATTGACTTAAGGCTATTTGGTTTAAACATTCAGTTCCAAAACATTCTTTCTTGGTTTGGATAGTTAATTTGGATAGACTCCCTACTTTATATTTTCTACTTCTATTGGCATTGTGCAATCAACAACTTGTGTTTTATGTGGTTTGAGGCAAGAAGATAGAGACCACTTGTTCTACCAGTGTAGTTTCACCTCTAGGCTTTGGGGTCTTATTAAATATAAAGGTTTGCTTCATTAGCCTAATGGTGATTGGTGTTATCTCATTGATTGGATGGCAGTTCATCTCCAAGGCAATTCTCTTTCATTTCTCCTCAACAAGCTTGTCTTCTGTGCAACTACTTATGAGGTTTGGGTGGAAAGAAACAGGCGCATTTTCACAGATGAATTTTGTCATATTGAGCAGCTTTTTAAGAATATTGTTTCTTCTGTGAGATTTTCTATGTTTCCTCTTGCTATGTTCAGGGACTCTTCTCATAATAAGGAGTTGTTGGCTGCTTGGAATCTCCCCTCCTCTATTAGTGTTTGATGTTGGCTGCAGTTATGATTTCATGCTTCCTCTATGTTGCTGGTTTATTCTTGGTTTTAAGCTCAGTTTGCTTCTCTTTTTGGTTTATGCCCGATTTCATGCTTGAGGCTGTTGATTTTGCTGCTATTTGCTGCTGGAGTGATATTAGTTCTTTGTTGGTTGTCACTTTCTGCCTATTTGCTTGCTATGCCATGGCTTCTCGGCAAGTTAGTTACATGCATGGATGAAGGGGTGTATTCATTGGTTGCTCTTATGCCGCTTCCTTCGAGGCTCATGAAGGTTCTACTCAACAATGGTTTGTCTGCTGGTCTGATTTGGGCATTGCGACTAGAGTTTTGCTGTTTAGTATCATGGTTTTTGCTTGGGTTTCTTATTGGGATTTACTTGTTCCTAAATGCATGATTTTGCTGTTGTGTTGATGGAATGGGACTGCTCCTTTTGATGTTCAGGTGATCCTGATATGGTTGATTGAGTATTGCTACTTTGAGGCTGGTTTTCATTCTACATTGATAGCTTCGTGTGGGTCTACTTTGATAGGGTTGAAGCTGCTAAATTCCATGATAGTTTGGTGTTTATGGTTCCAACATTGCAAGATTTACAAGCTTCTGATGGCTCTTCCAGCCATTGTTCACCCTAGAATTTTTATTATTCTAGGTTCTGGCTATGTTTCTTATCATGTATACTCCTATAGGCATATGGGGTTTTTATCTTGTTTCTTTTTACCATGGAAGTTTGGTTATCACATTGTAAACTGGGGTATGCCTCTTAGCTCTTTGTAAGCCTTTTGGCTTTGTTCCTATATATATCGTTTTACCATTCAAAAAGAAAAAAAAAACAAATTATTGAAAGGAACAATATTAAAGAGTGCAAGGTATATAAAAGAGACGATAAAAAGAGTAAAATATAATGGAAGACATTTTTGTGTTTGGTCAGGAACCTCTAAAATAGAGGCCTACATCCATTATTTATAGCCTTAAACTAACCTAAAGATAAACTAGAAATAAATAACTAAATAAAGGATAAATCAATCTAAATCTAAACCTACCTAAATAAAACACTAATCAATTACAACTCATATTTCTTAGAAATGTCCGATACTCCACAAATCTTTTAGTCTTGATCAGCAAGAAACTTGGTCAGCAAGAGTACTTCACCAGCATGTGCTTCATATTGGGCCAAAACTCTTTTAAAAACAATCATTTTCTGGCCATTTTCTTTGGTCTTCTTCGTTGCCAATATAATGGCCAAGATTCTGATCATATTATGGCCATTACTACTCCTATTTTTTGCCCAAATTTTAGCCTCAATTTTGGCCCACATATGGCCCATTTTCTGTCCAGCTCATGGCCCATTTTCCAGCCCAGATTTCGGCCTAATTATTGTCCAGATTTTGGCCCAGTTCCTGTACAGATTTTGGCCCAATCTATGGCCAGATTTCGGCCCAGTTTCTGGCCAGATTTCTGGCCCAGTTTCTGGTCCATTTTCTGGCCTAGTTTATCCACCTTTGCCATGCCATGTGTTGGCTCATTTAGTGTGTAAACACTCATATTCAGTTTTCGAAGGTTTTGGATACGAATTTTGTGTCTTTTGACCATGAAATCACCCTTTCGAAAATCAGTATATATGGAATTTGGGCTGGATACAGATAGGATTGATATTTTATGTAAATAATGTTAACTATGTATTTCCTTGCTTACTTGTACGTGTACGTGATGGCTGTCTATTGTGATTAAAAGAGCTCAAGCTTGTGTCTGTGGTGCATAACATTGTTTAGTCCACTTCATTGTCTTTAGAACAATAACATTGTTCAAAGCGAAAAATATAAATTCTTAATACATACATTCTTCATTCTTTTTTTTCTTTTCTTTTTTTTTTCATATTCTTTGGATTGAAATTCATTGTTAAGGCATTCTTCACTACAGAAATATCGCTATATTAAAGGATCAATTCACGATACATTTAGTACATGGTTTCCTTGAATCACTAGATGCAGGAAAAAATAGAAAGAAAGAAAAAACTGAATAAATATTACACAAGCCTTGTCAAGCATTAATTATTTTCTGGGAGATTGTAATTCCATACAATGTAAATCAGAGACTTGTTTTACTAAGGAGCGAGTCAGGTGAGCAAGTGGTCCCTGAAGAGTATATAATTCACAAACTTAAATATCACTGCATATGTATTAACTGGTTCATGATACATTTAGTATTTGGTTCTCCTCAATCACAAGATTACGAACCCAAAAAAAAAAAAAACAATTTGATACAGTAGTGAGAATTTCTCGGCGAGATTGCGATTCCCATGCAATCAAAATCGAAGACTTATTTTATTAAGCCGAATAGAGAAGACAATGAAGATACTATTTAATGTGTTATCGACTGATAACACATTAGAGTTAAACTCCATAAGAAAGTATATATTCTTCATCTATGGAAGAGCAAAGATCATGATCATAGGCACCATAGTTGCAGTTAGTACAAGAGCGACAATAACGCCATAGGTAGAAATCTTAGCATTTTTGCCGGAGGTGTCACCGGACTTGATGCTCGGCCACTTTGTACAGAGACAGTGTTGGCCTTTAGGTATCTTTTTATACACCGACGACACATGCCATCCGCAACCATCCCAAGTGGTCTTGCCACAAGTCGAACACTCGATCTCGTAACACATTGTTGTTGTATATTCACAACTCTCTTTCTCTTCCTTGGATTGAACTGTTGTTTTGCATTGGATGAAGCAATTCATCTGTTTTATACTATCATTTATATGTATATGATTCATCGACAATATGTAATTGTTTTAAACGCCTTGACAGACGAGTTCGTTGAAAGCAATGTGGACTTGTCATAAAACAAATTGGTTATCGATGCACAAGCTACTTAAGAGTATAAAATTTAAGTCCACATTACCCCTTTCATATACCCATTTTAATATTTCATTATAGGTAATATTGGCATTATAGTATCATTTATGTGTATATGCCATGTTGACTTCAAAGTATAAAATGATCTTGCATTAATAAGAGCAATTTGGAATCAATCAACAAATTTCTGCTTATGATATGGGAATTTATTTTATTTCTTAATTCCTTGGTTAATTTTTGAAAAGGCAAACGGCATAAAACACCCATGTAGTTTCACAAATGGGCACTAAATACTCTTATCTTTCATTTTGGGCGAAAAAATCCTTTAAAGATTCAAAAGTGGGCCTAACACCCCCTGCCATCAGTGCTCCATTAGAGAAAAGACGGTTAGTTGGTCATGTGACGTGCACATGACCTATTAATGCCAATATTACCCCTTTCATATACCCATTTTTTTAATAGGCAAAGGTCATAAAACAACCCTTGAGCCAACACATGGCAAGGCAAAGAGATGGTGATGTGGCGCGGAATGGGCCGAAACTGAGCTACGAAATGGGCCATGAAATGGGCCAAAAAATTGTATAGACCTTGGGCCGTGTAATGCATTTTTGGGCCAAGAAGATGGTTTGTATAAAAGAATTTCGGCCCAAGTTTGAAGCCCACCTAATTGAAGGAAATTCTTGCCGTACAGAAGTTGTGGAGTATGGGACACTTTTAAAGAGATGAATCGTAGTTAGGTTTGTGCTTGTTCAGATAGGATTAGATTTTAGTTTTTAGTTATCTCTTTATTTTTTCAAGAAATTAGTTTGTTTAGGCTATAAATAATGTACGTAGACCTCTGTTTTAGAGGTCCTCGACCAAATACAAAATTTATTCCTTCTGCTACATTAGCAGCCTTATTTTTATTCCTGCAGTTTTTCATTATCACTCTTAAATATCGTTCCTTTCAATTCCAAGTCATTTAAATTTCTTGCAAATATTTACTTTCCAAGTCATTTAAATTTCTTGCAAATATTTACTTTACTAGTCCATTTAATTTATTGAAAATCGCACTTTCAATACCTATTTATTTTTCATGCACTATTTCAATTCCCGGTCCTTTAAATTCCTTGTTTCGCACTTTCAATTTTCTTCTATCCCTTTCTTATTCTTCTCGGTTACCGAAAGTCCTCTTTGTTGAGGCAATTAGAACCCATTCATGTGAGTTGAGTTCTCTCTCGCACAAATCACTTAATTATATTCCATTCGTTCAAAAGAGACAAAGAAATCATTCATTTTCAACCGGTTGAACTCCGTCACCAGTTCTTGCACCCCCACATCTCACGGAACAAGAGAAGAATCGGCCGAGCACTACGGCAGATTATTTTTGGAGCAAACATAAATTAGCACGCCCGGTGGGACCCCACAAGGTAGCCAAGAGAATATTACAAACATGTCACTACAAGGCTCAAAGTCTACGCTTGCACTCGATCCATATATCGATCGGCCAAAACTGTCATTTGTAGTGATGATACAGAATATATATTCAAAAGATTAAAGATCTAATGAAAAGTTGGCCAATCCATCATCCGAGACTCGGGGGGCAACCGATGGCCAGTTCGTACAAATCCCTATCGGTTGAGGAAAAAATTATTGTTGCCAAAATTAATGTTTTGGCAAAAACAAAGGAGGTGGCCGAAACCACTTTGGTTAATGTCAAGGTTTCTGGAACCGTTGCAAAAAATACCAAGGCATTCGATACAAATCCAGTCGAAAAGGATTGGTCAAAACTATGCCAATTGATAGTGTTTCGTCCAATAGTGATAATTTGGCCGAAACTGCAGCGACCAAAACCAATCTGACTGGATTTGCAGTGGCAGAAACTAGTTTTGCAGTGGTCGATGTTAAATTTGAAGAGGCTGAAATTGCATTTGTTGATCCCAATTTGGCCAAGGCTAAATTGGTCGATTCCAATGTATTTTGGCCTCTAATGATGAAGCGGCTAAAACCAATTTGGCCGAGAACGATACATCTTACTTTATAACTTCAGCCGATACAACTGAAATTACAAAAAGATATAAACTGTCAAGACTACTTGCAGCGAAAAAACTTCATGTGAATTTTGTCGTTCTTCGAATGGAACCAACAATAAGATCGGCTAACATGACTTTGCACAATTGTTTAATTTCGGTCGATCGTATTTGTTCTCCACTACAAGAGTTTAAAGTTTTGAATGTTGGGGTCTTTTATGTGTTCATTGATCCACTGTTGATGAATGCTAAACAATTTCTACCTAGTTAGGATTAGGATTAGGTCAATAAAGACCACTTTATTGTTGGTCCTAAAACATTGAACATACCTCATTGATTTTCTTCCAAGTGATGATTGCGGACACAACACAAGCAGCGGCAAGAATAAAACAGACCTTGGGGGCACTAAAGAACAGTGGTTTCGATGAGTGGTAAGAAGTTGCCGAAATAAATTCCAAGCCAAGACCAGAGGTTAGCTGCAGTAAAGACAGATTCAGGACAATACCGCTGGAACGAAAGCTAGGAAGGATGGGTTCGGCCATGGTATGACAATTCTCGGCATGCTTTGAATCAAATATAAATATATATGTATATCTTCTCGGCTTGGTGAATTTTGAGGTGAGGGCTCGATTTTGTTGAGGCACCATAGCGACATTGCTAAGTTCAATATCATCATAAATTTCTCGAATCCGCTACTTTTGTTCAAAATTAGTGGAAAACAAATTCACAAGTAATAGGGCCCAAGCCATAAACGCCATTGATGAGATGAATGTGGTGTGATGGAATTGCGAACTTAAGAGTTGTGAGCGTGAGGCTTTGGTTCGAGGGACTCGAGAAAGAACCAAGCTTTCGAGCCATGGCCGAATGGTGAGTTTAGGGTTTTTGAATGTGGAGAAGATGGAGAGGAAAAGATTTGGAGCGTTTTGGATCTTTGATGATGGAATCAGTTTATATTTAAGATAAAAGAAAATATTTTATATATAAATATATATGTATATATGCTTATATATGCATGTATATATATATATATATGTGTGTTGTGATGTGGAAAGTTGTAATGAAGTCAGTAGTTGTGAAAGGGAGAATGACGTGGAAGGTTTTACTAATTGGGCCATTGAAAAAATTAAATGGGCTTTGGCAAAAAAATTGTGTTGGCATCATTTTGGGCTGAAAGAAAATTCCAACAGGCCATATTTTTGAAGCAAAATGGCGTCGGAATTGGGGGTATTGTTGACACCCTAAAAGAGCTAACACATGGCAAGGCAAATAGATGGTGACGTAGTGCGGAATGGGCCGAAACTAAGCTACGAAATCGGCCAAAACTGGGCCAGAAAATGGTATAGGGCTTGGGCCGTGTAATGAAGTTTTGGGCCAAAAAGATGGTTTGTATAAAAGAATTTTGGCCCAGGTTTGAAGCCCCCCTGATTGAAGGAAATTCTTACCGATCAAAACTACAGAAGTTGTGGAATATGGAACCCTTTTAAAGAGATGAATCATAGTTAGGTTTGTGCTTGTTTAGATAGGATTAGATTTTAGTTTTTAGATATCTCTTTATATTTTCAATAAATTAATTTGTTTAGGCTATAAATAATGTACGTAGACCTCTGTTTTAGAGGTCCCCGACCAAATACAAAATTTATTCTTTCTGCTACATTAGTAGCCTTATTTGTTTTCCTACACTTTTTCATTATCGCTCTTCAATATCATTCCTTTCAATTCCAAGTCATTTAAATTTCTTACAATTGTTTTCTTTACCAGTCCTTTTAATTTCTTGCAAATCGCACTTTCAATACCTATTTATTTTTCATATACTATTTCAATTCCCAGTCCTTTAAATTCCTTGTTTCGCACTTTCAATTTTCTTCTATCCATTTCTTATTCTTCTTGGTTACGGAAAGTCCTCTTTGTTGAGGCAATCAGAACCCATTCGTGTGAGTTAAGTTCTCTTTCGCACAAATTGTCTAATTCTATTCCATCCATTCAAACGAGACAAATCAATCGTTTCTTTTGAACCGGTTGAACACCGTCACCGGTTCTAGCACGCCCGCATCACATGGAAACGCAAAGAATCAGCCGAGCACTACGGCCGATTATTTTTTTGAAGCGAACAATAGTTTGTAATATGATCAAATAACCCCCATACAATTTTAAACAAGCCAATATGGTTCACTTTTTACCCTTGACTATATTATATAAAAATTAAATAAGAAAGGGTTAATACCTAGACACCTTGAACTTTTCATGTATTCCACATAAACCCTAAGTGAATTATAAATGAAAAAAAATATTTCGGAATTAATCTTTTTTATATTTTACCCTAAAATTTAAAATGTGAAATAGAAACAAAAAATAATATTTTGGACTTATTGTTTTTTATATTTTACACTAAACATATATATTTTATATTTTACCCTAAACATATATTTTTTAATAATTTATTTTTTTCCAACCAATATATCAAATATTGTTTTTTTTCGTTTATAGTAATTTATTTAAAAATAAATAAATTATTTATAAATAATTTATGTATTTGGTGTATTGGTTGGGAATAAGCCAAAATATTTTCCCAACTAATACATTAAAAAATATTTGCACTTAATTTTTTAATTTATTGGTCCCTAAAAATAATTCGTACAATTGTTTTATAAATATATTACCCTAAAAGAATAAAAAAATAATAATTTACTTTTTCTCAATGAATACATCAAAGTCTCAAACAAAAAACAAAAAAAAATCTAATTGGTAGTTAAATTCAAAAAAAAATGAACTATAAACGAGAAAAAAAATATTTGAACTTAATTTGTTTATATTTTACCCTAACCGAAAAAAATAATTTAAATAATATTTTTTGTGTTTGTTTTTGAGACTTTGATGTATTCGCCGAGAAAAATTAATTAATTTTTTTTTAGATTTAACTACTTAATTAGGTCTTTTGCTTTTTGTTTGAGACTTTCTTGATGTATTGGTTGAGAAAAAATAAATTATTTTTATAACTAGATAATAATGTTAAAAGTGGATCTAGGTGAAATATTTGAAAAAAGAGGGGATCTATGTGGAATAGCAATATATAAAGTCATGGACAAAATGGGTATATGGCAGGGGTAGGGGTGCGTCTGCACTATTTTTGAATAGTTAATGCATTTTATTACCCTTAATGAAGTAGAGGGGTGTTATTTGCCCAAAATACAAACTATAGTGTGTATTTCGCCCTTTACCCTTTTTAATTCATTTTTATGTTAAATATTCAAGGGTAAGAACATCAATTTTCCTCTCAATTAATGACATTATGACGTCAGGGGTCCCTTTGATCACAAATTGAACTATATGGATCTGTTCGAACTTATAAGAGGTTTAGTGCCCATTCGTTAAATTACTGGAGTGTTTTCTGCCCTTTGCCCTTTTTGAAATTTACATTATTCTAGAAGCCTATATAGACATTTAATTAGACCAATCTTAGCACTTGGAGTGTTGGATTTTATTTCCATCTTTTGTTAATGTCAAAGGTGCTAAAATTTTGTTTGACCAATATTTCAACCTTGAAATGGAGAATATTTGACATTTTTTCCATGTCTGTATATTATCTAACAATGGAATAAGGTTGCCATGCCCCTAAATTCCTAAGACTCCCGAACAGAGATATCCGAGAATTTCGGGATGTGAACCAAATAAAGAGCGACTAATTAATAACATCGATAATGATGAAACGTTTGGAATAATGATAAAGGTCGTATATTCCATACCCAATTGAAAGATAGAAATACAATAGCGGAATCCAACAAAAATCCGACAGAGTTCCGTTTGTAAATGGATAATCCGAAAACACAAATATAATACAACAAAATAACCTGCCAATAAGAAGTGCAATAATAGCAATGGCGCACAGTCCAACATTAGATAAATCTACTAGGGTCGAGGTAGTGGAAAGAAAATCATCTCTACCTCTACATAACCCTCTATAACCTAATGAGCAAAGTATTCGAATAAAAATACATAAAGGCACATGACGGTGCCGAAGAAATACAGTGACATCCTAAAATAAAGGAATACATGGAATAAAAAACACATTGAAAGGGAATATGCCAACAGACTGGCTCCCTAGAGAAATACATGGCAATAGCATACAACATGGGTAAAGAAACTAAATGATAAAGAAGACAGTGACTAACTATCTTCCCCAAACCAGCAGCGCTGCAATCGTAACCGCGTCACCCTATGCAACTCCAAAACCTGCAACGAGAAAAATAAAAGAAAGGTGTCGTTGCACCGCATGCTGTTTGTAGACAAAATATTTCCTGGAAACTGGTGTGGAAATACCAGGGCATAAAACACCGGGGTGAGCTCGCTGAGCGTCGTAGGTAAAAGGTAATCATAACCGTCACATCTTCTTACCGTTCAAGTAGAATTAACCAACTCGTGTACATGCATCTACCCTAGGTCAGCCCGTCATCTCACATGGCACTCACACGACTAGAAGACCCCAAATAACCCCACAAATAACCCAATCATTATATCAGGGAACCACGATAAGGCACGAAGCATAGAAGACAATGCTAATGATAAATCACTATCACGTACCCATGTACAAAACACAGTCGAGTATATATATATATACGTATATACATACCCTTAAAGATAACTAATCGTATCCCAATATATGAGTACATATATATATACATATAAGTACACGATCAGTCTCATAAGGTACAGCCAAGACTCATACTCTAAGTACCAACACCGGTAGTCTACACTACTCTCACAAACGTACGTTAAGTACGCGACACCCAAGTCCAAGCTATAAAATCACCAAGCATTCACAACGCTAACTAGAGGATCCAAAAGGAAGAATCACAATCACTTCTAATATCTATAGGAGAAAGAATCCATAACTAATACCAAGGAAGGCTCATAACCCACTATCGAGAACATAGGAGGGAAAACATTCACCTCCTTGCATACTAACATAATTATCATCAATATATATGTATATTGGCGACCCATGTGAGCGGGGGTGCCTTGGGTGGGTGAAAGTGGCACTGGCAGACTACCACACTGGGCGAGCTACAGGTGCACAATCTCACATCGCCTGGGTAAGGGAAAGCTACGTGTTATATGTGAGTTTCATACCCTTCTATGACATGATGCGTTTTAAAACTGTGATGGCTGGGAACCCTCTAGAACTCCGTAGTTAAGCGTGTTTGACGTGGAGTAATCCCAGAATGGGTGACCTCCTGGGAAGTCTTTGTCCGGGTGTGCCAAAAATGGACAGTATTGTGTCTAGATTGGGAGGGGCTATTACAAATGGTATCAGATCCTGACACAGCTGGAAGTGTTCCGATAGTGACGTCAGGCCTCCTAAGCGAGTGGATATCGGCGACCTATGTGCGCAGATGTGCCGTGGGCGGGTGCAAGTGGCACTGGCAGAACTACCACACTGGGCGAGCTACAGGTGCACAATCCCACATCGCCTGGGTAAGGGAAGGCTACATGCTATATGTGAGTCTAATACCCTTCTATGACACGACGCATTTTAAAACCGTGATGACTGAGAACCAATCAGAACTCCACAGTTAAGTGTGTTTGACGTGGAGTAATCCTAATATGGGTCACCCCTCTGTGAAGTCTTTGGTCCGTGTGAGCCAAAAGCAGACAGTATTGTGTCTGGTTTGGGAGGGGCCAATTACATGTATAATATATATATATATATATATATATATACATGAGAACCATCATCCCATTCTTAGAAGAGATCTACCTCTTAAGGATTAAATCACCTCAATCATATCGTCTCATCAAGGCCACTAAGCACATTACCACAATTTACCTCTCAATGACTAAATAACCTCAATCAAATCTCCTAATCAATGCCACTAAGCACACTACCACATTAATCTCATAATACTATTCTCAGTAAGGTCAATTAAACCACCAACGCTGTCACTATAGGTGAGGAAATCTAACCGATCAAATCACCGAGAGCACATGAACGACCACATAAGGGTCAAGAAACAAAGCAAGGGAGAAGAGGTCCCAATGTTAAACCAACAGATAACTGAGACAACATTGTCAAGGTTAAGAACACCCACCAATGATTTAGGAGACACCCGAACAAAAGAAACCAAAAGCGAATGGCCGAGAGTAAAAGTCATAAAAAGATGAATCCCAAGGATTCAATAGTTTTAAGCAAAAGGTTTTTAATACTCGAACCAATCCATTCGACATCCATGCCCCTAACATGTGTTAAAACCTAAATCATCTAGGTTGTGACATCAAGCAGCCAAAAACAAGGGAAATGCAACACTATGTGTGTGCACTAAACAAGAAGCCTCATACCCAAGACTTAGAAATAATCAAAAAGTAAAGTGAAACAGGAAGACACCTTTCAAAACATCGCAAGTCAAAATCTTGAGAAAGAAGCTTCGGAATCTCGAGAAATGTCAAAACGTAGGTTTTCTTTAAGAATCCACACAAAAAAATGACCGTCTTGCCCCCGGTCTCCATCATTCGCCATCACCAATTTTTATAAATTAAAAATATTTTTAAAGAGGATCATAGGATCACTTATTAAGGTACGAAAACTTGTCATGGCTACAAGGGTAGGCGAAAATGGATTTTTCCTTTAAATAAGAAAGAGTTTGATTATAAATCTTGGAAATTTTCATTTTCGAATGACAACCTGATAAGAGTGACTACAATTCCAAGGAAGAACACAATCACTAAGGACGCTAAGGGTCCTAAATGGTCGTTGCCACGAAAATAACTAAGTTCAATTGTCACCTAGTCTAACTCAACTAAAATCTGAAAAGTACGGTTAATAATCCATTCCTTAAAAGGTGAAAGGCACTTAAAGGCCTATACTACACAATCAACTAAGTTCACAATTTTATCACCCGCCTTCTCTAAGGCCTCAACTCACAGTTGACTCTAAAAGCTATCACTAACCTCAACTATACAAAGAGGTCACTAACCCAACATATTTAACCCTCAAAGGCATAAAAGTATATAACCACAAGTATAAGAATTTTCATTTCATTATACTTTAACAATTACTGCATTTAAATCATGTTTTCACGTATCCACTTCCATTTGAGCATTATATTAAAATATCAATTTATTTATCAACATTCATAATAAACATGCTCCAAAAATCACATGAAATGATATCATGATATACATGTAGAATGGAATCACATAATGGCAATATGAATGTAATATGACTCAACACACCTCATGGTACATACACGACCACACACCCTAACTTTAAGGGTTAACAGATAACTCCTCTAAACATTCACTTTTGAGGATACAAGCTCATGATGGAAGGTAGAGTGACGTACCGATCATTCACTTGAGAGATATGCTGACTCAACAAGGAATATCGAAAACACGAAACACGGTCCGTGAACACCGAGTTTGGAACAAGTCCTCCCCCATCATCTCTATTTCTCGGAAGACTAGTTCCATTGGTGCGACAATCACCACCTGACCAGTTGTTATGACCATCCGACACAATTCAACTCACACATGGTTACAAGATCGGCATAGACCAACACAATTGTACTCAACACAACAAGGTGTACTCAATATGCAACTATGTCTCAAATGAACCATGCATCACCATAAATATGTATCTCATCATATTTATGAGAACAGTCTCCAACATAATTTTAAATTAACTAAAGCAATAATCCACAAGAATATCAATTTCATTTCTTTTAACATGCTTTTAAATTAATTAAAGCAATATCCCAGAGGCATATAATCTCATCTCAGTTACATGCCTCTACATAAATAAGGCAATAATCCACAAGTATAAGGGGAACTAGAATAACTATCTAAGTTCGAGAATTTCACTTACAATTCAACTCTCAATAGCAACAAAAATCAATGTTAAAGGGCATAAGATAATTAACCATACACGCCTATTACATAAGTATACCTAGGCAAACCTATTGTCCCTGATTTTATACAAATCCTAGGAGCTAGCCTCTTTCACCTCTAAGGCTACTATGCCTACTCCTATATAAATATATATATAGATATTTCTCATGTGTATACATATATATAAAACCAAGTCCATACTTTCAATAATCTCAAAAAATGAAAGTTCGTATATCATATAGATAATCATTCAAGTAATTCTACAATTATCTATACAATATAAACAACGTATATCCAAATCAAACTATAACATGCATATAATACACATACAAGTCTAAAGTCATCTGAAATAGATAGTGATTCTCTACCTCACGACGTGTGCCTACGAACTAACCACCATGACCACGACCGATCTGGATATACCGACACGTCGCCCAAGTCGCGCTCAATTCTATACCAAAATGTTCACGTGCGAAGTGAGCCCCACAATGTCGGCGCCCGAAAGCGGGGCTCGTTGACTAAAGTTGTACAAATTATTTTTTACTCTGACCAAAACGACCACGTCGACAACCTATACAATATAGTCGAAGCCCATTAGCAATAGCCTAATGAAATTGAACAAATCTGGAAAATACTAAAACAAAATTCATACCTTAAACTCGAATTTCCCGATGAATCGCTCAATGGTTTCTCACTAAATTTGAGTATGTCATTGAGTACAGTGATAAGAATGAACCTTCAAAAAATCGTGGCAAATCGATATCGAAAAGTTACCGAACGACTATCTTTTCCCTTGCCCACTGAATTGACCTTAAGGCTCTGTTTGGCCATCCGGTTCCCAGTTTTTCCTTCTCCTAGCCTTTGCCTTTAAATCAGTTGATAACATTAAGGAAGAAGGAAAAGAAAACAACACAGCCCCACCTCCCTCACTCTCTTTCCCACCCGAACTCACTATGCGCGAGTTGCTTCAGTCGTTCTTCATTTCTCTGATTTTTTTTTGGTTTTAACTATTTCCATTTCCTTTAATATACATATAATATATGTGAGACAAAGGTGTGGTGGTGACATACACTGACACGGTCCATGTGCCCAATTCACCCATTTTCATGTGACCTCATTTCACTTACTATATATATATATATATATATATATATAAAGTGGACTTGTTTCTCACGTCCTTACACATTACAAGGATGTGGTCTTTAACCACTTAATCTACATATTACAATGGTGACTCTTTACTTTCCAAAATCCAAAAAAATACCGGATCAAACCCCAAACAAAAATCACGCGAACCCGAAAATTCATAGGGTGCCAAATAACTAATATAAACTGATATAAATAACCCAGGGTATAAAACCCAATCATAGGAACCTTAAACGTCGAACAAATAAAATGTGTCACTACCCAGTCGAAGTACTAATGTTAAACGTCAAAACGAAACCGCGTAGTAGACAATAAGAAAGTCCACGAAGTTATCAAGGAGAAATCATAAAGTCGTCTAGTAGAATTTAAATGTAAAGACTAAAAATTTACATGTACCGAACACCAAGAGTGACCAGGACGTCATAAACAAGTGACGTCACAACCGAAAATAAATCCGAAATAATTTCATGAAAAAGGAAAACAACACGGGGTGTTACAACCTTCCTACCTTAGGAATTTCGTCCTTGAAATCATGGTGTACCTTAGTCCGCAAGCCACATCCGATTGATCAGAACGAACGTTCTACTCACATTCCTCGATAATTATCACCACGATACATTCACGAAAAGGAAGAAGTGGCTGAAGAAGGGTCTTACTTTGTTAGAATCAAATCACAACGGGATGCATCTAACAAGACAAATCCTCGACACAACACAAGGGAGAAAACACAGAAACACTGAAGTACCTAGAGAACGTAGATCGAAATCGTAGATAAACGTTGACCGTACCATCAACCCTTACCCGTTGTCCCAAAGACAATTAAACCAAGTTCTCTGATACCATGATGTCATGCCCCTAAATTCCTAAAACTCTCAAACCGAGACATCCGAGAATTTCAGGGTGTGATCCAAACAAAGAGCGACCAATTAATAACATCAATAACGATGAAACGTATGGAATAATGATAAAAGTAGTATATTCCATACCCAATTGAATGATAGAAATACAACAGTGGAATCCAACTGAAATCCGGTAGAGTTTCGTTTATAAATGTAACATTCGGAAACACAAATACAACACAACATAATAACCTTCCAATAACAAGTGCAATAATAGCAATGGTGCACAACACAACATTTGATAAATCTACTACGGCCGAGTTAGTGGAAAGAAAACTACATCTACAGCTACACAACACACTATAACCTATTGAGCAACAATATTCGAATAAAAATACACAAAGGCACATGACGGTGTCGAAGAAATACAGTGACATCCTGAAATAAAGGAAAATATGGAATAAAAGATATACCGAAAGGGAATATGCCAATAGACTGGCTCCCGAGAGAAATACATGCCAATCCCTTACAACATGGGTAAAGAAACTAAATGATAAAGAAGACAGTGGCTAACTATCGTCCCCAAACCAACAGCGTTGCAATCGTAACCGTGTCACCCTGCACAACTCCAAAACCTACAACAAAGAAAACAAAAGAAATGTGTCATTGCACCACATGTTGTCCATAGCCAAATCATTTCTTGCAAACTGGCGTGGGAATACCATGGCATAAAACTCCGAGGTGAGCTGGCTAAGCCCCGTAGGTAAAAAGTAATCATAACCGTCATATCCTTTGACCGTTCAAATAGTACTAACCAACCCATGTACATGCATCTACCCTAAGTTAGTCCGTCATCTCATATGGCACTCAAGCTATTGCAAGACCCGAAATAACCCCACAAATAACTCAATCATTATATCACGGAAACACGATAAGGCACGAAGCATATAATACAATGCTAACGATAAATCACTATCACGTACCCATGTACAAAACACAGTCGAGTACATATATACGTATATACATACCCTAAATGTGTTTAATCATATCCCAATATATGAGTACATATATATATATATATACATATAAGTACACGATCAATTTCACAAGGTATAACCAAGAATCGTACTCTAAGTACCAACACCGATAGTCTACACTACTTTCACAAACATACGCTAAGGACACGACACCCAAGTCCAAGATAACAAATCACTAAGTGTTCACAACGCTAACTAGAATCCATAATTATCATAATTACCTCTAATATCCATAGGGGAAATAATCCATAACTAATACTAAGGAAGGCTCATAACCTACTCCCCGAGAACACGAGAGGGAAAAAACTCACGTCCATGCGTACTAACATAATTATCATCAATATATATATGTATAATATATATATATATATAAGAACCCTTATCCCATTCCTAGAGGAAATCTACCTCTCAAGGATTAAATCACCTCAATCATATCGCCTCATCAAGGCCACTAAGCACATTACCATAATCTACTTCTCAATGAGTAAATCACCTCAATCATATCTCATCATCAATGCCACTAAGAACACTACCGCATCAATCTCATAATACTATTCTCAATACGGTCAATTAAACCACCAACGCTCTCACTATAGGTGAAGAAAACTAACCGATTAAATCACGGAGAACACATGAACACTACTCTCATGAACAAACACATAAGGGTCAAGAAATAGAGCAAGGTAGAAGAGGTCCCAATACTTAACCAACGGATAACCGAGACAACAATGTCAAGATTAAGAACACCCACCAGTGATTTGGGAGACACCCGAACAAAAGAAACCAAAGCGAATGGCCGAAAGTAAAAGTCATAAAAAGATGAATACCAAGGATTCAATAGTTTTAAGCAAAAGGTTTTTAATACTCGAACCAATTCATTCGGTTTCCATGCCCCTAACATGTTTAAAAACATAAATCACGTAGGTGGTGACTTCAAGCAGCCAAGAAGAAGAGAAAAGCAACACTATGTGTGTGCACTAAACAACAAGCCTTATACTCGAGACTTATAAATGATCGAAAGCAAAAGTGAAACAAGAAGACACCTTTCAAAACAATGTTGGTTGAGATATTGAGAAAGAAGCCTCGGAATCTCAGAATCTCAAGAAATGTAAAAAAGTAGATTTTCTATAAGAATCCACACAAAAAAATGACCGCCTTGCCCCCGGTCTCTGTCAATCGCCATCACCGAATTTTATAAGTTAAAAATCTTTTTAAAAGGGATCCTATGATCACTTTTTAAAGTACGAAAACTTGCAATGGCTATGGGGTAGGTGAAAACGGATTTTTCCTTTAAATAAGAAAGAGTTTGATTATAAATCTTGAAAATTTTCATTTTCGAAAGACAGCCTGATAAAACTGACTACAATTCCAAAGAAGAACACAATCACTAAGGACGCTAAGGGTCCTAAATGACCGTTGCCACGAAAACAACTAAGTTCAATTGTCACCTACTTTAACTCAACCAAAATCTCAAAGGCCTTAAACGGATTTGGTGGGAATAGATCAATAATAGATCAATCAGAATATAAGATATAAAGCAATATATTTAAGGGAATAGAATTTTATTGAATAAAAGCACACATGATTTGGCCTTAAAGGCCTACAATCCTATAAATCAAAATTGCAAAAAATAAAAATAAAAACGAAAGATAAAACCAATCCTAAACGGATTTGGTGGGAAATAAGAAAATAATCAAACTACTACATCTATTCCCTTATTCCTACGAATTTTCCTATTTCATTCTAGCCACATTCAGTAAAGTCATCATTCCGTATGTTGAACCCCTTTGCCCACCACTATCTTAGCTCATAAATGGATGATCTTCCAAAAAACTTTTCATAATCAATCTTCTTAGGGCCCGTATGCATAGGTTCATCAGTGGCATCCAAGAATTCACCCAACTGATCTTCTATTGGTGTCGTGATGAGGAAAGGAAAGAACAACTTTACATCGGTATGTATTGAGGCGCATGATTTTTGCTCAAGAGTGTGCCAACACTCCATCATCTTATCATAAATTAATTCTGGGATAGAAACCCAAAATCCTTTCTTAAAGCAGTCGAGCGTATACACCATCTCTCGATATAAATATCGATCTTTATCCTTTGGACATGCTTGTTTCTCCAACATCCCATCAATATACCGAAACTCTGGATCTAACTCCGTCTTTTTTATCCAAAATTGAGTTGGCGGGTTTTCAAGCCCATCACAAATCTCCCTAACCATATCATGAAAGGACGGAATAGGATGTGGAATAAATCGAAACTTACCGTCAAGATCGGAGGGCAATTCATGAGGAATTCCCTATGCCTTCGCAATAGCCTCAGGAGTTATGTTATTAGACCTTGAATTGTAGCGTATATTTATACGTGCAATCAAACCTCCTTCTCCTTTGATATCATACCTCATATTGTAATAGAAATCACGCACAATATTAGGAAAAGCTCGTAGATTCGCCGGCTTGTAAAGCTTCTCCAAACGCCGCTCCTTGAAGGCTTGATCCGTCATGATCTCCAATGGGTCATACGTGATGTGTTTATAAAATATACGATCGTATTTGATCTTATAATCAGCAAGAGGGTCACCCTTTAGTGTAGCCTCCTTTATCTCCTCCTCTGTCAAACTTACAATAGCCATACTAGCTTTGCTAATGATTTTCTAAGAATAATAAATAAAGTGTGGAAGAATGAAGTGAAGAACCCTATATTTATAGATGAAAGTCCAAGTCCTTTATAAGAGAGGAATGGTATGTTTTACTGCAGAAATCTGTAATAGGATTTGTAAGAATGTGAAATTTTTGAAAAGGAAAGAGGATTTAATGAAAAATTATCCATAATTGAAAAGGATTTCATATTTATGGAAAGTTTTCATAAAACTCTTGTAATCCTTTATTTTATTTAATTAAATTCATATAATATAATATATAGGTTAGTCAAAATCCTATTTGAAAGGAAAATCAGAATTTTTTAATTATAGAAACTGATTTTCTAATTTTTATAAAAAATAAGTTTTTCTAGGAGTCACCGATTACTCGGTGAGAACACTACTGAGTACTCGGTAGTTCAAGTACCAAAGTCATTTTTCAAAAATATTTTTATATTTTAAAATAATTTTTAATAGAAATTATACATAAAATATATATATAAGTCATTATACATAAATATATATATTTTTTCAAAATATATTATTACTACTTAAATAAATAAAAAAATAACATTATACATATATATTTATAATGTTAGTAGAAACTAAATAAATATAATAAGTTTTTATAAAAATAGTTTTTATAAGTCATATCCTTCCCCCAAACTTTTTCTCTATAATGAAAATCGATAATTCTAATAGTTTGCTCGTTTTAACAAAATATTCATTCTCATTAATTTTCGAAAGTCATCGGGAAATGGAATTTAAAACAAAAATAATAAAATTAAAAAGAAAATAAATCAAAATACATACTATAAAATAATGATTCACTGCTCAACCTAAGGCAATATATAGAATGAAAATATATGCCTAACTTGTGATCATACTGCTCTCAAGATCCTAATCTAAGACTTAAATGGTGGTGGTGGTGGATGAGAAGTAGATGAAGAACCAGTGCCCAATCGATCCATGATAGCCTGAAAGCCACGAGTTATCTCAACTCTAATTTTCGCCTACTCTCTCTCTAATCGCTCATGTCGGGCTACTAACTGATCAAACTGCTCCCTAGGGAAAGTCACAGTCTCTTTCTGCCTAGGGGCCTAAGGCATCTCCTCATCAGTGGCCTCATCATCATCATCACCCCCTCCGTCTCCCTCTGCATCACTCTCAGACTCCTCATCCTCCTCAGTTGGCTGCGTAATGGCCCGACTCATCTTGTCGTAAGAATGGCTAAAAACTCCAAATGTCATAGGTGCGCCAACGTCTCGTACCACTTCTCCCTCAACCAGCTGGATATCAAGATGTCAAAAAATACCGGTGATCAGAGAAGGAAAGGGGAGTAACCACTTCTTCGGCTTCACTACCGCCTCGTCGGAGAGCTCCTTCAGCACAGTCCTTAGAATATGAACTATAACGCATGGAATTGAAACCCAGTATCGTGTAAAGAAACAATACATCACTTCCAAAAGAAGACCTCTCCTCTCGGTGACGTAACCTCGAGGGTGGACCTACTCATAGAGTACAGTGTCAAGAAACCATAATCTCTTGGGAAAGTTTCGCTTCCCCGCACAAGATGCACTATTCGGATCCCCGTAGTGCCCCTCGCACATCTGTAGAACTATCTCATGGACATCGGGGAATGGCTCTGGAGATGGTGCGAATTCCTCTTTCAAATCTTCCGAACATTCGTCTAGAATACCCCATACTACTACAATAAGAGCCGTGTCAATCGTGAAAGTCTGATCCCTCACTATCGAGGACAACCCGGTCGCCACATCATTAACAAGATTGTGATAAAATTCGCGAACCATCTCTGGGTAGTATATGGGCGATACCGGAGTCAACAATGGTATCAACCTCTTTTTCATCAACATCCTTACGCTTACCTTGGATTTCGGCTCGATTCTGAAATTGGCATAGTTGAAAGTGCGCTTAAGCTGAAAACCCTTAGCTAGACCAATCTCCCGTGCCCTTTATCGTGACTCGGCATCCCTTTAATGCGATCGAGCTCATATTTCGGCAACTGTTGCCAATGATTATCCCTCCTCCGTAGTTTTCCTCTTCTTGGGCACCATTAATTGATTGTCGAATGGTTTTGAAGGTGCGTATAGGCGCCTATATATATATCTTCAAAAATGGGAGTGAGAGGGGATATTTTCGCACGATTTTTAATGGAACAATCGTAGGGTTTTGGTCAGATTTGGGTAATAATGAAGATGTGAAGATTGAATTGAGCTCAAATGGTCAAAAATTGGGGATTTGAGGGCAAAATGGTCGTATATATATGTGTGTATCTATATATATATATGTATATATAGAGATTGATACACACGATTTGGGAGTATTTGATACGTAAATCTTGTGGGATCGAGAGTAATAGAGGTAGAGGAAGGTTAGGTGTTGGAGTATAGGAGAGGAAATGAGATATTTAGAGTGTTTTGAGAGATTAAAGAGTAGCCCTAATAAGAACTGTCGAGTTGCCCGGTTCAGTTCGTAAGTTAAGTCACCAAGTACTCGTTGATGCTTGTACCGAGTACTCGGTAGTTCATAGTTACTAAAAAATTTCTCTCAAACTCCTTTTTAATTTATGATTCATTCATTCACTCCAATACTTACTCATATCATTATACCTCCTCTAAACTTAATAAAAACATAAATTAACTAAATTTAAATTAAGATTAATTAAACAAGAAAATAAGATAATTGAAATCCTATCATTGCATACCCGTCTAAAAGAACATGAACTCTCTTAGTCAAACCTTAACATCACAATTTCAAGGATACACTTAGGAAAGTACATCTAAGGTTAAGAACCCTAGAATCAAACTCACACCCACACAATCACAAAATGAGCTAGTTAAAAGTTTTCCCCTACCTCAAGTGAAGAACAAAGCAAACCACCAAGCAAGGCTAAAAAACCCTAGCTTTAACCCAATACCGAAATCGAAGGAGCAAACCGGTGGAAAGCCTCACCATAGCCTCCTAACAATGAATCAAGACCCAATACAAGAAGAGTTCAAGAAACATTAAGTGGACAAGAAAACCCAAAACTAGGGTTTGAAAAGAAAACACACAAGGAAGGAAGAACACTTATCAATCATTGGCTCAAACCAAATAGAAGAACACCATGACTAAGTTCCATGTTGATGGCCACATTAAACTCCTAACTTAGGGTGATCAAATCAACCCCTAGGTGGAAGAGAAGCAAGAGGGAAAAAGAGAAGAGAAAAATGGAGAGGAAATGAGGAAGTCTTGCCATATGGAAGACTTGTAATGTGTAAAAATTTCCCAATACCACCTCTCAACATCCAATGGCCAATAATAGAGCTAGCAAATGAAGCTTAATCCAAGGGCCACAAAATAGTCTTGCCATTGGAAGACTTAAACCAATAATAACCCCTCTTATATACTTGTCAAACAAGGCCTTAACATCCAAGGGTTTAGAATAAGGCAAAGGAGATGAATAAGTCATCCAATGGTTGGCAAGAAGTCTTGCCAAGTGAAAGACCAACAATAATGGATTCTTGCATTTAAATGCAATTTAAACAAGGCCCTATAAGTGAGACACCACATAAAAGTGGGAAATGACCAATTTCTTCCAAACTTAGGGTTAATTACAAGAGTGTCATCATGCCTCTTAATTATTCTTCCACCCCTTGTCATCCTCTCTATTTATCACTATGTCACTCATACCCAAACACTTAGCCAAAATTCTAGGAATTTTCATTAACTCAACAATTAGTGAAATTACTATAATGCCCCCAGGCCACAAAATGAAAACACAACAAACAATTCACGGAATTACACCTATCAAAACGCACCCATTAAATATGCTAAGCACACAAGCATATAACCACATAAGTGCTACACCGGAACGTCTAGAATAAATTAAAGTAACACGTTCGGGAATGCAACACGATTGTCGAATCTCCAACTAGTAAACGTTGCAACAAACCCACGTAGTCGCCAACGAAAAATAAATCACAAAGCCGGAAACGAAAGTCCACGAATTCGTCCCATTAAGTCCGAAACTTAAACGCGAAAAATTTACACGTACTAAGATTACACAAGACGTCATGTATAAGTGACGTCACAAAACGTTAACACTTGAAAAAAAAATCCAGAAAGGAGAAAGGAAACACGGGGCGTTACACTTATGGTGAAAAACAGTTTTGTTAATGGTGAGAATACCTTAATTTGGTGGTGAGCTATATTTGTTCCTAAAAGATGAGTAGTGTTTTTACTTAAAATTTGTGGTATTTTTACTTGAATAAAATAATGAATATGAAATTTTAAATTAAAATTTTCAAGTTCAAGTATTTGTTTGAGTTCAATTGGTGAACTTATTTGACCTTTATGGTGAAAAACAGTTTTGTTAATGGTGAGAATACCTTAATTTGGTGGTGAGCTATGTTTGTTCCTAAAATAGGAGTGGTGTTTTTACTTAAAATTTGTGGTGTTTTCACTTCAATAAAGTGGTGAACATGAAATTTTAAATTAAAATTTTCAAATTCAAGTATTTGTTTAAAGTTCAATTGGTGAACTTACTTGATCCTTATGATGAAAAAACAGTTTTGTTAATGGTGAGAATACCTTAATTTGGTGGTGAGCTATTATATTTGGGTGAAGTAACAAGTATAGCTCACCCATAAATTAAGGTATTTTCACCATCAAGATAAACAGCTTTTCACCATTATGGTGAACTAAATTCACCATTTTAACTTTAAAACTTGGAAAATTTTATTTAAAAATTCATGTTCACCATTTTATTCAAGTAAAAAAACCACTCATTTTTAGGGAACAAATATAGCTCACCACCAAATTGAATTATTCTCACCATTAACAAAATTGTTTTTCACCATAAGGGTCAAATAAGTTCACCATTTGAACTTCAAACAAATACTTGAATTTGGAAATTTTAATTTAAAATTTTATGTTCACCATTTTATTCAAGTAAAAACACCACAAATTTTAAGTAAAAACATCACTCCTATTTTAGGAACAAATATAGCTCACCACCAAATTAAAGTATTCTCACCATTAACAAAATTGTTTTTCACTATTAGGGTCAAATAAGTTCACCATTTGAACTTTAAACAAATACTTGAACTTGAAAAATAAGGCTCAGTTTGGTTCACGCTTTTGTTTTTTGTTTTGAAAATTCTACCTCACCACAAATTTTGAGTAAATTAACCACTTCAACTTTAAACCAATACTTGAATTTAAAAAATTTAATGAAAAAAAATCATGTTCACCATTTTATTAAGGCTCTGTTGGTTGTTTCTTTACCAATTTTCACACGGGAGGGGGTCTTAGGTACCACGGGCCGGGGTTTTTCTTATGCCTCATCTCTTAATTAACAATTTTTTTGAAATATGGATACTAATTGATGGCAAATCTCTATTCAAATTTGCCTGAATTTACATATAGTTTTTATATTAATTGATTAAATAGTATTTTTAAGTTTTTTAAATAAAAATAAATACACAAAGTTTGAACTTAGTATAGCAAGTTTTATATTTTAATTAAGTTAAATTATAATTACTTTTTAATTATTTTAAAAAGTAAAGCAACTACAAATTATTTTTTTGTACCTAACCCTAATTAACATTTGAACATAAAATAAAATATTTGCAAGTATTGGCTGCAACTTCATTCAATACCACATTTTACATACCATATTGTACAAGCTATGCATAATCCATATTCTATTATATTTCAAAGAATTGAACTTATAGGAATTAATTCATTCGTTATAGTACAACTGCCTCTCATATATTCGATCTAAATTCCAAATTGCAAATAACAAAAAAATAATACAAAAAACTAATTTTACCAAAGAATGTTAAGTTTATATTCTCCGGATCCTTACATTACCTAAAATTGGTAGTTTCAATTTCGCCCCACAAACTATACTTCCCCAACACTATATTTCATAAACCTGCAACTTTGTTCTTTCTATACACATTTCTAACATGGACTAGTGAACAGATAGTTTCCAGGATGCTTTAATGGCGATTCTTGAGTCGACTCTCACTCGAATCTCATCATCTTTAACTGGAAGCATTAAGAAAATAAGGTAACACAGAGCCGGGGCGGAATAGGTTCCTTTTCAAGTGCTTCTTGATCAAGGTTCAGACACAATTGAGTCCCTCTCTCTCCACCTGAGAAAAATGGTCAAGAAAAAGAACTCCATCAAATTGCAAGTATATCCAAATTCAGAAGTGAAAAATCCGAGAGAATTATCGAAATTCATCCAAAAAGCGAATCAAGACGAGAAGCACCTTGATATCTCCGGGCGTAGGAGGACGTGTTACCATATACATGGCTTTCATTGCATGCACTTTAGTGATGAGGTCGGGTAGGGCAGAAGCAAAATTACAACATCCCACTCCCTAACATATATCCCTCCCACATACACTGACAAATTAACATATATGACAAAATAATGCTTCAAAAAGATATTGGAACATAGAATGGAATCATCTATAATTTCTCACCAGCACATTAATAATTTACATAAACAAATTTACATGAACATTCATATGTCAACCTCATACTTTCTCAGTCATTAGATTGATATAGCTAAAGCCAGATAACTTTACAAACTTCTTTTTGAAGCTTGAATTCCCCCCTAAACTACTTTCTGAGACTAGATAGGGCAAGCAAAAAAACGTTTTACCATTTATAATTTTTTCTTTCTATTGTGTAGAAATAGGGAGCATCATTAAAATTCCTAAATATGCACACAGAAGCGAAAATGGTACCATCCAAAATTGGAGTATGCTTTAAAGTTACCGGGGCATCTTTTCACTGTATTTAACATACTAACAGAATAATAATAAGGCAAAACAATAGTAAAAATAAATCCTCGCCCCCTCTTCCCTGTGTAAAATATACCTGCTCCACTTTTACCACCCAAGAGACATCGGGGAAGTGCTGCTGAGAGTTCTATTGATAAATCCTCGCCCCCTCTTCCCTGTGTAAAATAAGATAAATAGGACTAAATACAGTGGTAAACACAGAAAATATATACTGTATATTGAAGAGTTGATAGGACTAATAAAAAACAAGATGTCACTTTTGTTCAAAATATACAACGAAAAAAAGGGGGAAAGACAAAAAAGAAATAAAAAAATCAGACAAGCAGCAGCTAAGTTTGGGTCTGGCACTCCAACTATTCATAACCATATTGTATTCGAGTCAATACAAGTTAATCATTTCCACTTCATGCCCAAGAAATCCTTGAGTGTTCGTTCCTCATTACAATGAGTTTCAACAATGGAGCTTCTTAAATATTTTCAAAATTTCAGGATTTCCCTAGAAGATGAAGGGGATAGGTCATTTACCAAAACAAAAGTCCACTTCATTATTGGGGCACACCTGCTAATCCAATCATGGGATACTACATGCTGTGTCGACCTAATAAACATAAATGTCATGGTTACAAGTGCTCACAGATATTGACAGACACATAGCTGTTTAAAATGGTTACACCTGCATAAAAAAGCCTCATAGATGTCTAACTCTGATACAATGAATAGAAGCAGAAATGATCATATTAAAGAGATGGTTGGAGTATCACATTTCGCGATAAAATAAGAGAGTATTGGTTAAGACGATTTGAATACATGTAAAGAAAACCTTTAAGTGTGGCAGTTGAGAAAAGTGACGCAGTTGGGGTAATATTAGAAGAAGCAATACCAAAGTAACGTGGGTAGATTTAGTAAAGTAAAATATGATAGCAAGTACATTGACAGTATGGCCGTAGATAGAGAGGAGTGGAAACATATGATTTATGTAGTCGACCTCACCAAGTAATGGGAAAAGACTAGGTTGTTATTGTCGATGATGTTGTGAAGTGTAACTCCCTCTTCCATTGTAGAGTTTTCAACTGGAGTCTCTAAAGCAATTATAGGGGGCGATTACTATTTAATGTCATTATTGTTATCGCAATATGCAACTCAATAACAGATGATTCAATTTGACTCAATTCCATTATAAGTTGGATTACATATTTTGAGGAATCTAAATAAATCCATACAAAAGTCAAATGGAATTACTCTTTCCAATTTAGAAACTATTGAATTAATTAAGCATAACAAGCCTGACAACAAAATTTTCATGAATTTTCCCTCCTAAATTGTGTATACCAACTTGCATAAAGTATCTATTGAAGAGCCAACTATTTAGTGTTAGAAGTATCTTCAAACAATTACCATGTTTGAGGTGAGCAATTTCTTTAGTTTTTGTATATTCAGAAATGATGGCTAAGTAAAACATTAGACGAAGTAAAAATTCCACATTTGATCATTATACTTATATCAGTGAATGTAACGCTAAGTAATCATATAATGCAATTTGAAGTGTAATTCCTATAACTTATAAACAACAACAACACACAGAAAAAAAAAAAAATTGTGCTTGTAACTTATAAACAACAATAACTTAGTCTTTTAGTTTTAGTAGCATTGCTCATTAAATGCTTTCTCCCTTCTTGTTTACGCCAAATGGTAAAGATTCGTGCTTGTAGTTTACAAATCCATTTATGTTTATAAAACCGTAAAAGCAAGATTAATACGATAAACACCTTTGTTGGGTTGTGATAAAGTGAGTTGAGTCATACATTTAATAAAAAGTGTTTGTATGATGTATATATATGTATATATATACGAACTTCACAATAAGCCTTTCCCATTGCTGCAAAGTTCCAAAGATTTTAACATCACAATTTTTGCCTATTAAATATATATATATGACTTTAAAAGAGCTGAAAATTCATAGACTTCAAGCAATCTCACACTAATTAACACAATTTCCAACAAAACCAAAAAAAATATAAAACCACAGACACTACAAAAAAAAAAAAAAAAAAACCCAAATTGGTTCCCAATTCGAACAGCTTACCAGAAAATGGAACCGCGAGTGAATGAGTGAATGAAGACCACCGTCGGCACCAACAAGATCATGATCGAGCCCGCAGAGGTTTGCAAAACCTAAGCCATCGCAGCTCTAGATCTATACATACTACAATACAGATGCAGAGAATAATTTTTTTTCTGTACACTAGCTTAGCCTGTGTGGTAATGAAGACTCCGTGTTTGAATTGAAATCAATTGTATTTTATTTATTTATTAGGGTTTATGGATTCTAGGTATCAGCAGATAATTCATGTTTTAGAGAGAATGATAAGAGGAAGAAAGTTTAGGGTGAAATTAGAGGAGCAGGATTCACTAACCGATTTTGGTGAATTCGAAGGTCCTTGGCTTCTTGACGTCAGATCGGAGGATTGGTGCTTCGTCCCCATTTTCAGCTGCTAGGGTTTTGTCCGAACGCGAAATACATAAGGACGATCTTGAACCAAAAGAAAACAGCTTGATCTCTTGATCTTGATTATAGAAGATGATGAAAATGGCTTTTTAGAAGAAATGAGGAAGAAGAGACGCCTTATAAAGAAAGGTCGGGGTAATTTGGAGTGAGAACCATGAAATTTACGTCGATTGCACTAACCCAATTTCGGTCCACAACTAACACTTTCAATTTTATTGAAGTGAGACAACCCGAACGGTTTTTTGCGCTTAAAATTGTACACTTGCTTTAATTTAATGTAAAATTTATAAAATTAGAAAAAATATATATAACTTTAAAAAGAAAAATTTATAAAATCCGAAACAAATATATAAATTTAGTAAAACATAAATAAAATTTGAAAAAATATAAAATTCAAAAAAATATATATAAATTTTGAAAAGAAACATATATAAATTTCAAAAAAATATATAAAATTCAGAAAAATATATATCAAATTCAAAAATATATATTAAAATTTGAAAAATATATATATGTAAAACTTGAAAAGAAAAATATAAAATTCAAAAAATTATATAAAACTCGGAAAAACATATATAAATTCAAAAAAATATATAAATTTAAATATATATATATAAATTTTGGAAAAAATATAAACAAATTGGAAAAAAATAAAAAATTCCAAAAAAATATATCAAATTCGGAGAAAAATATATATTCAATTTCGAAAAGCATATATATAATTTAAAATGGGTTAATTTAAAAAAAAAAAAAAAAACCCATATACTATCCCCACTGTATCCACTTTGCCCCATATACTATTCAATTTCATCATTATGCCCCCTCCCCTCACATTTTGAGTCAAAATGCATAAATTACCCTCAATAGTATAAGGGGGTTTAGTGAAATCAACCATTTACAAAAATTCTTTTTCGAAAATCAATTATATTTTTCACAATAATTTCAAATTAAAAAATATATCTATTTTTTGCAAAAAAATTATTTTTCGGAGGGAGTATATTACTTTCTAAAATATGAATTATTTTGGAAAAAATAATATATATTTTTCGGAAAAGATCATATTTTGGAACATAATAGTATATATATTTTTCACAAAAAAATTTATTTTTCGGAAAAGATCATATTTTGGAACATAATATATATTTTTCACAAAAAAAGCATTTTTCAAAAAAAAAATCATATTTTGAACATAATAAATACTTTTTGGCAAAAAAATATTTTTCGGAAAAAAATCATATTTTGGAACATAATATATATTTTAAGCAAAAAAAATTATTTTTCGGAAAAAATTCATATTTTGTAACATAATATATACTTTTTCGCAAAATATTATTTTTCGGAAAAATAAATCATATTTTGGAACATAATATATATTTTTCACAAAAAAATTATTTTTCGGAAAAAAAATCATATTTTGGAACATAATATATATTTTTCACAAAAAAATTATTTTTCGGAAAAAATTATTTTGGAACATAATATATACTTTTCCGCAAAAAAAATCATATTTTGAACATAATATATATTTTTCGTAAAAAAATCATATTTTGGAACATAATATATATTTTTCGCAATAAACTTATTTTTCAGAAAAAAATCATATTTTGGAACATAATATATATTTTTAAGAAAAAAATTATTTTTCGGAAAAAAATCATATTTTGGAATATAATATATATTTTTCGGAAAAAATTCATATTTTGGAACATAATTTATACTTTTTCGCAAAAAAATTATTTTTCAGAAAAAAATCATATTTTGGAACATGATATATATTTATCGAAAAAAATTACTTTTCGGAAAAAATTCATATTTTTGAACATAATATATACTTTTTCGCAAAAATAAATATTTTTCGGAAAAAAAATCATATTTTGGAACATAATTTATATTTTTCACAAAAAAAAAAATTCATAAAAAAAAATCATATCTTGGAACATAATATATATTTTTCGCAAAAAAATGATTTTTCGGAAAAAATCATATTTTCCGAAATATATATATATATATATTTTTTTGAAATTTATAGTTTTTACGAAAAATATAATTCATTTTGGTAAAATAAATATTTTAAGGGTTGATTTCACTAAATCCCCTTATACTATTAAGGGATGGTAGTTTAGACATTTTAACTCATAATATGAGTAGGAGGTGGTATAACGATGAAATTAGATAATATAGGGGGGAAAGTGGACACAGTATGGTTTAGTTGATTAAATTGAATTGCATAGGGGGTTTATTGAAGTAAACTCTTTAAAAATATATATAAAATTCAGAAAAAAAAAATATAAATTCGAACATGAACATATGCTAGACAACTATACAAGTATACATTAATTAAAACTTCAAATAGCCAAAATACAAGTTTGCTTTTAAATTTATACATTTTTTTTATGAATTTTATATATTTTTCGAAATTTATATATGTTTTTCGAAATTTAATATATATTTTTTGAAATTTATATTTTCACCGAATTATATATATTTTCAGAAATTTATATATGTTTTCAAATTTTATATTTTTTCCCCAAATTTAATATATATTTTTTCCTAAAGTTTATATATTTTTCTCCAAAATTATATCACATCTGTCTCATATTAATTGTCCACTATTGTAACTTTATTTGTCCCAAAATACTTGCCCAGCTCGAATTTCAATATAATTTAATCTCTCACTTTCCCCAACTACACTTTTTCCACTAACTTTGAACAAATATTGAACCCCACCATAATATTATATCATTAAGGGCAAAATTGGAAATTGCACACTAGTCAACCTAAATCAATAAAATGTTAAAATGTCCAAATTAGATAACTATTATGGGACGGAGGGAGTATATGTTTTTGAAATTTATATATATATTTTTTGACGAATTTTATATATATTTTTCAAAATTTATATTGTTTTCAAAATTTAATATATATATATTTTTGAATTTTATATATATTTTTGAAATTTATATATGTTTTTCATGTAATAAGTGAGATAAGTCAAGGGTCTTTTGGACTTTTCTACCCTTACGGGGTTTCACTGGAAGAAAATTAAAAGTTCAGAGGGCTGTTGAACCGAAATTGGGTTGACCAATTTTTAGGTGCAATTAATCTAAAATTTAGAGAGTCTCACTGCAAATTACCAAAAGATCGGATATGTTAAAGTTTGATCCGATATGTTAAAGTTTGACATTGACCACTTAATCTACATATTACAATAGTGACTTTTTACTTTCCAAAATTTCAAAGAATACCGGATCAAACTCCAAATGAAAATTACGGGGCGCCAAATAACTAATATAAACCGATATAAATAACCTGGGGTATAAAACCCAATCATTGGAACCTTAAACGATAAACAAACAAAACGTGTCGTCACCCAGTCGAAGTACTAACGTTAAATGTCGAAACGAAACCGCGTAGTCGACAATAAGAAAGTCCACGAATTAGTCAAGGAGAAATCGTAAAGTTGTCCAATCGACTTTAAATATAAACGCGAAAAATTTACACGTACCGAATACCAAGAGTGACCAGGACGTCATGAACAAGTGACGTCACAACCGAAAATAAATCATAAATAATTTCAAAAAAAAAAAGAAAATAACACGGAATGTTACAAAGGCTATAATGATTCTTCCTCTCAATAACCAAAAAATAAAAAAATAAAGGAAGGAAGAAAGAAAAAACTAATGACTAGAATTTGTTAGTGCCAAATAAAAAAAAGCAGAAGAATACTCCATAGAATATAAATTTACTTTACTTCATAAAGTAAATGTTATTCATTAATGTACTTCAATTCTAATGGCTATATAGTTAATGACTTTCGAAATTCAAGTATTCCGATTAAGTTATAAAACACTTTAAATTCATGTAAATTATGTGGAATCCCCATCTGATATTTTTATAAGTCAATAATACCCCCTTGTGCTTTGGTTCAGTTGCAAAATACCTCTTGTGCTATTTTTTGCCCCAAATCACTACTCTATGCTTTTTAAAAGTTGCAAAATAACCCTATATGCTTTTCAAAAGTTACAAAATATTGACCACTTTGCCCCCTTCTCTTATAATAACCCATTTTTAATATTTTTTTTCTCTTTTTCAATAATATAATTAATAATTCAAAACTTCACACACATATATTTATTTATAGGGGTGTTCAAAACCGGTTCAGTTCCTTAAAAATAAGAATCGAAACCGAACCGAACCGAACTGGAACCAAAATTCCGGTTCCAATTCTGATTCGTACTATCATTTTAAAAAATAAAAAGTACCACATATCAAAAGATAATTTAATTTTATATGTGTTTCTATATATAATTCGTGAAAAAAATACATAATTCATGAAAATCTATTTAAAGCTACAAAAAAAAAGGTACCAAAAATAAAAATAAAAGAGCTACCAAAAATATATATATATATATTTGTTAAATTATAAGTAACATTATTTTGAAGTACGGATTTTACTAAATCTTAGCTTTCCTCCTCCTTTCTTTCTCTCTCTTTTTCCTGATTCTGTCTACAAACCAACATATTGACATATATAAAATAAATATTATCTTTTGATATTTGGTATTTTTTTTAAAAAAAATGATAGAACGAATCGGAACCAGAACCGAAATTTTGGTTTTGGTTTTGGTTCGGTTCGGTTCCGATTCCTAATTTTAAGGAATCAAACTGATTTTGAACGCCCCTATAAATAAATATATGTGTATAAAGTTTTAAATTATTAATTATATTATTGAAAAGAGAAAAAAAATAAACAAAATACTAAAAATGGGTTATTCTATGATAAGGGTGGCAAAATGGTCAATATTTATGTGTAAAACATAACCAATAGAGTATTTTGCAACTTTAGAAAATTACATGATAGTGATTTGGAGTTAAGAAAAACATATGGGGGTATGTTGTAACTTTTGAAATGTACAAGGTAGTGATTTAGGGGAAAAAATAGCACAAGGAAGTATTTTGCAACTGAAGCAAATCACATGGTATTATGCACTTTTTGACTTTTTATAATATATAAAAGGGTAAATTACACAAACCTCCCTTAAACTTTAACCTAATTTCACACACTACCCCTAACGTTTCATTAATATCATTGCCCTCCCTTATCTTTAACACTTAGCTCCTTCCATCAAAAGTCAACACCGGAATTTAACTTTTTCAATCAACAAAATTAGTTTTTCAGCTCAACTTCCCAAATTACCCTCACCATGTATGCAATGTCAATTTTACCCTTACTTCTTTAAGAAAAATTACAAAAAAGTACATACCCACTTCATACCCTAATTGTATTCTCCCAAACATATATATATATATATATATTACTACATATTTATTAGAGAATCTCCATAATGCTTCCTCCATAGCCGCCACCACTGCTTCCTCCATAGTCGTCGCCACCGCCACCACCATATCCACCACGTCCTCCATAGCCACCACCTCCACAGCCATAGCCCCCGCCCCACCAAACACACCACGTCTACAATAGCCATCGCCTCCACCATACCCACCACCTTAACCGTTGCGAAAACCGCCGTCGCCGCCACCTCCACCATGTCTCTCTCTCTCTCCCTCACATTATGGATCTTTCACCCTTTGCAAAATTAGTAGCAAATCCAAAAATTTGGATTCTCACACACCAAATCTCATCCCTTCACTTCACCCATCCAACCCCTCTTCCTCACTCCACCTATCTAGTTAGGGTTTTCTATGATTTTCTCAATAGTTGGGTTTTTATGGTTTGATGGGTTTTGCAATTGGGAGAAAAGTTGGTTCTGTCTCATTTGAGAAAACATACAAACTGATCTATAATTATATATATATATATATATTATTTCGTTTATAGTAAAACATAGAAAATAAAGTTAAAAACGAAAAAAAATTCTCATTTGTAGTTCAAAATATTTTTTATATTTCAAACTTAATTTGTAGTTCAAATTTTTTATATATCTTATCTTACCTTAATTACCTAAAACATTAAATTTTGGCATAAATAACAAAACAATACGTCTTCAGGATGTTTTCTGTATAGGAAGGTGGCAAATGGATTTTTTTAATATCCCATTGTCTAAGAGAATCTAGGTATTTCAAATCAGAAACATAGAAAACGGGAAAAAAGTGAAACCTAGCATACCCACTTCATACCCTAATTGTATTGTCCCAAACATATATATATATATATTACTACATATTTATTAGAGGATCTCCATAATGCTTCCCTCATAGCTACCACCACTGCATCCTCCATAGCTGCCGCCACCGCCATATCCACAACGTCCTCTATAGCCACCGCCTCCACAACCATAACATGCGCCCCACCAAACCTACCACGTCTGCCATAGCCATCGCCTCCACCATATCCACCACCTTAACCACTGCGAAATCGCCGCCACCACCGACACCTCCACCACGTCTCTCTCTCTCTCTCCCTCACACCATGGATCTTTCACCCTCTGCAAAATTAGTAGCAAATCCAAAAAATTGGATTCTCACACACCAAATCTCATCCCTTCACTTCACCCATCCAACCCCTCTTCCTCATTCCACCTATCCAGTTAGGGTTTTCTATGATTCTCTCAACGGTTGGGTTTTTATGGTTTGATGGGTTTTGCAATTGGGAGGAAAATTGGTTATGTCTCATTTGGGAAAACATACAAACTGATCTATAATTATATATATATATATGCTATTATTTGTTAATGGATGCAAGGGAAAAAAGAAAAAAAATAAAAACAAAAAACTAAGTTAAAGCAGGCAATAGAATATTTCATAAATATGATTTTTGGGTTAAGGGCATGTAGGTCATTTCACATTTAATTTTGGCAGGAAATTTTTTCCGATGGTATGAAGGGGGTAACTGATATTAATGAAATGTTAGGGGTAGTGGTTGTAATTAGGTGAAAGTTCAGAGGAGGTTTGTATAATTTACCCTATATAAAATTAGAGGACGGAGGTGACCTATGTTATACGTGGGACGTGTCATTTCTCTAGAGGCTTGAATCACGAGTTTCTACAAGAATGGTTGAAAAGAGCCTAAATGGAGCCTGTAGGTCTATTATTTGTGCTACAAGAAAAGAATTTTGACGACACTTAATTAACGACTTGCATAAGATACGCGACGTTATAAATCACTTTTTTAATAAAACATATCGATAAATAAGCAAAATACTCTGCTTCACTTATTCCACCATCGGGCCCCTATGTGAGAAAAAACTTAGAATCTTTTAGAACGGAACAATATGTTATAGCGGTCTAAATCAAATAAATACATAAAATACAGATAAATTTATAGAATCTAAAATTGTATACAATTGCCTTCATTGCTATGAATATTTTTTTATTTTCTTTATTTAGGAATATTGTGATGCATGTAACATAAAATATTAGTTATTATTCCAAAAAATAATTGCCGTAACTAAATTGATACAATTGAGAAAAATGCTTAAAACCCCTTGTCGTAGGTTGGTTTTACTGCAATAAATTAAAAAGTAAGCCCCCAGTTAGTTGGTAGATTTTTTGGGGCAAAAACAAAATTTTAAGAGAAATTTATTGCAATACGCTACGAATTTAGGGGGTTAATGCAATTCGCAAAAGAAATATATAATAATAATAAATAAATAAACAAACTAGACAATTTTGTTAATTTTGTTAGCGATATTTAAAAATATTGGTTAGTTCCCAACTATAATGGCCAGCCCAAAACCGAACACAAGCTGTGTAGGTTTTTTTTTTTTTCCCTGAAAGATAATTGATCACTATTGGAAACCACAAGAACATGCAAAAGGATTTGAAACAGATTTGTAACACCCCGCTCCAACACTTGGTATGATATTGTCCGTTATGGGCCCAGCCCGCACGGTTTTACTCTTGGACTCCTCCCAAAAGACCTCATACCAATTGGAAACAACACTACACATATAAGCACATCCCCAGACCTCTACCCAGATGATGTGGGACATCACAATCACCCCCCCTTGGGACCCAGCGTCCTCGCTGGCTACCCACAGGTGATGTGCATCTTCCCACACTTAATTCCGGTCGGGCTCTGGCTCTGATATCAATTGTAACACCCCGCTCCAACACTTGGTATGATATTGTCCGCTCTGGGCCCAGCCCGCACGGTTATGCTCTTGGGCTCCTCCCACAAGATCTCATACCAATTGGACACAACACTGCACATATAAGCACATCCCCATACCTCTACTCGGGCGATGTGGAACATCACAATCACCCCCCCTTGCGACCCAGCGTCCTCGCTGACGACCCACGGGTGATGTGCATGCTCCCACACTTAATTCCGGTCGGTCTCTGGCTCTGATACCAATTGTAACACCCCGCTCCAATACTTGGTATGATATTGTCTGCTCTGGGCCCATCCCACATGGTTTTGCTCTTGGGCTCCTCCCAAAAGGCCTCATACCAATTGGAAACAACACTACACATATAAGCATATCCCCAGACCTCTACCCGGACGATGTGGGATATCACAATCACCCCCTTGGGACCCAGCGACCTCGCTGGCGACCCACGGGTGATGTGTATGCTCCCACACTTAATTCCGCCCGGGCTCTGGCTCTAATACCAATTGTAACACCCCGCTCCAACACTTGGTATGATATTGTCTGCTATGGGCCTAGCCCGCACGGTTTTGCTCTTGGGAGCATGCACATAACCTATGGGTCGTCAGCGAGGAAGTTGGGTCTCAAGCGGGGTGATTGTGATGTCCCACATCGCCCAGGTATAGGTCTGGGGATGTCCTTATATGTGCAGTGTTGTCTCCAATTGGTATGAGGCCTTTTGGCAGAAGCCCAAGAGCAAAACCGTGCGGGTTGGGCTCTAAGCAGACAATATCATACCAACTGTTGGAGCGGGGTGTTACAATTGGGATCAGAGCCAGAGCCCGACCAGAATTAAGTATGGGAGCATGCACATCACCCCTGGGTCGTCAACGAAGACGCTGGGTCTCAGGGGGGGGGGTGATTGTGATGTCCTACATCTCCCGAGTAGAGGTCTGGGGATGTGCTTATATGTGCAATGTTGTCTCCAATTGGTATGAGGCCTTTTGGGAGGAGCCCAAGAGCAAAACCGTGCGGGCTTGGCCCAGAGCGGACAATATCATACCAAGTGTTGGAGCGGGGTATTACACAAAATAAATAATATTCTGGTCTCATCAATCACCCATACAAGATTTCATAAGATTGAGTCTCTGTTTAATATATGAAGCTTTCCCCACATCAGCCGTAAACAAAGGAGCGTGTTACTAGTAAGAAAGATGTGATTAATAGGGTAACCATATCTACCCATTTTAATCCTCGTAGTAGGAGATTGATTAGCAACTTGAATGAGTAGAGATGAAAGCCCTTCCAAACAAAAAAGAAATAAATATGGAGACAAAGGGTCTTCTTTCAGGGAGGACCTTAGAAGGAGAAAGTAGTTTAGGTGCCTCTGTGTTGATGAACACTGAATAACTTACAAATTAACTAAAATCATGATAAATCTCACATACTTATGGGCAAAACGAAGCTAACCATCATATTTTATGAAGAATTTCAATCCAGCCTATCATAGGCTTTATACATTTTTAATTTTAGAGTAAGAATTTTTTTTTTTCATGTCTTTTAGCTTTCAATGTAGCATCCAATATTTTTACATTCTAATTAAATAATTTATTAACAATTAAGTGCTTATGTGATTATGTGCTTAGAATGACTTACAATATTTTAATTGAAATTAAATTTTTATGTTGCATGTTGTATTTTCATTTTGAGAATAATGAAAATTGTTGAAAACAATTTAAGGAAATAAATGACCAAAGGGTAAATTGGTATTTTCATATTAAGAGGACTTAGTTGAAGTTGTAGAGATTTAGCTAAGTGTTGGTGTATGAGTGGTATGGTGGTAAATAGTGAGGAAGACATGGGGTAAAAGGGTAATTGAGAGTCATGATGACACTCTCGTAATTAATCCTAAGTTGAAAAAGATTTGGTCTTTTCACACTTTGAAGTGTTGTCTCATTTTCAACCATTGAACTTGAGTCTTCTCCCACCTCTATTCTCAACCCTTGGATCACAGGGCTTTGTTTGGATGACACACAAATGCAAGAATGCATTATTCTTGGTCTTTCATTTGCAAGACTTCACTTCCACCCTTGGATCATTTATTCATTTTCTTTGCTTTATTCTCAACGCTTGGATTGTGATAAATGTGAGTGGAGAATATCTACATTTCTTAGGTTTTCTTCACTTTGCAAGACTTTCATCTCCTCAACACAAGCTATTGCTCTTTCTTCCTCTTCATGCTTGGTGGGTAATGAGCTTTTGTGGTGGTCTATTGGTGTAGTAGTCTTGAGCTTACTTTTTGTAAGTCTTCTCTTCCATTATAGGGTATTGTTGCAAGAACCTTAACTTTCATGTTCTTGAGTTCCTTGTGTTAGTATTGATTATTCTCTTCCATTTATTCATCTTTGTGGAAGGTTTAACTTGTTTCTAACCATCAAGTGGGTTTCACTTGTAGTGGTTCTTAATTTCATCTTGTGGTGAAGCTAATGGTGAGTTCACAATCTTCTACTCATATGAATTTCGTTCTTCATGAAACCCTAGTTTAGCTATCATTAGGGTTTAGTTGATTTTTGTGGTTGGAGCCACTTTTGAATGATTTTGGTTTATTATGACACCATTGTAATCTTGTTGTTCATTGAATGTTGTGTTGCTAGTTGGAAGCTATCCTTTTGAGCACTTGAATTGGTAGCTTAACTTGGACCTCTTTTGGTATCCTTGTGTTAGCTTGTTTGGATTAAGGTAGGGAAAAAATGAGTTGTTTTAATTTTTGTACGAGGGTGTGTACGTCTATGTGTATATATATATATATGTGAGTTGAGTCTTGATAACTTAGACGATGAACTAGGCCCTTGAAAGCATGATTGTGTGATATAAATACTTATGGTGGTTTATTACTTATAAATATGATATTATGAGCATATTGATAAGTTGGGCATAATATATTGCATGATGAGATAAAACATGTTTTATGATGGACCATGATAAAAAAGAATATAATATATTGCATAATGAGATAAACATGTATTGTGATGGAGCATGGTTGTTATTCAAACCCGTAATGCATATTGAGTACACAGTATAGTGTCAAAAACATGGGTGTTGGTCTATACGGGTCGTGTAAACATGTGTGAGTAGTTTTGTGTCGGATCGTCGTAACAACTGGTCAGGAGGTGTTCCCCACCTACGGAACTAGTAAGTCCAAAAATGTGATATAGGGTTAGTTGCTTCCCCATCGTGGTGGAATGCGCCACTCTCAAAGCCTCCGTTTATCTGTGCATGTGATCTTCAGATCTTGAGGCGCAGGAGTTGCGAGCGGGGGTCCCATGCAACCACTTTTCCTTGTTGAAAGTGAGTGTCAAAAATCACTTGGGAAGAATTGGTATGGTACTCTAGCTTGCTTCATGAGCCAGGTATCCTCAAAGCGGGTGGTAGAGTGAGTATCCATTAACCGTATCGGGTAAAGTGTGTACCATGAATGGGTTGAGTCACATTGCTTTTAAATTGTCCAATATGTAATTGTGATATCTATATTGATAGTACGTCATATTTGTGAATAACTATGACATGAGCATGTTGGGGAATTGTTTGTTGGGTTTGATTGGGTCCTGGATTGGTGTGAGAGCCATGTGGGGCAAGAGACCGACCTAAGATTAGTAGCATGAACCTTGGGTGGGTTGTACCACTCGGACTACCAAGATTGAGGCGATGACACTTCCTCTACTTGGCTAGTGAGCTCACCCCACGACCTATATATTTTTCAGGTGATGACCTCGTTGGGAGAGTTCCGTAGTCTCTTCGTGGATGTGTAGCACTTTGTCTGCCCTTTTGTGTATGGGTGGTGGACCATATAAATTTTGTAGAGCATTAGTGTAATTTACATGTATACACATGCTTCTCTTTTGTAGACTTGTAAACAAATGATTAAATACTTATCCTTTGCCGGTTAACATGTTAGCCGGGTAGTTTAACTTTAATGTATATTCCTCGGAGCGCTATGCCCGAGGATTCTATTATTTTGGTGCAATTCGGTGTCGGAAATGTAAAACTATGTATTTTGTTCAAACTATGACATGTTTCGCCTTAGGGCGTTTGAATGAAGCCTTTGAATCCTTTCATTTTGACTTGTGAAGTGAATTATTGCTATTAAATGTGATTATTAGGAAGTTGGTTGAAAACGGCATTTTTTAGGTTTTCAAACGAACCCTTTTAGTTTTGAATGGAAAAACCCGTTTTCGCTCACCCCTGTAGACTCGGAAAATTATCTTGTTTTAGAAATGATTTTAAACTCATTTTTATAAAGATTTTGACTTTTAGAAACCGGTGGTAGGTAAAATGGAGACCGGGGGCAAGACGAATAGTTTTACGATATTTTAAAGAATCACTTTTACTTAAAGTTTGCGTTTTACGGATTTTTTGAGATTTTGGTGACTATTTTTGAAATCCTTAAATGAAAAACTCACTTTTATAATATTTGTGAATTTTCGGGACCCGTGGTGTCAATAACGGAGGCTTGTTGCAAAAAGGCATTTTTTGATGAATTTACTATTGAAATGTGAAGGTACCTTGGCGACATCTCTCCACGGGCGACATGTCGCCAGCCTCCGAACTATTCAAAGTTGAAGGCACCTTGGCGATATCTCGCCACAACCTCAGCATTTGTTGGATTTTTCCTTAGCAACATCCAATTTTCGAAAATTGGTTTCTCCCATCTCGCACATCCAAATTGAGCCCCGTTTGTTTTTATGGCATGTCCTATGTCTAAAGATGTGAAGTGAAATAATTTATTTGCACTTGAAATGACTATTTTACCCTGGGTTAAAGTGGGGTACTTCAACTTTATGTTTTAATCGGCGTTGTCCGATACCGTTTTCAAAAATTCATTTCTCACTTCGCACCTCCGAATTAGGTCCTGTTTGTTCGTAAGGCTTGTGCTAGGTCCAAACTTTGTAGTTCCACTTGGAAATTACTATTTTATGAAATTACCAAGACGATGGTGAAAATAGCCTAGAGGGGGGGTGAATGGGCTTTTTGTGGATTTATTGACAAATTAATATTTAATTGCGGAAAAGTAAATTTTAATCCAATCACAAAACCCTAATTCTCAAACCACATCATTCAAGCAATATCAAGCAAACATCAATGTAGTGCAGAAAATAACGCAAGAGACGACACAAAGAATTATACGTGGAAAAAACAAGGAAACGTTCCAAGGAAAAAAACCACGGGTACACTCAGGTACCGATGCACTACGAATCAGCAAGTACAGACTCTAAGAGAGTTTTAGACTTACAATCAATCCTGATAGGCCTTCCTCTACTCGTGGTTTGAAATCCTTGAATCACTCGTACTTCACAAAGCATGCTTGCTCTGCCAGACACTATGAGAGACTCACAAATCACACCTGATTTGCCTTTCTCTACTCGCGGTCTGAAATCCTTGAATCGTTCCATACTCGAACGGATCAAAGCAACCTCGTTGCAATGGACCGTGTGATGATTTTTCAGCAATCACTCATCTAATCGTGCGTAGATAACCTTGGTGTAGAAGCACGATTGGAGAAATCCAACACAAGAGAGAACACAAATATGTATGATCACTCAATAATCATCTCTCTATGTGTATCACTCTGTTGAAGAATAAGAATGATAGAATATTGAAGAGCTCTCACAAAAAACTCTCTTCAAAAATTGTTGTAAAAAACCGTAGTCTCTTCTTTTGTAGAACCTTGGTATTTATAGACCAAGTCATTGAAAACCCTAACCTTGCCCTCTTATGTAATTTCACAATACCTTGATAAATCCTCTAAAATATGATATAAATATGTGTATATACCAATACATAAAGGTCTGAAGTCGCCAATCACTTAAAAACTCGAAGTAAGGACCAAACTGGAAAATTTTGAAAGCACCCCGAAACAAATCCTACATAACAAGTGATCAGTAGCTGAAGCAAGTAAATTCACGAATTAAATAAATAATAAAATTCAGGAGCCACCGATTGATCGGTGGAGTCTTCGATCGTTCGAAAATCACCGTCTTCGAATCTATACGAAACTATATTACAGAATTCTAAATTTGTGTACAAGTATATAAAGGGGGAGAATCGTCCATTCAACGCCATTTATTAGTCCCTAAGTTCTCTTGGAGTAGAAGCAAGGAACATGCCATTTCTATACCAACTTTTGTCTATAAATACAGGTGGATTTCATAAAGAGAAAACATCTCTGGAACGTCTTTTGATATCTTTTCATATATTCCAGAATATCATTGTTCATAAAAAGCCTCTCTCTTTGAGAGAGGCTCCCTTCCTCAAGAACTCAAGAACCAACCATCCAATCATGAAGATGGCGACTACATCAACAATGGAGTCTCCTCTTTCCATGAACGTCTAATCGGTATCTAGGGTTTCCAACGAAACCCTAGCCAAGTAATGTAGTCTTTTATTTATTTTTATTGCAAAGGGGGAAATCTGATTAAGGACACTTATATGATGATTATGTAGTGATAGACCAAACAAATAACCTAAATAATATTTATTTATAGATTCTATTCTTAAGCTGAGATTGAATTAATGATTTATCTTGAACAACTGTGCTTTATCAAACGGAGCAAGAACCTTCGTGATTTAATAACGGTTTCTACATAATGGTACTTATTTGGCATGATAAAGTCTTAGGTTTACGTAGTCCATGCTTAGAGAAGATGATTGTTAGCATTCTTTTTAATTTCATGTTTTAGGAGTAGTTATAGTATAGATGCATACAACAATCATACTAATCGCAGATGGATTGTAGCGAATACGGACCGATTGCATCCTTTTTGGGACTAGGCAACTACTTAAAGCGTTACTAGCCTGATTCAAATAAACTGTACCACCCTCTTGCAATAATATGATTAAAGGAATACATTATAAGGCTAGTGGTGGAGTTGGAATTCAACCCTAGACTTGTTTATCTTGAGTGAAATCAAAAATAATTATCTTTATTTTATTTTATGTTTAGTAGTTTAATCAAACAAACCTATCAAACAACTTTTATAAATATAATTCAATTTGTTACTTTATAATTATTTGAAATACGACTTTGATTTATGTGGTTCGATACTCTCTCTACTCAATTAAATTATATACTACTCGCATACTTGTGGCTGAGAGGTTAAAATTAGATCGTGCTAATTCCTTATTTTAACACTATTATTTTCACACGTTTGGAACTGATCAAAAGCGATGGGTGACCAAAGAGCCAACCTCCCGAGGGCGCTGGAGACGTTACTAAAAGGATACTACGCACCGAATGCATATGATTCATATGATGATTTTCCAGAAGAAGAAGGTGTGAAGATCTTTGAAATCAAGACAAACATTATTGATATGCTTTCTAAATTCTCTGGACGTAGAATTGATGACCCATACCAACACATAAATGATTTCTTAGAGATAGCCTCTACTGTTAGGTATGATAATTTATCCAAGAATGACCTGCGAGTGCGATTATTTCCTTGGTTGTCGAGGGAAAGAGCCAAAAGATGATATATCAAATTGGCTAAAACAACTAAAATTGATTGGGAAGCCCTTAAAAAAGAATTCATAGGAAAGCATTATCCCATAGGAAAGACCTCAAAAGCAGAAGATGCTGTCAAAATTTTTAGAGAATTGCCTGGTGAGCAGTTTCATGATGCTTGGGAGAGATATAATGAAATCTTGTATAAGTGTCCCCACCATAGGTTCTTTGAACATGTTATAACTAAGAATTTTTACATGGTTCTTGGAGATGCACATAAGACTTCGATAGATACGGCAACAGTAGGTCAATTTACCTTGAAGCGGGCAAAAGAACTCTTAGAGATGTTTGACAATATAAGTGACAATAAGATTCAATATGAATCTGAGTTGAGGTCTAGAGGTGGACAAGATAGAAGATCTGAGAAAGCTTATGTCGTGAATTATGATGATGTGAGAGATTCAATGACATTGATAGGAGAGAAACTAGAAAGAATTGTCAAGTTCTTTCAGCGAAGTCATTCCCCTCTTAGAGAAATGTTAGAAGTAGAAACTGAGTATTCTCAAAATGAGTGTCAAGACATAATGGCTGCTGATGCCAATACATCATGGAACTATTCAAATAATGCTCCTTTCACTAATTCATACACCTCAAATGTCAGAAATCACCCACTTCTGTCCTATGAATCTACAAATATAGAGAACCCACCACCAAGGTTCCAATAAGGACAATCACCCAATCCACAACTAAGGTTCTCTGAGAGACAACAATCATATAATCCATAACAAAGATTCCAACAGAGTCAACAATCATTTGACTCCCAACCAACAATCATGGCTCGAAATCCTCAATCAAATTACCAACCCAGATAGACATTCAATAATTCTCAAGCTCTCCAGCCATTCAATAACAATCAGGTTGTCCAACCATATAATTATTAAACTCAGCCTTAAGGAAACCAAACCAAAAGATTCAATCCAAATCAAGCTTACCCTCCATATATTCAAAACCATCTCCAACATCAAAATCCAACTCAAAATCAACCACCAAGACCACCTGGCTTTGAAGAAGAGGTGATGAGTGCCCTGAGGGAGCCTAAAAATCAATCTAATAATTCTCAGGCGACCATCCAAACACTAAACTCTCATTCCCAATTTATTGCTCAAATGGGAGCCCAAATAGCACAACTAGCGAATGTTATAGATAGGATAGAGATAATATTGCCTAGTCAGCCGGTGGCTAACCCAAAGCCATAACAAGCACTGGAGCTTGGATATTTTATTGAGACTCATCATGAGACAGTCTGAGCAGTCACAATTTTGAGAATCGGAAGAGAAGTGGATAGTAAGGCTGAGGAACAACATGAGGAGAGGCTGAAGAAGCAAAAGTTCAAAAATTTCAAAGAAAGGCAGAAGAAGAAGCTCAGAAGAAAGAGGCTGAGAAAGTTCAGAAAGATCAACCTCAAGTGGAAGAAGATGAAGAGCCATAAAGGGCACCATATGAGGAGGAAACACCATTCCATCAAAGTCTTAGAGAGTCGACCAAAAATGGTAAGCATAAAGAGTCAGACATGTTGTAGACATTCCAAAAAGTCAAGATTAATCTGCCTTTCTTAGACATTATAGACCAAATACCACCCTATGCTAAGTTCTTTAAGGACCTCTGTACGCAAAATTGGAAAAATAAAGCAAAGACTCTAAAGAAAATCATGTTGACTGAACAAGTGAGTTCATTGCTTTTAAGTAACATACCACCTAAGAGGAAATATCCTGGTGCTTCCATTATTCCATGTGTCATTGGTGACCAAGAGATTGGAAGATGTCATCGTTCAAGTGGACAAGTTCTACTTCCTAGTGGATTTCATAATTCTCGATACAGAACCTGTTCAAAACTTGAAGAAACATATCCCAGTGATATTAGGAAGACCGTTCTTGGCCATAACCAATACGCATATCGATTACAGGACAGGGGCGATGGATCTTTATTTCGGGGATATGAAGGTGTGGATGAATGTTTTTGATACAGGTCATCAAATCACTACACCGGTCGAGTGCTTTAATGTAGAAGAAGTCAATAAGACTTGTAAAGAACCGGTACCTCTGAGTAGAGTAAGAAATAACCTGGATGCTGTGATTGAAAGGTTAAATACAAAGTTTGACACGTGGGAGGATCAACACCGGTCTAATTTAGAAGTGATCACTGCATTTGAAAGAGCTCTAGGTTTGCAACTAGGGGAGGAACCAAGAGATTCGCTTGAAACTCCATTTGTGTCACCAACGACATTGGTAGAAAAACTATATGCCTGGGAAGATCCGCGATTGAGAAATAAGTGTGAGGGGATACAAAGTTGTGTGTATAAGGATGCTCGAAGCTACATAGCTCGAACAAGAGTACATCATGCTAAAAAATGTTTGTCTTAAGTTCCTTGAGCTTGGCCAAAAATGGCAATGTAATCCAAAGCTGAAAGTGTTTCGAGGTAAACTCCGACAAAGATGGGACGGAAAACATAGAGTTAGGTCGGTTTACCCCCACGTAGATGTAGGTTTTGGTAATGAGATGTTAAAAAGGCGTGGGCAGAGACTGAGATATTATGAGAAGATTGATCCGGGATTGGAATTTAGTGCATCTGTCAGTTTAATGGAGAATGTTGAATTGGTGGAAGGAACATTATGTAAGGTATTGGCGGAGGATCTATTGGGCACATTGACCATACATGGGGTGAAGTTAGAACATGGCAGATGATGTACTTTATATGGTGAGTATTGTTTTATATTTGATGTCATGGATATTACTAATTTTCCACAGGTGAGAGCACTGAGAGAGTCATCTCTTCCATTTTGTTCTATGAGTAGGGGAAGTGTCGCAGAGAGGAAGGGTGCTAGATAACCCTTTGAGGAGTTTTCATGTCGACGACGTTAAACATTGGTCCTAGGTTGTGAAAGTTAATTTCTAGCCTCGGTTTGTAGAATAAAATGTCATTTAATTTTTGCATTTTTAATATTTAGAGATTGTAGGCTCTTAAGGCCAAACCTATGCAATTTAAATTTCGTAGGGATTGTAGGCCCTTAAGGCCAAATCTTTGTTATTTTATTTTAAATTTTTTTCATTCATTGTCCAATATTTTGATGATTTCCAGAAAAGTTAAGCTGAATTTTCTTTTCCCTTGCGATGATATTGGGCATGTGTGTTTTTTTGAGCATATCTACAGGTGATCCAAATCAAGTTTGGCGGAGTAGCTCAAGTGCTTCGTTGTTGAATTCCGGAATCACGCTTTAAGGGTAACTATATTATCTCATTTGGATTATGAACCATGTGGACATGGTTTATTTTAAGGAATGAAATTTTTTTAAAAACTAATTGAAACAATTTTGGAATGAAATTCTTTGTTTCCACGCATGATTGTTTTGCATTACAAGTTGACTAATTTTGTGTATAGGATGTATGAGTAGTATGTGATGTGATATTACCATTCATGAGAGTGATGATTAGATTGAGCTAAGTGAAGTGATGTGGTTTTACATGGGTGAGTGAATTAGTAAAATTGAAACAAAAAGGAAGACCTTGACCTGTAAGCACAAACACACATTTACTATGGGAAAAACAATTAATCTTTGACTATGGAGTTGAAAATATAATTTTGCCACAATAAAAGGGGAGAAGGGGAAATGTTATGGTTGAAATGGAGATAGTTGAATTATGAAAAATAAAATGCAAAAAGTAGTTCTTCGATCTGAGTAACCAGGCATTGGTATCACTAATATCATTGTTAGCGTAAAAAGGGTAGAAAACTAATGAGCATAAATCCCAATAAAGAAGCTAGGGCCCAGTTGGTCGAGACTAAAAATTCTCGCTGGAAAGTCAGGAGCTTAGAAAGACAAAAAGGGATGGAAAGTGGAAAGATGGAAAGATGAGTTTTTATGAAAATGGCAAAATTTGATCAATGAAATAGGATAAGAGAAATTGAAATATCATGGTAGAATGTTCACAAAAACATGGAGGGTTGTCTGGATTGGAAGTAGAGAGTAACGAAGTCATTCTCTTTAATGGGAACCACTTATGACACAAAGCTCGAGATAGTTATTGTTTCGTAGTGAGTGGGAATATTTGCATCTATATTGTCTTATGTATTGTATCATAATTTGGTTAATGCGTGTGTGAACTCATGATGGCGTGATTACGAAAAATGGATAAGTTGTGGGTAATATATCTAACCCTTACGAGACTTCACTCGTCCACTCAGTGTTGCCAAGGGGTTTAAAAGGCTTGTTACACGTGCTAAGTGTAGAAGAGTGCCTTCATGCTTTTGAGGAATTATGTACTCAACTTTCATCAGTCCCGATTATTCATCTGCCAGATTGGTCTCTCCCATTTGAGCTCATGTGTGATGCTTCTGACTATGCCATCGGAGCTGTGTTGGGTCAGAGAAAAGATAAGTTGCCATATGTTATTTATTTTCCCAGTAGGACTCTGAACGAAGCTCAGATGAACTACACAACTATCGAGAATGAGTTACTAGTAGTTGTCTTCGCCTTGGATAAATTCCAATCATATCTATTGGGAACCAATGTCATTATTTACTTGGATCATGCCACTCTGAGGCATTTGCTGATGAAGAAAGACTCTAAGCCATGACTGATTCGGTGGATTTTGTTACTACAAGAATTCGACCTGGAAATCAAAGATAAAAAGGGTTCAGAGAATGTTGTTGTGGATAATTTGTCAAGGATTATTGTCGAAATCACAAAGGATATTATTCCTCTTAAGGATTTTTTTCGGATGAACAACTGTTCAATGTGGCTGTGGTGGAACAAATATAGTGGTATGATGACATTGTCAATTATAAAGCCACAGGTCAAATCCCAAAAGGATGGTTTAAGAATGAGAAAGACCGATTCTTCAGCCAAGTCAAATTTTATATCTGGGATAATCCGCGTTTATAAAAGTATTGCTCGGATCAGATTATCAAAAAATGCATCCCCGAGAGTGAGGTGCAAAGCATACTGACATTTTGTTCCACATTGGAGTGTGGAGGGCATTTTGGAGCTCAAAAGACAACCCACAAGGTGTTGCAAAGTGGATTTTACTAGCCTTCCATATTTAAAGATGCTTTCGAGTTTTGCAAGGCATGTCTGCGATGTCAAAAGCTTGGATCCATATCCTGATGAGACATGATGCCTTTAACCCCGATTCTGATTGTAGAATTATTTGATTTGTGGGGTATTGATTTTATGGGACCATTTTCGAAAGCAGATAAGGAGTGTATACTTGTGGGGGTTGCTTATGTTTCAAAATGGGTAGAAGCTATAGCCACTAAACGTGCTGACCATGACGTGGTGGAAGAATTTGTAAAATCGAACATTTTCTCCCGATTTGGTATGCCAAGAGTTTTGATCAGTGATGGTGGAAACCATTTTGACAACCAGTTTATTCCTGCTTTGTGTAAGAAGTACGATGTCACTCATAGAATTAGTACGCCATATCACCCCCAATCACAAGGTCAAGTAGAGGTTTCTAATAGGAAGATTAAAAATATCTTGGAGAAAACGGTGCGTCTGGAATTGAAGGATTGACCTTAAAGACTAAATGATGCATTTTGGGCGTACCGAACTGCATTTAAAACACCAATTGGTATGTCACCATATTATCTTGTGTATGGTAAAACTTGTAATCTCACTGTAGAGATGGAACACTGAGCATATTGGGCGATTCGAAGACTGAATTTTGATATATAGAAAGCCGGTGCGCAGCGGAAACTCTAACTTCAAGAGATTGAGGAGTTGAGAAATAATGCGTATGAAAACTCTCGGATATACAAGGCCCGAACAAAAGCATTTCATCAAAAACATATTAAAAAGAAATTTTTTGAGCCCGACCAAAAATTCTGGCTGTTTAATTCGAGACTCAAACTGTGGATCTCGATGATCCTAACATTGGAAAGAAGTTTGTCGTGAATGGACAAAGATTGAAACATTATATAGAGGTGCAACCAGCTGAGCGTGTGGTTGAAACAATCGATCCAACTGAACCACCACCCGAGCTGGATAAGCTTGATTTGTAGTATTAAGAAGCAGCAACGTTGTACCAATGATGTTAAATATTGGTACTAGGTAAAGAAGAGTAACTTTTACGCATAGTATGTACTTGTAGACCGTAATTTAGTTATTTCAGCATTTAAGATCGAGCCTGTAAAAATGAATCGCGAGGTCATCATCATTTGAGTAGGAAGTGTAAATTGAGCCTAGGAAGTATTAAGAATGTGTGAAGTTGAAGACGGGATGAGAAGACGAAATAAAATATTTTTTTTGGGTCAAGCGGAGGAGCGTAGTTGCGGGCCTGTTATAAACAGGACCCGTCGTCAGTCCCGCTCCCCCCCCCCCCCCCCCAAATTCTGTTCAAACTCTTCTTTCTCTCTCAATTCTCCACCAATCGTTATGAGGTTTTATTCTACCATTTGATCATCCGATTCCTTATCATTCTTTGCTAGAGGATAGTCAGATTAGTTGATGATTTATCCAGATTCACGTGAAGAACTCAAAAAGTCTCCGAAACTCAATTTTTGGAAAATCATAGTTTCTTTCGATTCGGTGAGTTTTGTTCCATTATATTGATTTCATATGAATTATTTAACTATTCTAAACTAGTATTGACGAACGAGTCTGATAAAAATCGTGTTTTGATCCATTTTCTAAAAGTTGAGTTTTTCGACTTCGCAAGCGGATTCGATATTGATTTTTTTTGGGATGATGGCTTGTTTAATCATCATATTGGATATATTTAGATATAGTTTGAGTTAGATTCAATGTCCGGTTCATTATCGCTTACTTTTCAAAAATTCCCTATTATAGGCATGACACATACCAAGTTATCAGCGAAACGAGTGGCTCAGGCTGCAATTGTGACTGATCCACCGCTCCGATAGAGGTCGAGATCGTCATCTCCTGCACCATCCCCGATTAGACGTAAGAGTACACGTGCAAGGAGACCATAGTATGTCGACTCGGCATCCTCGTTTATTGAGGCAGAGGTACCAAAGAGTTCCACACAGGGATGCGACATCTTATTGCCTTATGGTCGCCTAGTAATTGAGTCAGTTGCTCCACGGGCACCATCACTGCCACCTATGCCGAAGCAGCAGGCTGAGGAGATGGAGGAGGATATAGAGGGTGATGACGTTGAGCAGGAGAAGGACGTTGCTCATGGCGATGATTGAGCAGATGAGAGGGTACCAGAGCCACCTGTGGAGGGTGACCCCGGATTTTTGACTACATTTTTACCTGTGCCCCAGACAACATCAGTAGACGAGTTACTAGACCAGGCGATCCGAAAGGGATATCAGCAAGAGCGGACATACCTAATGAGGATATTTGAGGATTTACAGCCTGTATCCGCCTGGACAATCCATCGATTGAGGGCTCAACGTCTACTGCCTATTCTTGCCTCGGTTACTAAGCATATTTATGACGATATGATCCGGGAGGTATGGCTACACATGTGCCATTTCAGTAGGGGGTTGAGACTACGGACAGTGGTCTGAGGTATTGAGATTGAGATTACTCCCCTGACTATTGATGAGGCGTGGGGTATTCCGGACGAGTGTCCACCCAAGCTAGCTGCTTTGTTCCCACTTATGCTCGAGATACTCCCATCTATTTATGAGATTGTTGCACTTCAGACTGCAGGGTAGTGGGCTGATACACATCGGAACTACACGAAGAAGGCGAACTATCACCCGATGCTTTGGTTCTCGGATGTGATAGTTCGATCTCAAATTCTTCCACACAGCCACATGACCATGTGCTATATGCTATTTCCAGCCCTCCACTAGGCTTTCGAGTTCGGGTGGTAGATTTTTATCCCACGGATTTTGTGGGAGGGCCTATTTACACATTATATTCATCTGCGCAAGGGGACCAAGGTTGGTCAGCGTCTGTTTCTCATTCGATTCCCGTGCTTGGTGATGAAGATTATGCTGGATGCCGGGATTGAGATGGATGCGGGTGAAAGGGACAAATTCAGAGAGGGTACCCCATATTCCAGAGGGATGTGGACTGGTGTCTGGACCCGATTCCATGGAGATGCTATTATGAGGCACAGACCGGGGTTTGGCAAATTACCAGCCCCAGATGCGCAGGCTGATGATACTGGTCAGGCTGATGCGGGTATGGCTCAGGATGCTAAAGCTGCTGATGAGGCTGAGATGCCACAGGTGCCGGCGGCTGAGGAAGAGCTTGTTTTGCCAGAGGCATCGACGAGTGGTACTATTACTCTATCTCAGGCACAGTTTGATGCTCTTCTAGCACAAATGTAGGGGATAAAGCGGACTTTAGCAGAGGAAAGATAGGCCCGACGGAGGGATCAAATGTGGTTATTTCATCGGTTTGACTATATTAGTCAGCATATGGGTGTGCAGATTCCACCTACGCCACCAACTTCTGATGATGAGGCTTAGCTTAGTTTTAGTTAGGTTTTTGTTTTATTTTATTACATTAGAGATAAATTGTCGAACGGATAGTTTTGTATAGGGCTTGATGTGATCGCTTGAACGTTTATCTTCTAAATATTATTTATATTTTCATAGTTTATAAAATGACAGTTTTGATGATTCAATCAAATTGTTTGATGTATCCCCATAATTTTACACTCATTTTACATGTACGGATAGTTTGAATTCTTTCAAAATTTTATATCGCACTATACGGACATTTATGCGTTTAAGTTTGGGGGTGTATCGGTGGTGGATTGATCGGGAGACTGTTCTTTGAAAAAAAAAATTTATCCAGGCCAAGCCTATGCTTGAAACGTAGGGCACAATGAGGGAGTTTTTGATAAATTACAAGTTTGACATGTTTGAGGGGTGTTTTGGCCTGGTTTGGATTTATACTTGTATTAGGATTTGTTTAAGTTAGTTTTAGGATTTATTGTAGATTTTCTGTATATTTGTTTTTTAGAGTAGTCCTAATCTGACAAGGAAAAGGAACGCAAATACAAGTTGAAGTTGGATTAGTTATTACTTCTACTTTCCTAGTCAGCTAAGGGATTTAAATCCTTTTTCTTTTCTGATTCTACTACATCCATCTATAAATACATCCATAGAGTAGACACAATTCACAATTCACAATTCTCAAGAGTTGATCATCAAAATTTGTTATTCTTCTTATACTCTTCTTTTCTTCTTTCTATCTCGAGGGGTTAGTATGGATAATGCTAATGAAGATTATTCTGACCTAGAGGAATTCATAAAAGGTACAGAACAATATGTGGATATGAAAAGCACGAATGAAGGAGATACGAGTCAAAATGGAAGCCGAACCACACCAAAATTGTTTATGTAGTGTAGGTTGCAATTTGAAGAGATATTTCATCCGGAGAGGATGAATCGAGTATTAATTTCACCCAAAAGAAAAATCCTTAAAGAACGAGGATTGAATAGTTTAGAAAAACCAGCGGGTGAAAAAGTGTATCCAGGCTTGGTTCGAAAATTCTATGAAAATATGACGATTTTGGGACTGATAGTATTTGAGGTGATGAAGGCTAAAATGACTCAGTGGAGTGCTCCTATTGTGATTGAAAGAATAAGTATTGTTGATGTGTTGAATATACCGATCGGTATTCTACCAAACTTATAAGGAATATTGAAAGAACATCCTCAAGTATGGCCACATACGGATGAGGAGATGGTTTAGAAATTGTGTGTAGTATCAGATACAGGAGATAGGATGTGTGATAATTGGTGGTTGAAGTCGGATCTGCTTTATTTTATTATGTTGTTTCGGCTCAACTTCGGCCTAATAATTGGACCAGTGTAAGGGATCACACTATGCTTAGAACTTTGTATGCCCTAACTCATGGATATGAAGTGTGTGTTCCAATGTTGATTATGGCTGAGATTTCGATTGCACGAGCAATTATGAGTAGACAGTGGGCGGGTGGCGATAAATTTGAACATTATCTTCCATACCCATTTCTGTTATCGAAGATCATTGCAGAACAATTGGGTGATAGGATGGAGGAGCTGGATGAGATGCAGTGGACGATTATGAAGAATATCCAGAGGAAGATTTGGAAAAGTTGAAAGTGACTGCAAACTGCCGGATATGGTTGAAAAACGCCGTGTCAAGTGATGAAGAAGAGGAGGAAGATTAAGGTTTAGGTTTATGTTTAGAATCTTTGTTTGTGTTTTATTTTGTTTTTAGGGACGGTAGACCCTTATGACAACGTCTTTGTTTGTTTTATTTTATTTCATTGGATTGTAGGCCCTTAAGGCCAAATAAAAAAAAACTATTTTTGAAATATAAAAAAAAAGAATTTTTAATTCCTTGAAAATATGTGTTAATTTCTGGATATTTATGATGAAATTTATTTTCCCTTGCTATGATTGGGTATTTGTGTTTTGTTGATGATATTTATAGGTGATCCAAATCAAGTTTGAGGGAGAGGATTCATATTTTGCTTTGCTTTGGAATCCAGAATTAAGCTTCAAGGGTAATTGTATCTTTTCTCCTATATTATTTTTGACCATGAGGACTTGGTCTGATTTAAGTTTGGGGGTGAGGGTATAGTATTACATGGAATGAAAATTTTTGGAAAAATTTGAGATTTTAAAATTTTGGGAGCAGTTCTTTGTTTTCATGCATGAATATTTTGCATTACAATTAGATTGAATTTTTGTATATAATGCATGAGTAGTATGTGATGTGATATTCACATTCATGAGAGTAATGATTAGATCGAGTTAGTGAAGTGATGTGATTTTACATGGGTGAGTGACTGAGTTAAATTAAAATTAAGAAAGATGACTTTGACCTATAAGCACAATCACACATTTACTATGGCAAATAATTTGATCTTTGACTATGTAGTTGAAAAATAATTTTGCCACAATAAAAGGGGAGATGGGGAGATATTTTAGTTGAAATGGAAAAAAAATAAAATGCAAAAAGTAGTTCTTCGATCTGAGTAACCGGGCTTTGGTATCACCAATATCACTGTTCACATTTAAAGGGGATAAAACTAATGAACATAAATCCCATGGAAGAGGCTCGGGCCCAGTTGGTCGGGACTAAAAATCCCCGCTGGAATTCTAGAGACTTAGAAAGAAAAAAAGGGATGAAAAGTGGAAAGATGTAAATATATGTTTTTATTAAAAATGACAAAGTTTGATCAATGAAGTAAGAGAAAAGAAACTGAAATATCATAGTCGAGTGTTCACAAAATCACGGAAGGTTGTCTGGATTAAGAGTAGAAAGTAACAAAATCATTCACTATTAGTGGGAACCATTCATGACATGAAGCTCGAGATAATTGTTGTTCGGTAGTGAGTGGGAGTATTTGCATTCATGCTGTCTTTTGCATTGTATCATAACTTAATTAATTTGTGTGTGAATTCATGATTATGTGACTACAAGAAAACTGAGATATTTGTAGGTACCATCACTAGAAACCTTCACGGGACTTCACTCGTCCACTAGGGGTAACCTAGAGGTTTAAAAGGCTTGTTACATATGCTAAGTGTAATCGTTGATCCTCACGGAAGTAAGGGATTAGGTTAGATTAGTTAGAATAGTTACAGTAGTTAGATTAAAAAAATCATCAGAAGAAAAGTTCCCTGAGTTTATTGCTAAGAGACTAGCAATATGTAAGTTTGGGGGTGTGATAGGTGTCAAATGTTAGACATTTTGACCCCTTAACTCACTATTGTTATGTTCTTTCATTCCATTATTTGGTATTTTTATTATATTTGCGTTTACGTGTTAAGGCATGTTTCAGGAGCTTAATGAAGAAATGGAGCTAACTTCGGTGAATTAACTGGAGAGTATGTTCTTTCTATCTAAGAGGAGAGTTAAAGAAGCAGTTCGAGACAAAAATGGCTCTCGGAGGGCAAAAATGGCATTTCCAGAAGTCGTCATCTCTAGCCTTAAGGATCGTGGGTTCAATACGGTCGTTTTTGTGAATTCACGGAGAAAAGTGATTTTCCATAAAATACCTACGCTTTCAGTTTCAAAAAGTAGTTGGAAATCACATTTCTACGCTTAGAGGTACGCTTGGGACCTACGCTTGAAACGTAGGCCTGTTACGCTTGAAACGTAGGAGACTTACACTTGAAGCGTGAGTGCGGCAACGTTTTATGGTTTTTCATGGATTTTTCCTGTTTCAGCCCCGACTTAATTGGAAGACATGCCTGTGACTCGAGACCTCTATATACATGTATATACACTTATATATATGAGAAGTTAGGGTTTGCATGAGTTTGAGAGTGAAAAGACTGAAAATGGCTTCTCTATACCATTACCTATATATACACGATCATATATCAAAGAGAGTGGGTTCTGAAGACGGATTTTGAGATTCATAAGGTTGGTTTTAGTGAGACGTTCATTTAAGGAGGTTCATTCATTCAGACTTCATGCTATTGAGAGCCATATTCAAACCCAGAGATCCGGAGAAGAAGACTATGGAAAGCGTTTCTACATCAACGATGCAGTCACCAGCTTCCATGGCTAACTAACTCGGTATCTAGGGTTTTCTAGCAAAACCCTGGCTAAGTAATGTAGTTCTTTCATTATTTTCAATTGTAAAAAGGGGAAACTGTTAACTATACTGTGATGATTATAGTAGTTAAGAGACCATACTGATATGAATATAAAAGTCTATACTTGTTCTAAATTCTTGTCTTAGATGGAATAAATATATTATTTTGCACAACTATGATTATTCAATATGAGCAGGAACTTGGATGCTTAATTATGGTTTTCTACACAATGATGGTAATGAAACGTGAAACCCTAGGTTGACACATGTCGTGCCTTGGCGATTTAATATAGACATGCTTTAGTTTATTTTCATGCATTAGGAGTAGATTAGAGTAGCATAATTGGCATGTACTAGTTAGGTCAATCATGATACGGATTGTCGCAATCCGGTTGATGATACTCCTTTTTGGGGTCGTATTTAGCTATTTGCGGTACGACTTGATTCACAGTTATGGATCGCCCTCGTACAATATATATAGTGAGGAACTATATTTTACGGTTAATGGGGGAGTGATGAAAACCCTAGTTTTCTCTCTCATCTGAATCATAACCAATTTAATTTGCTTTCTAGATAATTGTTAGTTAAAATAAATGATTTGGTCTTTGACCACCCAAAGAAACCATTATCAGAAAATATAATTCAGTTTTTTTAAATTATTAAAATGAACAATCTCAGTCTCTGTAGGATCGATATCCCTTACTCAAGCCATTTGCTATTCTACAATTGATACGTGCGCTTGCGTAGGGTAAGCCTAGAGTCATTAAGGTATTATTTTTAACCACATATTTTTGCACACCTGACACCGCATCAGTTCATAATCTTCAACTCATATGAATTTTGTTCTTCATGAAACCCTCGTTTAGCTATCATTAGGGTTTGGTTGATTCTTGTGGTTGGAGCCACTTTTGAATGATTTCGGTTTATTGTTACACCATTGTAATCTTGTTGTTCATTGAATGGTGTGTTACTAGTTGGAAGTTATGTGCGTCTATGTGTATATATGCGAGTTGAGTCTTGATAACTTAGATGATGAACTAGGCCCTTGAAAGCATGATTGTGTAATATAAATGTTTGTGGTGGTTTATTGCTTATAAATGTGATATTATGAGCATATTGATAAGTTGGGCATAATATATTGCATGATGAGATAAAGCATGTATTATGATGGAACATGGTAAAAGGGAATACAATATATTGCATAATAAGATAAACATGTATTGTGACGGAGCATGGTTGTTATTGAAACCTGTAATTCATATTTAGTACACTGTGTAGTGTTAAAAACATGGGTGTTGGTCTATACGGGTCGTGTAAACATGTGTGAGTAGTCTTATATCGGATCATCGCAATAACTGGCTAAGAGGTATTCCCCACCTACGGAACTAGAAAGTCTAAAAATGTGATATAGGGTTGGTTGTTTCCCCATCATGGTGGAATGCATCACTCTCAAGGCCTCGGTTTATCTGTGCATGTAATATTAGGATCTTGAGGCGCGAGAGACGCGAACGGGGGTCCCGTGCAACCACTCTTCCTTATTGAAAGTGAAAGTGTCAAAAATCACTTGGGAATAATTGGTGCGGTACTCTACCTTGCTTCGTGAGCCAGGTATCATCAAAGCGGGTGGTAGAGTGAGTACCCGTTAACCGTATCAGGCAAAGTGTGTACCATGAATGGGTTAAGTCACATTGCATTTAAATTGTAAAATATGTAATTGTGATATCTATATTGATAGTACGCCATATTTGTAAATTACTATAACGTGAGCATGTTAGGGAATTGTTTGTTGGGTTCGATGGGGTTCCGGATTGGTGTGAGAGCCATGTGAGGTAAAAGACCGGCCTAAGATTAGTAGCATGAACCTTCGATGGGTTGTACCACTCATGTAACACCCCGTGTTATTATCCTTTTTATTGAAATTATTTTTGATTTAATTTCGGTAATGACGTCACTTGTTCATGACGTATTATTTATTCTTGGTATTTAATACCTGTAAATTTTTCGCGTTTAGTTTTAAAGTCGACTGGATGATTTTATGGTTTTTCTTTGACGACTACGCGAATTCTCGTTGTCAATTACACGGTCTCGTTTCGACGTTAGTTTATTCGACATTTAATGATTAGTGTTTCGATTGAATGACGACGCATTTTAATTGGATCGGGCCTGTTAAGTGTTCCGACGTTTGGGTTTCTACCCCGATATATTTAATTGGGCGTCCCGTTATTAATTCGGGTTTGCGAGATTACGTTTTGGGGTTCCCGGTATTTTTCGGGATTTATTGTATATATATATATTTAATTATATATATGTATATTTTTGGGGTCATTTCGCAATTACGGATACTTGAAGGGTCAGTTTCACAATTATGGACATTTAGAGGGTTAGTTTTGCAATTAGGGCATATATGTATATATGCATGTACGAAACCACATATCTGCTATTCTCCTTCTCCCGCACGACTCTACCATCTTCTACCTTCTCTGTGACGCACGACCGGAGCAGCTCATCCTTCACCTCCATGAACGCCGGCGAGAGAGAGAGAGAGAGGGCTGGTTCGTGGAGAGAGGAGCGGCTGGAGAGAGAAACCTTGGGTTGTTCTCCATGGCAGACGCGGCTGCGCAGCTGGAGCGGCGGCGACCGAGCTGGGTTGACGACCCATGGTGGTCGTCGGTTGGGCCAGGCGGCGGCGCGGGAGGCCGTGGGGGCGTAGGGTGGCGCTGGACAGAGCTGGGCTTGCGCAGGGGAGACGCGTGGGCAGGGGCGATCCGGCTGGGCTTCGGCCAATTTTTCGGCGACCTTCCGGTGATCGGTTTGAGCCGATTTTCGGTGAGTAGCTTCGTCTCTACCATGTATTCGTTATATATTAATTTCGTGAATTTAGGATGAACGATTTGCCCGGAAATCGCATTTATAGGTTATAGTTTTCGTTTGGGGTATTTTAGATTTAACCCAATTATTTAACCTATTGTTAACGGGCTTCGTATATATCGTATAGGTTGTCGAGGCGGACATTTCGATATATTCGAAATATTTTTTGAACGACTTTGGTCGGTGGGCGTTATATTCGGGCGCCGGTACTGTTCACGGTGGGCCCGAAACGGCTGTTCTGTAAGCGTAATCTCAGGTGGGAAATTATATTTCTCACTCTGCATTATTGAAGTAGTTTAGGGGTGCAAAACCCTTATTTAATTTAATATAGATATATTAAATTGTTAATTTAAATATCTATAATTCGTTTAGAATCGGAATTGGACTTAGGAATTAATTTAAGAAAATTAATTAAATTATTTCCTACGATATTAAATATATTCCTAATTGAATTGAATAGGAATAGGCGGTTTAGAAATTCCCTTGAGAATTAAATGATTTAGTAGAGATTCGTGAAAACTTAGACGTTGTGCTAGGTTCCCTTGCGAGACGTGAATTAATTGCTTTAATTATTTTAAAGGCATGATAAGGGAATTTGAAATATTTTCTAAAGAATTAAAGAAAATATATATTTGAAAACATGAGTTGTATATGAAATTGTTTTCATATGATTTAAATGTTTTATTGTATTTTAAAAGCATGTTAGAAAGAGATTTCGAGAATTATATTGGATTCATGTGGATATTATATATAAATATGATGAGTTACATATTTATATTGAGAGATGATTGTCATTGAAACCTAAATGCATATAGTGTTGGTATATGCGGTTTATGAAATCATATTTATGTTGATGCATGATTGTCATTTGGACCTGGATGCATATTGAGAATATCATGTAGTGTTAAATCATGGTATTGGTATATGTGGGTTGTGAAATCATGTGGGGTGTCTTTGTGTCGAATCGTCGCAACAACTGGCCAGGGGGTGTTCCCATCCTACAGAATAATGAGCTGTGAATGGGGTATAGGGTGAGTCGTCTCATTCTCAAAGTCGCGGGTCGTCTCGTGCATTCGTGTTGACGAATCTTTGGTCACGGGTCGTCTCGTGCAAACCGTCTTCCTTGTTGAAGTGAGAAGTTTCAAAATCACTTGGGAAGTACCGGTGCGACCCTCTGTTAGCTCATATTTATGGGTAGAGTGCGTATTCGTTAACCTATGATAGGGCAAAGTGTGGTGTTGAGTCACATTATATTTGCTTGGCATTTATGTGATTTCTTTTGACATGTATACGTGAGATTATTACATGTGTTGTTGGAACAGGCTTAATATGTGTTATTATTGCCTGTTGGATTTTTGGAGCATGTTATGTGTGAATATTGCGAATTTAAATTCATATCTTTGTAAAATGCTCAGTTGATAATGATTAACGTGAAAGAAAATGATTACATGTGGTAATAGATCAAGTATAATGAAATGCTTATTTTATACTTGTGAGTATATATATACTTTCGTACCCTTGGGGGAGGTTAAGTATATTGGCATAGTGACCTTTGTGGTTAGTTGTGGTTAGTGATTAACTGCAGAGATGATTTGGAGTTGATGCCTTAGAGAAGGCGGGGTTAATAGTTTGGTGATTGTGGTTGGCTGTGTGACCTTGTTAGAGATTGGAGGTTAGAGATTGATTTTAGTATCAGTTATGAATTGGGGCCTTCGAGAAGGCGGGTGATGAGATTGTGAGTTGTAGTATGGACCTTTAGGTGTCTTTCACTTTTGAGGAATAGACTATCAACTGTAGTCGAGATTTTGATTGGTGAGAAGAGGTTATGGTTGAGTGACTTTATTAAGTACTCGAGGTACTGTAGTTTGACAGACTTGGTTCTAGTGCTTAGTCCCTTCCCTTAAGCATTCCTGGTACTGTGTTTTGTACACTAGTACGTGGTCGTTGACTTGTATGTCATTCCTTGAGTTGTCGGTTACGGTGTGGTGCCGAACCTCTTCCTCGTGGTGTCATTTGAATTGGTGGAGTTGGAACGGATGGTTGTCTTCCGTGAGTCCAACGTGTTGCTCTTCTTTTACTGTCCTTTCGGACATTACAGGAATTCATAGAGTTGTGTTTCTCTTATTTGACTGTCATTTCGAAAACGGTGTTTTCTAAACTCTTTGTATTTAAAAGGAAAAACTCGTTTTCGCCTACCCCCGTAGCAACTAAAAGTTTTAACACTTTATAAAATGATCTTAGGATCTTCTTTAAACAAAGATTTTAACTTCTAAAAGTCGGTGATGGCAACTGACGGAGACCGGGGGCAAGACGGTCATTTTTACTATGTGGTTTCTTAAAAGGAAAACTATTTTATTACTTTTCTTGGGATTCTGAGATTTCGAGACCTCTTTCTCAATATCTCATCCTGTAGAGTTTCGAAAGGTGTTCCATTGTTTCACCTTTACTTCCTATCATTTCTAAGTCTCGGGTATGAGGCTTGGTGTTGTTCAGTGCACACATATAGTGTTGCCCTTCCTTTCTTCTTGGTTTTTGACGTCACTACTTAGGTGATTCGAGTTGTTCCACATGTTGTGGGCATGGATACCGAGTGGATTGGGTTCCTTGTCCAAGTGTTCTCCTTAAACACTTGTGGTGTTTTAACCTTGACATTGTTGTCTCGGTTATCTGTTGGTTTAGCATTGGGAAGTCTTTTCCTTTGCTTTGTTTCGGTGACCATTGGGTGGTCGTTCTTGTGAGTTGAGTTCGCGTACTCTTAGTGATTTGATTGGTGGTTTTCCCTCGCCTACAGTGAGAGCGTTAGTGATGTGATTGAACCTATCGATGATAGTATTATGAGGTCGATGTGATTTATGGTATGGTGATATGATTGAGGTGATCTAGCCTTTGAGAGGTAGATTTTCCTTAGGAATGGGATGAGGTTTGTATTATATATATATAGACGATGATTGTGTTAGTACGCAAGGACGTGAGTACTTTTCCTCCTGTGTTCTCGGGGAGTGAGTTATGAGTATTCCTTGGTACTAGTGGTGGATTTTGATCCTTGTGGATGTTAGAGGTGAGTGTGATTCCCTCTGTTTAGATTTTCTGGTTAGCGTTGTGAGCGCTGGATGATTGGTTAGATTTGACATTAGTGTCGTGTACCTAGTGTACGCTGGTGAGAGTAGTGTAAACTACTGGTGTTGGTACTTGGAGTACGAGTCTTAGTTGTACATTACAGACTCATGCTGTGTGTTTATTCTTATATATATATATGTGTATATGTATGTATATCCCCGTTATATACTTACGTACGGTAGTATATGAGTGTGTGCCTTGGGTTTTGCGTGGATGAGATTAGTTGGGCTATATATATATCTTGCTAGATAGTTTAGCATTACCTAAACTGCCAGAGGATGTGGTAGTTAGAGTATCTTTTCCCACTGAGCTTATTTGCTCACAGGGGAATTTCATTCGCCCCCTGGTATTCCACGCCAGGTTGCAGGAAATATACGGCTATGAGCAGGATGCAGTGCAACGGAAGCTTTCTTTTGTTTCCTTGTTACAGGTTTTGGAGTTGCGTTGGGTGATGCGGTTACGGTTGCAGCACGACTGGGTTTGGGGACGATAGGTATCCGCTTTCAGTTTCTTTAACCATTGTTATGGGATTATTATGTATCTCTTTTGGGAGCCAGTCTGTTGGCATATCCCTATTGATGTATTATTTATTTCCTGTACTTATTCTTTCAGGATGTATTGTATCTATTCCGCACAGTTAGGTGCTTTTCTGTATTTTTATTCGAGCAATTGTGGCTCTGTTGATTTTAGAGGGTTTGGAGGGGTTTTGGTTTCTTTCCACTACCTCGGCCCTATTAGGATTGATGAATGTGGGGCTTGGAAGCCATTGTGATTATTGAATTGCTTTGGGCAGGTTATTGTGTTGTGGTTGTGTATCCGGATGTTCCATTTACAAACGGAACTCTGCCGGATTTTCATTAGATTCCGCTGCTTTGTTTATTATTCATTTGGGTATGAAATATACCGTTCCATCATTATTCCATACGTTTTCATGGCTAATGATATCTTAGTTGGTTGCTCATCATAATGATCACATCCTGGATCCCTTGGATATCCCAGTTCGGGAGTCTTAGGAATTTAGGGACGTGTCAGCATGGTATTAGAGCATTTTACCCTTTTGTGGGTGTTTGATGACCTTCAGTCATTGGTTCTCATTTGTTTTTCGTTTCTTTTTACTTCCGCATTCACTCCCTTAGCTCTTAGGCTCGGGTTTCGGAGTCCTAGGAATTTGGGGCGTGACAACTCAGACTACCCAGATTGAGGCGATGATGCTTCCTCTACTGGGTTAGTGAGCTTACCCCACAACTTATATATTTTTCAGGTGATGACCCCGTTGGGAGAGTTCCGTAGTCTTTCCGTGGATGTGTAGCACTTTTTCGGCCCTTTTATCTATGGGTGGAGGACCGTATAACTTTTGTAGAGCATTAGTGTAATTTACATGTATACACATGCTTATCTTTTGTAGACTTGTAAACAAATGACTAAATATTTATCCTTTGCCGGTTAGCATGTTAGCCGAGTAGTTTAACTTTAATGTGTATCCCTCGGAGCCCTATGCGCGAGGATTCTATTATTTTGGTGCACTTCGGTGCTGAAAATATAAAACTATGTATTTTTTTCAAACTATGACATGTTTTGCCTTAGGGTGTTTGAATGTAGCCTTTGAATCCTTTCATTTTGAGTTGTGTAGTGGATTATTGCTATTGAATGTGGTTATTATGAAGTTGGCCGAAAACGGCGTTTTTCTAGGTTTTTAAGCAAACTCTTTTAGTTTTGAATGGTAAAACCCATTTTCGCTCACCGTAGCCCCAACAAATAACCATGTTGAAAGAATTGTCATGTTGAGTGAATAGTAAAGTCGGGAAGGTTTAACAGGCATTGACAAGCTTCGTCGAATTTAAATCAAGCTTAAAGAAGTGAAGAATACAAGAGGATTCAAGAGGAAGCACGTTTGAGTAAAAAAATGTCTCCCGAATGGCAGAAACGTCATTTTCAAGCCACAACTTCAATAATCTTAACAAGGGAGTCGACGGGGTTCAAATGGCACTAGTCCCAAGAAAAGTCGGTCTGGAAAATTTGAGTTCTGAAATTTTTTGTTTTGCCCCCAATTTGTTCTCCTTTGAGCCGGTTGCGACTTTACACATTGAGATACGTTCCATACACATATTATTCATCCGAAAATAGGGTTTTACTTGGTTTGATGTGAAACTACGAAAAAGAGGAAGATTAGTATTTCTCCTATGCATTGCCTATAAATACCAAGGTCCTCTACAAATGTGAGGCAGCCTTAGAGCCTTAGCGTGTTTGAGAGATCTCTATAAGTTTTCTACAGATTCATAGTCATCTACAGAGATAGAGATAGAGAGAGAAAATATCATTGAGTGATTCTATATCTTCTAGTTCTCTCTTGTTTAGGGTTTATTTAATTGTGCTTCTACATCGATGATCTTATGCATGATTGAATGACCTAGATTCTGAAAAATCTACACATTATCTTATGCAATGTGGTTTCTTAGATCCGTTTAAGAAACGGAGCCGTTTGAGTGCGGAGATCGAAGCAGGAAGCTTTGTGGTTCATTAATCCGTTGAGAAACAGAGCCGTCAGAGTATGAAGCGGAGCAAAAAGCTTTGTGGAGTGCAAGTGATTCAAGGTTGTTAGATGTCGAGTGGAGAAAGGAATATCTGGAGGAATTTGTTAGTCTAAAGCTTCATAGAATATGTATATCTCTTGATTCATAGTGTATCGATACCCGAGTGTCTGTGGTTTTTACTTAAAGTCTTTCCAAGATTTTCCACATAAAAATATCATGTCTCTATTGCTTTATATTCTGCACTTATATTGATCTTTGCATGATTTAGCTTATTAGAGAATTGGATTAAAATTGACTTTTTCGCAATTAATGTTAATTTGTCAATAAATCGACAAAAAGCCTATTCACCCCCCTCTAGGCTATTTTTATTGATCGTCTAGGTAATTTCAATTGGTATCAAAGCGTGGTTTCCCGTTTTAGGTTACCTACCTAGGGTTAGATTCTGAACTTAGACAATGGATTTACCTTGTGGAGGAGGGTCCATATCTAGGTCCCCTTTGTTTGATGGCTCAAATTACACGTATTGGAAAGCGAGGAGGAGAGCCTTTTTTAAATTGTTAGATGAGAGAGCTTGGATGGCTTTAGAGGTAGGATACTCACCTCTCATTGTAAACGACGCTACTACTAATGAATCTAGAGTAAAACCGTCAAGTGAGTGGACTACTGCTGAGTCAAATAGTGCTAGTTGGAATTCCAAAGCTTTAAATGCTTTATACAATGTTGTGACTGCGAGTGAGTTTAAGAGAATTGTTACGTGCGAAATTGCCAAAGAAGCTTGGGATATTCCCTAAGTAACTCATGAAGGAACTTCAAAAGTTAAGCAATCGAAACTCCAAATTCTAAATTCACAATTTGAACAGCTTAGGATGGAGAAGGATGAAGTTTTTAGTGACATTGAGGCTAGATTAACTGACATCGTAACTAGTTGTCACAATCTAGGAGAGCTTATTTTCGATGCTATCATAGTGAAGAAAATTCTTAGGTCTCTACCTGAACGTTTTCGGTCTAAGGTGACTGTCATATCTTAAATCATGAGTTTCAATGAGATTAAACTTGAAGAATTGATAGGGAATCTATAATCATATGAGATGGAGATGTGTCATCAATCCTCAAAGAAGTCAACTGGCACAAAAGAGAAGAACATAGTATTTAGAACCACTAAGGAGGATCCTAGTGAGTTTGATGAAGAGGGTGAGAGTGGACCAAGACAGTTTGACATGATCATGAAGTGGTTTCATAAATTTTTAGAATCTTCTTGTGGTCAAGAATTGATTAAAGGACAAAAATTTGGAGATAAATCACATGATTCTAAAAATAGAAAAGTCCAAAATCGGAATGACAAGGTTGACCCTAAAAAGAAGAAACCTTGATGTTTTGAGTGTCAAGGGTTCGGCCACATAACTGCTGAGTGTGTCAATAAGAAGAAAATGACAAAAGGTGTAGGTGTTACTTGGAGTGATGGATCAAATGATGAAACAACTAGTGACTCTAATGAGTCTGACGTGGCTGATGAGTCTGAGAATTTCATCGTGTTTGTTGCACAAAGTAAGAAGGTCGGTGAAATTGATGCAAGTTGGGCGATGTCTGAGGATGAAGATTCTGAGGATAATGAAGATCGTAGGGACTCGTATGAAGATGCATACAATAAACTGTATGAAAAGTCCGTACATATTAACAAAGTGTAATCGAAATTTATTGTTCAATTCAATAATGTTGATAAGGAGAGACATTCCTTAAGAGAAGAGTTGACCAAGTCTGAATAAGAAAGGACTCGGGCTTTAAAGAGTGTAGATGATCTTAATAAGGAATTAAGTACTCTAAGATTGGAATTTAGTGAAAAATCTACAAGGATTGGGGGATTGGAAAAGGAATTGAAGGATGCTAACTCAACTATCCATAAATGGTCTAATGGAACTCTTAAGTTGAATCATACGTTGAGTGTGGGTGAATCTACAAGAAATACAAAGGGGTTGGGATTCAAAGGAATATTGAGTGATTCAAACATTATTTCCAAAACAACTTTTGTAAGGGGATCGCAAGTAGCATCTAGTTCTTCTCAAGGTAATTCTGATAAGAATTTTAATGCTCAATCTTATGTCAGAAAACTAGTTGAGAGTAAGCCTCCCTTTACCTCTTGTTTCAATAAGGGTTTAAAAAATGGTTTTCAAAGGTTTGTCCTAGTATGTCATCACTGTGGAGTGAAAGGTCACATTCAACCCGTGTGTTCAAAGTTAAGAAGAGAAACCTTGAAATCAGAGTAGAAGCATAGAACTAAAAAATGACATAAGGTTGAAAATCAAATTCGGGTGTTGAGTGAAGAGGTTGTGTAAGCTTGCATATAGAGCACCAAAAGTTAACCAAGTGTGGGTTAGGAAAGATGAACTACATTGTTTGGTTTCTCATACTGCATGTAAAGCGCGTCACTCTAATTCTGAGAAAATTCTTGAGTGTATATCCACAGATTCTCAATCAATAGACATCTCTACAAAATCATTATATTTTCAAAAGCATGTGCACCTTCGAAAATCCAGTGGCATGTTATGATTTGGATAGATGGTTTCATATGTATCATTCTAGGAATATCTTGCATTATATTTTATCCTAAAATTGATACATTATCATGCATTTTGTTTTATTTGCATGATTATATTTTTTATTTTTATGCATGTATCATGTTTTATTACTATTATGATTATTCATGCATGCATCATTATGACAAAAATAAAAAAATATATAATAAAATAAAAAATTAGCATGTTGAGCTTGGCAAATGGTACTAATGGTTGTCATATTTCACTCTATTCTCATATTTACTTTGCGTATTATGCTTGTGGAAATTGGAGTTATTAGTCTGACCTGAGGTTATGAGTTATTAAGTTGACATGTTTAATTATTAATTTTGAACTCATCAACTTTGGGTGCTGTTTACTTCGGAGATGATTGTAATACTTGTTGAAACTTTTAGTCTTTCTTATCTAATCTGAAGTGATATGTAGGTTCATGAATTATGCTAGATTGATCTATGCTTTGGAATACCTTTTGCATGCTTATGAATGTTGTGATAATATTGAAAGAGGTAAGAATGAAATATTTAAAATATAGAAATGCAAAATGTAGTTCTTTGATTTGAGTAATCGGGCCTCTTAGCACAAAGTAGCAGAGTGTTCATGTAAAAAAGGGAGAACACTAATGAACATAAATCTCATGGAAGAAGCTCGGGCCCAGTTGGTTGGGACTGAAAATCCTCATTGGAAAGTCTGGAGTTCAGAAAGATAAAAACAAAAAGGATAAGGTGGAAAGGTGGAAAAGAATAAATTGTGTTTCCCTTAATTAACAATTAGATTTGAGTTAAAGATTTGACTTCTAGGTTAGGTTTTGGACTGAAGTGTCATCACGGTTAGTGATGAGATTATTAGAATTAGTATGTATTGCTTTTATCTTAGTTGTTTGCTTACATTTGAATATTTTTCATATATACAAGGTATGTGTGTTGATTTTCTTCACTACTATGTCTATAATAGCTAAGTCAAATATGCGAATTTGATGTGTTGATGATTAGCTCATTGTCTTTACTGTCTTGCTCACATGTTTCTAAGAACAAAAATATTTTTTTTAATTGAGCATTTTGCATTCATGCATTTGTCATAAGTTTATGCATTGTAGAGATTTTTGTTACTTGAGAATCTGTATATAATCTTATACATTACTTTATCTTAGTATTTAGTGTTTGGCTTAGATTCTCGTGTGTTACCTCTTTGATCTTTTCCTATGTTAGCATTTTGAGGTTTTCCTTTTCTATCTCTAACGAGACAAGAAAATTTGGTATTCTAGGCGTTAACAAATCATTCGTTAGTCTCTTTATTTTATTAATCATATATTTTTACTTGAATTGTGTGTTAAGCATGTTTCAGGGGTCTTAACCTAAATCTAAGTTAATTTTTTATTTTTAGCAATTATGTCTGATCCAGAATAACCCTTGAAGAATAAATGAACTCAGTTCAGAGTAAGGTACAAGTCAACGAAGTAGAGTACAAGCAGCTGAAGCACAAAAATGCGGAATAAATAAACCAATCGATCGGCAGACACCGGCATTGGGAACTGTGCGCGAATATTTTGTAGTAATTCTGACTTTGTAACCAAGCATATCAGAGGGAAGATTGGTCTATTCATAGCTGTTACTTGGTCCTCACAACAAGTCCTTGGAGTGCACACAAAGAACATGCCTTATTTACACTGGTTGTTTTTTATAAATATTTGAAGATGTCATAAAGAGAAGATATGAAGGATCCTTTGGATAAAAAATATAATATATCATCGTTCATACAAAAAGTCTCTCTCAAGGGAGAGTCTCTCCTCAAGAACTGAAGAACCAACTATCCAACTGTGAAGATGGTGGCTTCACCAGCGATGCAATCTCCTCCTTCCATGAGTGACTAGTTGATATCTAGGGTTTCCAATGAAACCCTAGTCAAGTAATGTAGAATTTTATTTGATTTATTGCAATGAGGGGATGCTGAAGGGCACTTGAATAATGGTTATGTAGTGAGAGACAGAAGAAATAAACTCAAAAGATTTATTTATTGATTCTTTACTTAAGCTGAGACTGAGTCAATGATTTATCTTACACAACCATGTTTTTACTAAGGGCAAGAAATCCAAGGTTTAAATATTGGTTTCTACATAATGGTTCTTGAATGACATGATAAGTCCTTAGGTACACACATTCAGTCGGAAGAACGGATAACGTTATATGCTTTTAATTTCATGTTTTAGGAGTAGTTGTAGCATAGATGCATATAATGGGTCTTGACCAATCTATGATGAATGACGCCACACTAAAATTTAATTGCATCTCTTTGGGGATTGGACAACTGCTTTTAGCGTTACTAATATGATTCATGTAAGTTGTACCACCCTCTTGCAATAATAAGAATAAAAGGCTATATTATGAGATTAGTGGTGGAGTTAGATGACACCCTAGACTTGTTTATCTTGAGTTTCACAAAACAAAAACTATATTCTTTTATTTTATGTTCTTTAGTTTAGAAAACAACCAATCAAACCAACTTTTATAAAATAGTTCAATTTTCTGCTTTACAATTGGTTGAAATATGACTCTGATCTCTATGGTTCGATACCCTCTCTACCCAACTATACTATATATTGCTTGCATACTTACGACTGAGAGGAAAAACTAGATCGTGCTATTTATTCATTTTTAACAACTTTTATTATCATACATCTAGAACCGATCACAAGTTTTTGGCGCCGTTGTTGTGGATCAAACGGATATTTCAAATTATTGTATTGAAGTTTATTGAATTATTGTACTAATTTTATTTTATTTTATTTTTTTATTTATTTTTCTCGTAGGTCAGAACAGTACTGTTCGAAATTGCACTATTCCATAAACTTTACGAATTCCATCATCGATCAAATGGCTGTACCAGTGATTGATCGAGACTTCGGCCGATTGTTCGGTAAGCTTTAATGATTGATCTGTATCAATACCGATCGTTCGATTAAACTAGTGATCGATCGGTTTACTGTTGTTTGTGCAAAAAGAAAAACAAATTATAATAATAATATCTCTGCATTTTATTTCATTATACAGTACCAGAAAGCATATTTCAAAACAAATATATAATATCTCTTCAAAAATAGAATAAAAATAATATTGATAGTAAATTGATCTTGTCCATAATCTAGAAAAGATTTGACTAATAAAGAAAAGAAAAAGATGAGAAAATAATTAAATATCATCAAATATATGATTGTTGCATTCTTCAATTATTATATTTTACTGTCCTTTTTTTTTTTATTAAATATTGACTATTTATGCTTAGACGTCGTTCAATTAATAATCCACTTGAAGCCTTTGACTCTGAAATCGGACGAACGTGCCAAATAAATAGAAGGAGAACCTTAAATAATTTAAATAATAATAATTTAAACATGGGTGATAACACAATAGTGGCTCTGCCTGTTGTCTTTAAAGATTTCAACACCCCTCAAGAATATACTTCCCCGTTAGAAATCGCAATACCAACAGGAGTAGACTAATATGAAATTAAACCCGCTATAGTTAATATGGTATCTAAGTTTCATGGAAAAGCTCATTAAGACCCAAATCATCATATTGATGAATTCTTAGAGGTTTGTAACACTGTACAAATTCGAGGATGTACGGATGACGACTTTAAAATAAGATTATTCTCTCATTGCCTAAAAGACAAAGTGAAACTCTGGTATGGTACGATACTGGAAGAAATTACAAATAACTGGAAGAAACTTCAAAAAGAATTTTTACATAAATTCTTTCAAGTGGGAAAAACGCATGAAACCCGTAGAGCAATCTTAATGTTCTCACAAATCCCTAGAGAAAAATTCTATGAAACTTGGGAGTGATTTAATGAAATATTACGAAAATGACCTCATCACGGATTTCCTAGTCACGAATTAGTTCAGAGTTTCTATGTAGGACTAGGAGAAGGCCATAAAAATATAGTTGACACAGCATGTGGAGGAACATTTACACAGAAAACCGTTGACTTTTTATGGGATGTTTTCAAGAATCTTAGTGAGGATTCCAGACAAAATTTGGCTGATACTCGAGTTCCCCGAACTATCCTTTCTAATTCTAAGAGAACCGATAACGCATTTGAAGCAAGTTAGATATATGAGGTAACATCAAAAGTAGATGAACTAAACAAAAAGTTTCATCAGTTAATGAGAATCACTCAATTAAATCCCACACCTCAAGAAGTATGCTCGGTGTGTGTTAATCCTTCACACTACGCTAATAACTGTCCCTATGTACAACTAGAATCTGAGTATGTCACCGAGGACATTAATGCCACATTTGCCAACCCAAATAAGGATCCTTTTTCAAATAGTAATAATCCTGGTTGGCGCAATCATCCTAATTTCTCGTATAAAACTCAGTATAACACGTACAACCAAAACACAAACCAACAATCTAACCAATTCTAATCAAAATTCTAACCTAAAAATGAAATCCAAACAACCAAATCAATTTTAACCAAAATTCTAACCAACAACCAAATCAATTTTGTCCATTCAATCATAACCCTAATCAGCCACCTTTTAGAAATCCAAACAACACTCAAGCAACGATACCACCTGGTTTTGAATAAATTCGAAGTGTATTGAACGAGTTCAAAATGCTACTTAACTCCTACATACTCATTCCCAATCTATCTCTAAACTAAAAACTCAAATTAGGCAAATAGCCAATTCAATGAATAAAAGAGAAGAAGGGAAGTTGCCAAGTTAACCACTAACAAACCCTAAGGGGCAACATATGATTGAGCATATAGTTCCCGTAGGAGAGCCAGCCATAGAAACTATTCAAGCTATAACCTCACTCAGAAGTGGTAAGATTATAGATAATAATGCTGAAGAGCAATGTGAAGAAAAGATGAATAAACAAAATAATAAAGAAAAAGTAAACCCTGAGGTAAAAGAAGAAACAACTAATGACAAAGAAGAATTTTACCTCAAATTAGAATTAGAAAAAGAAAATTCATTAATTCCTATAAATAAAGACCCTGTTATGAAAAAAATAAATAATACGAAAGCAATAGGAGAAACGAGTTACGAACCAAAAACACCGTTTCCATAACGCTTACAGGAACCTGTTCTTTCCGGAAAACAAAATAGAAAGACACAAGAAATAACTAAAATACTTCAGCAAGTAAAAATGAATCCTCCTATCCTTGAAGCAATTGATAAAATTCCTGCATATGCTAAATTTGTAAAAGACTTATGTACACAAAAGTGGAAGAACCAAAAATATAATACTGAGAAAATAATCTTGACTGAAAATTTGAGTTCAATAATATCTAACACTACCCCTCCTAAATTTAAGGACCCACGTGCGCCAACAATTTCCTATACAATAGGAGATCAGGAAATTGGAAGAGCCCTGCTCGATGTAAGAGCTAGTGTAAATCTTTTACCATATTCAGTTTACTGACAACTGGGTTTAGAAGGATTATCTTTAATCCCTATTATTTTGAAACTTGCGGATAGATCCACTAAACAACCACAAGGGATAGTAGAGGATGTCATTGTCCAGATCGACAAATTCTATTTCCCAATTGACTTTATTGTTCTAGACATGAACCGGTTTATGATTCTAAGAGGCAAATACTGGTAATCCTAGGTCATCCATTTTTAGCAACTGCAAATGCATGCATAGATTGCCGAACAGGGATTATGGATCTATCATTTGGAAATATGAAAATTAGGAAGAATATCTTTTCAAATTCATCTCAGTTACCTGAAAAGGACGAATGCTTCCTCTCTGATATAATCGACGAACTAGTCGAAGAAATGGCACTGCAAATATTAACTAAAGATTCCTTAGTCAAGGTTGTAAATCATAATGGAATTATAGATGATTATGTTGAGCCATTGAATGACCAACAAATGCCAACCATAGGAGAAGTGGCAGGAATTGAGCATGTATTCGACACATCGCCATGGAGAACACCCATAGAGCCCTTACCTGCACTATCAGGTACTCCTCCGGTGCCATCACTAATTTTTCCGCCCAAGCTGGAACTGAAAAAATTACTCGGCCATTTAAAATACATATTTTTAGGACCAGCCAAAACATTACCAGTGATTATTTCAGCACAACTAAAACTTGAGCAGGAAACACTGTTGATAAAAGTATTAGGTGAAAACAAGGAATCCATAGGATGGAGCTTGAAAGATTTAAAACGGATTGATCCTTCAATATATATGTACCGAATTCATTTAGAAGAAGATGCAAAACCCTCTAGGGAAATGCAAAGAAAATTAAACCCTAACATGAAATAGGTAGTCAAGAACGAAGTAGTAAAGTTACTAGATGTAGGAATAATATACCCAATTTCATATAGTACATGGGTCAGCCCAACACAAGTAGTACCCAAGAAGTCTGGTATTACAGTGGTACCTAACGCAATGGGATAATTAATTCCTCAGTGCACAACGACTGTGTGACGAGTATGTATTGACTACAGGAAATTAAACTTCCACACCAGGAAAGATCATTTCCCATTACCTTTTATATACCAAATCTTAGAAAGATTAGCACGACAAAGTTATTATTGCTTCTTAGATGGGTATTCTGGGTATAACCAAGTCGCAATAGATCCTGCAGATCAAGAAAAAACAACTTTCACCTGCCCGTATGGTACATTTGCATATAGGCGAATGCCATTTGGGTTGTGTAATGCACCAACCACATTCCAACGGTGCATGATGTCTACATTTTCAAACATGGTGGAAACATTCTTGGAAGTTTTCATGGACAATTTCTCGGTTTTTGGAAAAACGTTTGATGAATGTCTTTAACATTTAGCATTAGTACTGCAGAGATGTAAGGAGACTAACCTTGTCTTGAGTTGGGAGAAAAATCATTTCATGGTCCAAGAATGAATAGTTTAAGGACACATTGTTTCAAAAATAGGGATAGAGGTGGACAAAGCCAAAGTAGAGCTAATATCTAATCTACCCCCACCTACTACGGTACAACAAATACGGTCGTTTTTTGGTCATGTTGGGTTTTACCAATGGTTTATTAAAGACTTTAGCAAAATAGCTAAACCATTATGCAGTTTACTGGCAAAAGATGCACCTTTTGAGTTAATGATGAATGTTTTAAAGCTTTCAAATTACTTCTCTAGCTACTGTCCATTGTACCAATTATGCAACCCCCTGATTGGTCAATACCCTTTGAATTAATGTGTGATGCATCAGATTATGCTATAGGGGTAGTATTAGGGTAGAGAAAGAACAGAATACCCCATGCAGTATATTATGCAAGCAAAACACTTACTGAAGCTCAAATGAATTATACAACTATGGAAAAAGAATTGTTAGCAGTAATGTATACCTTAGATAAATTTAGGTCATATCTATTGGGAATTAAAGTGATAGTGTATTCTGACCATTCTGCACTCAAGTACCTTCTATCAAAGAAAGATTCTAAACCTATACTAATTAGGTGGATTCTCCTATTACAAGAATTAAATTTGGAAATAATGGATAAGAAGGGTACGGAAAACGTTGTGGCAGATCACTTATCCATATTAGTGGTTGAATCAACTAAACATGACACTCTGGTTAAGGATTCCTTTCCAGATGAACAATTGTTTCATTTTAGTATAGAATTGACTTGGTATGCTGATATAGTAAATTACTTAGCCACGAACAAGATTCCTAAGGGATGGACGAAACTAGAACGAGATAGGTCCTTATCACAAGTTAAGCATTATATATGGGAGGACCCACTTTTTTTTAAATATTGTCCTGACCAGATTATTAGAAGATGTGTCCCTCAACATGAAGTAGAAAGCATTCTTAAATTTTGCCATACCCTTGAATACGGAGGGCATTTTGGAGGTAAAAAGACGTCTACGAAAGTATTGAAAGTGGATTTTATTGGCCCTCAATGCTTAAAGACTTCTATGAATACTATAAGAAGTGGGATAAATGTCAACACTTAGGTGCTATATCCCAAAGAAATCAGATGCCGCAGACCCAAATCCTAATAATTGAATTATTTGATGTTTGGGCAATTAACTTTATGGGGTCATTCTTGAAATCAAAAGAATACGAATATATACTGGTAGCAGTGGATTACGTGTCAAAATGGGTTGAAGCTATACCCGCAAAGAAGGCTAATCATCAAGCCATCATTAAATTCTTACAAACAAACATCTTGTCATGGTTTGGTACACCATGGGCTATAATTAGTGACGGGGAAAGCATTTTTGCAACAAGTATCTTGGGAATGTGCTTGAAAAGTATTCAGTAACACATAAGGTGGGAACAACTTATCACCCGTAGACCAGCGGACAGGCTAAAATTTCAAACAGAGAAATTAAACAAATTCTAGAGAAAACCGTCCACCCTGATAGGAAAGACTGTTCAAATAGATTAAATGATGCATTATGTGCATATAGAACTGCTTATAAAACACAAATAAGAACTACACCGAATCGGTTAGTTTATGGAAAATCATGCCATCTCCCTGTTGAACTAGAACATAAAGCATATTGGGCTATTAAGCAATTAGATTTTAACTACGAATAGGCAGGTGCACATAGAAGGGTCTAATTAAATTAATTAGATGAAATACATAATGAGGCATATGAGAATGCTAAAATTTATAAAGAAAAGACAAAAGCGTTTAATGATAAACACATTCAACGAAAAATATTCGAATCTGGTTGAAAAGTATGGTTATTCAATTCTAATTTAAAGTTTTTTCCTGGAAAACTACAATCTCGATGGGATGGACCATATACAGTAATAATGGCTGTAACACCCTGTGTTATATTCCCAATTTATTGGAATTATTTTTTATTTATTTTCGGTTGTGACGTCAATTGTTCATGACGTCATGGTTATTCTTAGTATCTCATGTGTAGATTTTTCGCGTTTACGTCTGTAATTGACTGGACGACGTTGCGATTTCTCCTCGATGACTTCGTGGAATTTCTTTAGCGATTACATGACTTGACGTGACAGTATTGTTTCTGACTTGACGAAACGTTGACGGGAGTTCTGGGTTTGACAGCACGACTCTGCAATTGTCTCGCTGGTAACTTCGTGGGGTTTCTTTGTTGATTACGCTATTTGAAGTCATGTTTTGTGTTCCGGACGTGGCTAGAGGTTTACGTGGGTATTAATGCCGATTACGTGGTTCCATTTCCACGTTTCACGTTTAGTGTTTCAGACTTGGTTAAACATTTACGGGAATTCTTATTGTCGAGTAAATAGATTCGTTTAGAAGCTCGACTTTTAGTGCTTCAATTGGGTGACGGCACATTTTGTTTACCGACATTAAAGGTTTCGACTCATCTGTTCGAGTTCGGCATTTAGTGTTTTAGGGGTTCGACGTTTTGTTTTCCCTTGTAATGGGATTAATATGTGCTTTATTTGATTCACGTGCTCTATGTTTGTAAGTGTGTGTCCCTATGTATTGTTTCACTTATGTGCTTAGGGGTATTTCCGTTAGCTTGTTTGTTTCCCCGTATTTATACTTATGTGACGTGTATTTTTAGATTTATTGGGTTGACTTTGGCATTTCCTTGTTTTAGGAGCTCCGATGGGTTAGTATGTATCCGGTTGTTGGGTTTTGTACCCCGGATTATTTATTTTCGTTTGTATTATCTATCGGGCGTTCCGTAGATTTTTTGGGTAAGCGTGTCATCATTTAAGGATTTTCTTATGATTTTCCCTTTATTATTATTTATTATTATTTGAGGCTAAATGATTTCTTTTCGCTTTGCGCACTTGAGGCGGCGGGTTCTGAGTTGTCATTAGTAGGGATTTTTATTATTAATTTAGCAGACCGAGAATTGGGATAGATGGACTGAGACCCATCTTTTGTCAGAGTCGAGTTCGGAAGTGTTCTGTGTTCCGACGGTTATGTTTCGTACCTGAAGTGTTTATTTCAACTTATATTATTGTTTTAGCATCGATTATTGCATTAGAGATTTGGGGTTATTATTATTACATAATAATTAAAGGAGTATAATAATAATTATTATTATTTAAGTTATATATATATAATATATGTTGGATATTTCTGTGTGGCTGTGAGAGACTCGGTCGACAACCATGTCTTTTCCTTGTTGCGACGAACCACCTCTGCTACTCCTCTCTTTTTCGTCCCCGGTCACGGCTGCTTATCCTCTGTCTAGTATTGATGATCGATTCTCCTTCTCCATTCATTCAACAACCGATTTATGAGAGAAAGAGAGAGAAATTACGCGAGAAATAGAGGAGAGCTTTGACCAGGTGGTAGGTCACCGATCTGAAGGACGGTGACAGTCAAAAGCAGTGGAGCCATAGTTGCAAAGGATATCGCGACCTGATGTGAGGAAGGTCGCTGTAGATGGGGTTCGACCTAGGGTTTCGACAAGGGTTATGGTTCGACGGCCAGGGGGTGGCAACTAGGGTTGCTGGTGGTGCGCGATGGTGCGGTGGTGGCGCGAGGTGGTCGCGATTACAGACGATGCAATTTGGAGAGGGTTTCAGTCGCGAGCTAGGGTTTCAATCATGGGGTCTGGTGGTTCGCGACCTAGGGTTTAGCCAGGGCTGGCGACGTGGCGTCACGCAGGAGGTCGTAGTGGCACTGGTTCACGCGACGGTGGTGCTGACGAACAGTGAAGTGTTTGGCTACACCGGGTTGGGTTGACTCGGTAGGACAGGATAAAATATAATTGGTTAAAATGCTGAAATGAAGCACTTGAAACACCAGTTGCAATCTTTGCAAACTCAACAACTCCACCAATCTATGCACCCTCCAGATTTGTTTGGATCATATTCCTCACAGTTTTTGGGCATCGTCAATTACATGTCTGAGTTCATCCCCAACCTGGCTCCTTATAGAAAACCTCTCTCTGACCTTCTCAAAAAGACTCCTCCCCCTTGGTCTTCCTCTTGCACAAAAACGATTAAATAGTGGAGGGTTGCAACATAGGTGGTTAGAACTTCAGAAGCACCATGTATCTGGACTTGGATCTGAAGAGCATTCAGGAGGTGTGGATCCTTTAAAGGCATGTTAAAGTTTGGGAAGAAGGTGAAGACCACCGTTCCTGCGTTTAATGTTGTCTGGACTGTGGCGATATAGGCATGTTGATACTGTTGGAATATAGTATCAAGAAGTGCAATTCTGGAAGTGACAAGGAGGCCTTTGCGACCGTGGAAGGAAAGAGCAATACGAACAGCTCCAAAGTGGAGGTGAGTATAGCCTTTTTGCTACCATTGATGAGGTAATTCAGCGGGTAACTTAAGGGGAAACAATTATTCAACATCGGTTGAAGGGACAAAGCACTGATCAAACCTAGAGGCTTGAACATACTCAAGAACAGAGGAAGGTCTAGGTGTGAAAAAGTTTGGTGACTTTTTCATGGTCGAGGGAGGCTTGACAAAAGCTGTATAAGGGTTAACCAAAGGTAGATCTGTAACTGGAATCTTACTAGATTCGTCAAGGTACTCATATTCATATAAATACTCTATCTTAGAAGAAGAAAAGGGAATAAGAGATCTGGAAGAATTAGATCTAAAAGAAGAGCGTGAACTGGAGCCGGAGCTAGAAGATCTGGACATAGACATGGATAGAGAGGTCTGGGATCACCAAATCATCAAACATGTAAGACCAAATTCTCTGGACTATTTAGATGTGAGCATATCCGTCAAAATAGAAGTGGACTAATACATTATTGACGGTACCTTCAGAAGATCAATTAATATCAAATCATATATTAAAGTGTTTAACTCAAGGGGAAACAGTTGTTCAACATCGGTTGCAGGGACAAAACACTGATCAAACCTAGAGGCTTGAACATACTCAAGAACAGAGGAAGGTCTAGGTGTATGAAAAAGTTAAACAGTGGAACCAAGGAAAGCTCAGATTGGTCATTAACTACCAGCCCCTCAAACATTTTCTCCAGGACATTAAGTTTCCTCTTCCCCATCGAGCTCTTATGTTTTCCAACCTCCCAAATGCCAAAGTCTTTTCCAAGTCCAGATACATGGTGCTTCTGCAGTTCCAACCACCTATGCTGAAACCCTCCACTATCAAATGGCTTACCGACTACAAAATCATGCAATAGACATGTGCCTTATAGATCTTTGGCTCTGCTACTCCCACAACTTCCATTCCTCCTTCTAAGCCTCCACTTTCACCACCTGTTATCACTGCAACCCGCTCAACCTCTGCTTCACCTTCACACTTTTCTGGAACCATCTCTGGTACTAAGCCTAAACCTGATTCCAAAGAGAAATCTCCAGCACCTCCGCAGCTCATGATTGATCCTCCAGAACCCGTCTCCAAGAATCCTATCAGTGACATGTTATACAGCAAAACCAAGAAACCTCACCCCAAACCTTCTCCTTCCCGTTGCACTCCCCATCGCTCTCCATCTTATTCCAGGCAAGACCCTCCTCCAGCACAAGCCATCCCTTGCTACATGTTCTCCCCCACATCTTCTTGGTCTGAGGATGATTTTCCTTGCCTTTTCAGAGCATTCAGGACGTGTGGATCCTTTAAAGGCATGTTCGGTTTGGTTTTCGTTAGATTTATTCAAATTTGTTTATCGATTGCTAGCAGGTTTCAACTATATTGAATAGGATGGTAAGGCGGTCATTTCAGTCCGAGCAAAAAGATTTTAGGACAACTTTGGTCGGCGAGCCCATTTACGGGTGCCGACACTGTTAGCGGCGAGCCGTTTCAGGGCTGTTCTATAAGCTTTATTTTAGGTGGGATTTTTATATACATATCTATTTCTCACTGTTAGTACGTAGGAATTTCTAGCACTTCCGGCATATGATTATGTGTGTGTGATAGACCGTGTGAGCATTCCTAGCTATAAACGAGATCTAGGAATTTTTATAAAATTGATGAAATATCCATAGGTGGAGTAAATGAGATCGAAAATAGAATTCCTTGATAATGTAATTTAAATTATTTCTCTGAAAATTATAAATAATTAAAACCTACTTAAATTAAATTGAAGAGGCGGCCTGATGCCCTTTAAATTTAAAGTAGGTTAGTGGAATTGTGGAATTAGATTTGGACTTAGAAAGTAATGATAAGTTTCCCCTGATTTTGGTGGTTTAGTGAAATTAAAAATATATTAGGGGATACGTGGAAGGAGGGACGTTATGTAACACCCCATGTTATTTTCCCAAATTTTTGGAATTATTTTTGATTTATTTTCGGTGTGACGTCACTTGTTCATGACGTCATGGTTATTCTTAATGTTTCACGTGTAAATTTTTCGCGTTTAACGTTTGGAGCTGACTGGGCAGCTGGACGATTGTCTCCTTGAGGACTTCGTGGACTATCGTTGGTGATTACGTTACTTGACTTGACGTGATGATAGTGTATCGGACTTAGTGAAGCATTGACGTGAATTCTTATGGTCGACTAAGTGGATTCGTTTGGACGTTTAGCTTTTAGTGCTTCGACTGGGTGGCGGTACGTTTTGTTGACCGACGTTAAAGGTTTCGACTCAGCTGTGCGAGTTCGGCATTTAGTGCGTTAGGGGTTCGACATTTTGTTTTCCCTTGTAATCGGATTAGTATGTGTTTCATTTGATTGACGTGCCTTGTTTAGCTGGCGTGCTCAGGAGTATTTGTATTCTCCTTTCTCATTTTCTGTGTTTGTATTTACGCGATAGTGTTGGGACGTTAGCACTTAGCATCTTGTCAGGCTTAGGATGCACTAGGTGACATAAGGAGTTGTAATTTTCTTTTGTATTTGGTTTAGTACGTGCCTTGTCTGACTAATGTGCTATGTGTTTGTATGTACGTGTTTTGTTTGCTTGGTGTGCTTATTTCTTCGTGGTTCTAAGTAGTCCTATGTGTTGATGTGGATGTACTTGATTATTGTTTTGGATTCTTTTCGTGCCTTATTGTTTGTAGTTATTCGTTGGGTCTTGTACGTACCCGATGTTCTGGTGGTTGGGTTTCACACCCCAGACTATTTCTTTCGATTTATTTTATTATTCGGCGTTGTGGTTTAAATCGGAGTAGTTAAGGAATGGTTTGTATTATTTATTAGCTATTCGTAGAGTTTACGGGCTTGTGTGATATTAATTGCGAGTCGATCGGGTATTTATTACGGATTATTTGAGTTATTTGGCATCCGTCGATATTCAGGGTATTCGTTTAGAGAGTTACAAATAATATTCCTTTTATAATTATTTATTCTTAAATGGAGGTTAAATATTTTATTTTGTGCGGTACCCGACTTGGAGGATTTTTGAATTGTTTCCTTGCGAGGGTTTGAACCGGTGTTTTGGTGATTGGGTTTCTACCCCGAGCTAATTATACCAATTATAGTAATTATTGGGCATCCCGTTTATTTTTCGGGCTCGTATGATTTTATTTGGGGGTTCCCGGTATTTTTCGGGATTTATTGTGTATATCTATACTTTGGAGTTATTATGTAATTTATGGATAGTATGAGGGTTACTTTTGAAATTAGGAGATATATGTATATACACGTGTATGGTTGTGGAGAGTCAGGGGTAAGGATTCACGAAGCTTCTCCATTTCTCTAACCCCTCACGCGCAAACCACTCCCTATTTATTCAGCTTCTCACTCACCCGACCAAACCCTTGCTCTGTCTTCTCAAATTTCTCTTCAACAAACTATCGATTTCTCTTTCTTCACTCTCATCTATCATCGTTTCTTGAGAGGAAGAGAGTCTCGCAAGACGAAAGAGAGAGGGAAAGTGAGTGGCAAATTGTTGCTAGGAAATAGGAGAGAAGTTCGCGCAAACATGGAGGTGTGACCTGGTCTGGTTAAGGTCGCCGGTGAAGCAGCTACGGCTGGGGGAATCGCATGACAGCGCGAGGTGGTGGCGATCGCGGCTAGAGGGAGACGCGTTCGACCTAAGGTTTCAATCATGGGGTCTGGTGGTTCGCGACCTAGGGTTCAACTAGGGCTAGCGACGGCGACGACGTGGAGGTCGCTGGTGGCGGCGCCGCCGCGAGAAGGAGTTCGCGTAGAGGTGATGCACAACAGGGGCGTTTAGGTTGGAACTTCGACTGGCGATTTGGTCGGCTTCCCGATGTCGGTTTGGGCTAAAAGTTTGAGGAAAGCTTCGTATCGACGCTAGGTACGACATACTAAAATTTCTTAATTTTCCGTTAAGCGGTTTGTCCAAAAATTCAAATTATAAGTTCGAATTTTCATTTCAGTTATATTAGATTTATTCAAAATTATTAACCAATTGATAATGGGCTTCGCATATATCGTATAGGTCATTGAGACGTACGTTTCGGTATATTCAAAATATTTTTCGGGCGACTTTGGTCGACGGGCTCTATATTCGGGCGCCGGCACTGTTCACGGCGGGACTGTTTGTAAGCAATTAAAATAGGTGGGAATTTACATATATATATTCTTATATATATGCATATCTGACACTCACTAATAGTGCGTAAAAAACGTTAATAAATCTCCGTTGTATGTTTATGGATAAATAAGAGCATTTAATTAAATTTCTAGTGATAGACGGAAATCTAGAAATTTTATAAAATTTACGAAATACCCATAGTTGGATTTGATGATGTCGGAAATAAAAATACTTCAGAGAATTAAATTAGAAGGTGTATGTGGACGTAGATCCGGTTAATTGATTTTTTCCCTATTATATATATTTTATTGAAATTAAAAACTAAGTTAGGTGATTCACGAGAACGAGGGACGTTAAAACTAAGACATGGTTTTAATTCCCTTTTTAGTTTATTTTTCTCGTAAAATATAATGAAGTTGTATTGCGAATTAAATTATTCCTGAGGTGGACTATTATGAAAACAATTACTGAAAATTAAATGAAAAGCATGCAAGCTTATAAGAATTTATTAATATCAGGAAATTGAGAACCGAGATGATCTTGAGATAAATTGACGTGATTTGCTGCTATAATTGAATTATAAAGCATGCTTTTAAAAATGAAAATGATTATATATTGTGGATTGGTTGTATAAAACGGATTGTGAGACATATATTTGTCAATTGATAATGTTATATTTCGATTATTGACTCACTGTTGAGACATGATATACATATTTCATACACCATGAGCATTGATATTGCATTTAGTGCGGTTTCATGTCTCATTCATATACCATTGTTGAGGCATGATATACATATTACATTGAGTCTTTTGGGTCGTCGCAACAACTGGACAAGCGGTGTATCGCTACCGGCGGACTAGTAATCCAGGAATAGGGAGACGTGGGAGGATGTGATCCGAACACGGTATGTTTTTCACGAGTCGATATGATCCTCGTGGTTGTGTTACATTGGCGACATTATACCCAGTTGTTCCATGTTAGATAGGGTGTTATTGACATTGGCATTGCATAACATTCACATTGAGCTTTCATTCATTTACATGATTATTTATTGATCTTTTATACTGTTGATATTTGCTGTTATTGAGCAGATGGTACTTGTAAATTTATTAAAAATGGTGGAAACTAACTCAATGTGAATAAAAGTTTAAAGATTTTAAAATTTAGAAGAAAGGAAATGTAACAATGTTAAAACCCTAGATTAGTGCAGCCACGATTGACATATATTCGAGGTGGCTAAGTAAAACTAAATAGAAAGAGGTCGGATTGGCAAAAAATTTTCCTTTGAGTCGGGATTGTATGCATAGGCTATCCTTAAATGGAAAGTTACGATAAACGTGTTTCCTTGGGCTAGGAGAGTGGCCTACAGACGTAGTTTTGACCATGAGCTTTAAGTTGTTTGGAGGGACAATTATAAATCTTTGTTGGACTTAGATACGTATGTAGTAACGGCTAGGTAGGCCCTTGAGCATTGGTCTATGTATGAGGTTATGGAGTGGTCGGTATACTACTCTAGTTGATATATAAGAATGATTGATTTGAGGTCTAATCGAGTATGATAGGTTAACATTTTTCCTTTTCTCTGGACTAGAGTTGTTTTAACTCTACATGTCATTCAGCACCACATCCGTAGTTAAATGTTGGACTATCCTGTGTCTTAAGGATCCATTGAATGTAAATTGAGGTACCCATAATGGTTTGAGTTGTCATACTCCCGAGTGGACGTTTGATAGTAATTTTGAGACAAACTGGCAATGTTTGAGGATAGTATTGATTCTTTGTTTATGGTATAGTGATATTGAGATCTTAGAGTATTATGGAAATCTTATGGTGATATTGGTGGGTATGGAATTGATTACCTTTTAGTGCATACATAAGGCACACTTTGTTTTTATAGTTTCCTTGTCTTAGTCTCGGGTAAGAGACATAATACTGATTTATGCACACGTAATGCGATTCGTAGTACCTTGGGTGGATTCGAAGACATTGGAACTAAATAGATTTGACCGGGTCCTAAACGTTTTCTTAAAAACCGGTTGAATCCTTCAGGGTTCAACATTTTTCTTTAAAAACCCGAGCGACCCGGCATCTGTTTGGGACTAAATGACTCTGGTACACCTTTCTTGTGCCTCAGTAGGCCGTATGAATTGGAGATTTACTTGAGATTGTCGAATCTTATCTAATGACAGAGTTCTTCCACTTATGTTACTTTCGAGTAATAGATGGTAGTAGTGTGAACCTACCGTATGATCACTAGTTGATTTTATAAATTCTCTTTACTATAGGGGGTTTTAGAGAAAAGACCCTTTAAGTGAACGGATTATTTCACTGGTTATTGCGGATAAGAGGACAAGTTTGAGGATAGAATTATAAGAGTGAGACTCTCTAGGAATGATTTGATAGCGGTGTTGTGTAGGCATCGTGGTTTAGTTGTGGGTGTGATTATGGTTATTCCATTTCGGTAGTCCTAAAGAGTGACCTATTTACCTCCTAGGAACTTTGGGTGGCGTGCTCGGTGCACGGTGTGATAGATAGTTAGTTATTGTAGTATCTCCAGACGAGAGTGCATATTATACTATTTGTGTACGCCTATGCGGGTATGATTAGTTATCTACGAGATTTTACTTGTGTACACGTTTATATTCATGTTGTTTTGACCTGTGTATATTGGTTGGTGATATTTTTATTGCTCTATGTTATCTTGATATGACTTGGATTATCTGTGAGGCTATTTTGGGGTCTCTGTTTGGCGTGGGTGCCACATGACACAACTGACCGACCTAGGATAGATGCATGCACGTGGAATGGTTAGCGTTTTCTAGACGGCTATGAGTGTGCTGTTTTGATATTATGGTGAGTGCGTGGTTTTGCTCACCCCCACAACATGTTACAGGTTTGTAGGTGGATGCAACACGACTTATTCAGTGGCGACGTTACGGGTGATGTGGGACGATAGTTTTGTTCCTCCTTTTGTAGTCATATTTGTGTATTTTTTTATTCTCTTGGGAGCCAGGTTATTGGCAGATTCCCTTGTGTTGTATCTTCAGTCTGTGTATTTATTATTTTTGGGGTACCTTTGTATCATTTCGGCACTACCGTATGAATTTCTATATTCTTATTCGAGCTTGGTGGCTCAGTTGGTTTTAGAAAGGGGTTGTGTAGAGGTTTTGGTGTTCTTTTCCACTACCTCGGCCTTAATAGGTTTCTGGAATGTTGGGATGCGTGCCATTGATTCTATTTATATTGTTATGGGCAGGTTCTTTTGTTGTGTTGCTTTTGGATTGTCCGGATGTTCCATTTACAAACGGAACTCTGCTGGATTTTTGTTAGAATTTCTTTACTGAGTTTCTATCACTCAGGTGACATGGAATACTTCATTTTCATTCATATTCCATGTATTTTGATGTTATTGTTAATCCTAGTTATCGTTTTCCATGACGTCATACCTCAGGATTCGCTGATTCTCCGGATTGGAGTCTCAGGAATAACGGGGCCTGACACGTTAAAACTTAGACGTGGTTCTAGTTCCCTTTAAATTTTCTCGTAAATTATAAATAATTGAATTTATGAACTAAATTGTCCCTGGAGTGGACTTATTAGAATTCGGTTATTGTAATTTAAATTAAAGCATGGGAATACGTTGAAAATTTATAATAATTGGGTAATGGAGAACCCGGATGAACTCGAGATGGATTAGTTGTGATTTATTGTTTTAATTAAATTTTAAAGCATGATTTGTATGAAAATTTGGAATTTATGTTGCATAATTGAGCATGGGGTCCTTGTAGAGGCATTTTGCATTTATGTAGCACCATGGACATATGCATTGATTCGGTGTGAGTTGCATGTCTCATTTGTATTATATATATATACGAATGGACCATTTGGATAGTCGCAACAACTAGCTAGAGGGTGGTCTAGCACCCAGGGAGCTAGTATCTCTCGAATCCTTAGACATTGGGGGTGAGGGCTTGTGCCTCACTTGCCGTTCCAGACGGACTTGTGGTCTCCGTACTCTATTTGGCAACACCCACCCTTCCTTTTGTGGGTTTGTTACCCCATCAGTGAACGGTTTGGGATTCCTGGATATTTTTTAAACCTCATGCAATTAGGGTTACACTGGAGTTGCATTGACATTCACATTGAGCATTTATTTGACATGTGCTTATTTGTTGAGATTTTCTGTTATTATTGATTACTGATATGGACTAGGTTATACGTGGATAAATCTTAAATATATATATATATTGTCCCCTTGAGCGCTAGGGCACAATAGTTGAGATTATGATTATGCTCCTGGATATAGAGATCCCTTGTTAATATTAGAAAACTGATTAATGGATTTTCTCAATGTGAATGAGAGCTTAAAAACCCTAAGTTGAAAAGTAAAAAGATTTAATAATCATAAAAAACCAGGGTTATTGGAGCCATGATTGGTGGGTGTTCTGAGTAGTTAAGTGGAGCTCAATAGAAATAGAGACCTTGGTGTGTATCTGTTTCCTGTGAATTGGGTATCTAGTTGAGTTGATTAACGCCTCATACCGGGACTTATATGATGTCATGGTTTTCGGCCATATAGGCCTTCGCTGTTGGTGACTAGTGTTACCGTAGGTTGATTGGTGGACCACTCTGGTGGTATGGGGAGTTTTTCAATTTAGGGGTCGTTTAAGGCTCGTTAGTCTGGTCTTCCCTCTTCTGACTCCTGTATTTCGAGTCTATCGCTCTTTTGTTCACTTTGGTGATGTTTTGAGAAGTAAACGATCTTTAGCTCCTGAATCTTGATGTCACGGTTATGGTTTGGATCTTTGGGACCAAACAAAGGATATGTAAATGTTTTGAAAACTTTTATAAAGCTGTAATTGTTTTTGTTTACTCGGGTCCCGCAAACTATTTTTGAAAACCCCTAGTTAAAAACTTGTTTTATGAAAAATGTTTTAAATCCTTGGGACCGGGAGTTTTGAACGAAAACCTCGCTTTGGGAACGGCAGAAAATCCCATTTGAAAATGTTTTGTGAAGTCAGTGAGTATAGGGCATTGGTTATCCCTGATTTTGAGATCTCGAGGTTGTTTCCGAGATCTCAGCATTGTTAGGGTTCGAGCACTCCAGGCTTCTCCTAGTTTGTTTATGGGATTCCTTCTTATCGGTTTTGTTCGGGTATTCTCAAAAAATTTCATAAATTTTTAAAATATTATTAAAGGTCTTAGGACCGGTTTTGAAGGAAAATTAAATGGGATTTTAAAATGGTTTTCATCTTAAACCTTCCTATCATACTTCGGGTATGAGACATAGTGTTGATTTATGCACACATAGTGCAGCTTCTAGTAATCTGGTTGGGTTCGGAGGCGTTGGAACCAAACAGATTTGACCGGGTTCTAACTTTTTCTTAAAAACTGGTTGAATCCTTCGAGGTTCAACGTTTTTCTTTAAAAACCCGAGGACCTCGGCATCCGTATGGGACTGAAGGACTCCGGTAACCCTTTCATGTGCCTCAGTAGGCATTGTGAATTGGAGATTGTCTAGTAATGGTCTAGTCTGATCTAGTACTAGAGTTTTTCTCCTTATGTTACTCTTGTGAAATAGATGGTAGTAAGGTATCTATATTAGGTAGCCTATTTACCTTCTAGAGACTCAGATTGGCGTGCATGGTGCTTGGTGGGATACGAAGTGAGTTCTTATAGTATGTTAGACGAGTACGCGTTTTAGACCCTGTTTGTGTACGCCTTTCGAGATATGATTTGTTATTTACGGGGTCTTATATATATACATATATATATACGTCGATTTGATCTGGTATATGCGTTGGGGATATTTCTATTGTTCGGTTCTTTATTGTGATTCTTGAATATGTTTGATATTGTTGGTGAGATTATTTTGGGGTCTCTGTTTGGCGTGGGTGCCACATGAGACAATTGACCGACCTAGGATAGATGCATGCACCTGGGATAGTTAGAAATTCCTAGACGGCTAAGAGTGTGTTATATAGATATGTTTGGTGAGTCCCCGAGGTTGTGCTCACCCCCACACAGATTGCAGGTGGATGCAGCACGGCACATTCAATGGCGATGGTACGGGTGAATTGGGATTTTTTTAATTAGTTTTGTTCCTTTTGTCTGTAGTTATTCTTGTGTATTCTTATTTCTCTTGGGAGCTAGTCCGTTGGCATAGTCCCATTTGTTGTATATTTTATTTCGGTATTTGTTGATTCGGGGTGCCATTATACCTTTTCAGCATCGCCATGTAGCTTTATTTATAATTTCATTTGAGCATTTGGGGCTCTATTAATTTTAAAGGGGTTGTGTAGAGGTAGCGGTGTTCTTTTCCACTACCTCGACCCTAGTAGGTTTCTGGAATGTTGGGTTGCGTGCCATTGATTCTATTTCTGTTGTTATGGACAGGTTATTATGTTGTGTTCTTTTCAGGTTGTCCGGATGTTCCATTTACAAACGGAACTCTGCCGGATTTTTGTTAGAATTTATTACTGAGTTTCTATCACTCAGGTGGCATGGAATACTTTGTTTTCATTCTTATTCCATGTATGTCGTTGTTGTTATTGATTCTAGTGGTCATTTTCCATGACGTCATACCTCGGGATTCGCTAATTCCCCGGATTGAAGTCTCAGGAACAACGGGGCGTGACAATGGCATATCCATATGGGGTTGTGGAATTATAAGATCCTAAAAGTGGGAACCAGTTTAAAGTCAATGCCCAACAACTCAAACACTGTTATGAAAATGATACTAATATAGGTATGGTGGAGTCTATTGATTTAATAGATCTCACTTACGACTTTGACTAGAATATAAACAAGTCATCGGGCCATAGACGCGAAAAATCGGTCAAATATTAGTATAGGTAGTTTTATTTTATAGTAAGTAGGTTATTGTTGCTAAGTTCTTACTAGTAGTAATTTCATCTTTATTTTTATCTTTATTGTATTTTATTTAATTTTTACTTTTAATTATTTAAGTTTATTTTTCAAATATTGCCGATCGATCGAGAGTAAGTTTTGATCGATCGGTGGACCCAGTTGCATAAGATTTTGGCTAGCAGCCACTTAGGGGCAAAAACTAGGTCAGAAATGAGTCACTTATTGTAAAATATCAATATACACCAATATAGTAAAATCTATAGATATATTTTCATAAAAATATATAATACAGATTGGATTCATTTCCTTTACAATCATTACTAACCTGACTTATCTGAGCATACAATATTTTATAAATATACTAGTCAACGATTCATTTGATTTTATTTCCATTCCAAAGAAACTCCAGCAGCATAATGGCTGAAATTGTTGATATCTCTTCTTCATCTTCAACTCTTCCTTCGTCTGTTTCTTCCAATACTTCCATCAACAATGATTGGGTTGAGGATGTTTTAGCGGTAGATGAGGCCGCTCAAGAAATTGAAGATTCCAACTATGTTCCATTAGATAACACTTGTCTCGACATTCTTGACTATCATGAATTAGGATATGAGGTTACGTTCCTAGTAAATAAGTTAAACCACCCGATTTTTCATCTTGCGGTTATGTTACTTCAAAATTGAGGGTTATTTAATCTTCTCATTTCTAGTTCTAATGTGGTTTTTCCGGATATGGTCCGGCAATTTTATCGTAACATGACTATAGTTGAGACCAACCAAGAGATTGCTCTTTCTGTTTGGACTGAGTATAACTTTCACCTGATCCTTATTAATGCTAATATGATTGCAAGAGAATAAGAAATTCCGTAAAAAATACCCGTAGATTTACAAGGTAATTTTCCTCCTCCACCAAACCCTCTACCCTTATTTGCGGAGATGGTGAGCAAAATTTGTGATGGGTACAAAGTTCCAATAGGTGTAGAATTGATGGATAAGCATTTTTTAGATATAAACTATTGGACTTTAGATTCTATTCTTATCAGTCAGATTTATCATAATCAACAGGGATTGTTGCGACACCGTAACATGGTTGAGTTACTATATAAGTTTCACATGGGGTATTAGGTGTCTATTCCTGATTTAATTATTGAGAATATGAGGCTTCATATAGAACTCATTGTTGAAAAGGAAGATCCATATGGAACTCATTGTTGAAAAGGAATGATATGTACTTGAAGAAGGATGAATGCGAAACATTTACTAAGTATTATGGTACGAGGTCCTTTAAGGCTGAGTTGGATGACGAAATGCGCCATCAGTAGGATGAAGATTAGGATGAGAGGAAGAATGAAGAAATATTATTAGGGGTGGAATAGTTTTTGTTCTTTGCAAAATTTCAAGTTCTAGAATTATGTTATTTGTCTTTTATGCAATTTCCGTTTCATTGTAGGTCTATGGCCGATCTATCTTTACTTTGTGTTAATTAATAAACTTTCACTCCCTCTTATTTAGTATATCTATTGATTATTCTACTATAAATTATGATTTTAGTTTGGACTTAGACTGCAGATTATAGCACGAACCAAGTTTGGGGGAGGTTTTCAACCACAGTCAGAAATCTTGCTCCATAAAGTGATAATATTGTTCTAGTGTAGACAATGTTTGATAGTGCTTGAAAGCTCATATTAACATCTTTGGTATTCTCATCATGAATCGATCTCCTCTGTACCTCCTGAACGACTTAAGGAGAGCACATGAATATATATAGACAGTATATGGGTGGCAATTGGCAAGTGTAAAAAGTAAAACTTCTCCTTCGTCAATCATTTGGTTCTCATTGCGATTGAAATCAAAGACAACTTTTATTAATCAAGCAAATAATAATAATCAAGGAATTACAAAATTTGATTCTCTATTTAAGAATTGGAGAAGCTGCATAACAATAAGAACAGTACTAATTAATCATTAATTCTTAAAAGTCATGTTACTATAAAGCTAGAAACGTGATGATAAAAATAAATATTATTGCAGCCGCGGACATAGGGAGAATGGTCCGGTATAAGAAAGCTTTAGAATCATCACAGGCTTTAGACATTTTTAATTTTAAAGCAAGAAAATATTTTTTTCATGCCTTTTAGATTTCGAAGTGTTGTTAAGTTCATGAAATAAAATGACATTATTATGAATAAGCCTTTCCAGAACAAAGACACTCTAATTAGGACTAATGAGAGAGTGCATAATGGCTTTGAATCTATTAGCTAAAGTCTTCAAAAAGAATATGTACAAAATAATACAGAGGGATACATAATGAATTTGAATTATAAAAGTGGGATGTTTAAATTTTAGAATAAGAGAGATGTCAATATGATTAAGACTATAAAGCATTTTTAGACCAATACGCCGAAAGCAATTAAAACCAGAAACAAGATCCAAATAAAAGAGTAAACCAGTCTTTGAATGAACCCATCGATATCCCTTTAATAACTCCGAAGTTCATATATATATACATTGGTAAATAGGAAGTTCATATTCAGTCGCTTCTGTGAAAAGAATTGTTGAAAATAATAAACTTGATTATATGTTTTAAGAGTTACATAAGTTTTATTAAGTGTCTTAATGTTTGTGTTAGTGGGGGTGTTAGTGGTAAGCAATAAAGTTATGAAATTAATAGGAATGTTAGTGGGATTACCCTATTAAGTATTATGTTAGTGGGTTAGTGAGTCTTTATTTGCATTTAAATATGATAGTTATATGTATATTTTGAGGCCAATATAAGGCTATGTACTTTACATGTTTTAATCAAGTTGAATAAGAGGAATAAAGTATTTTCTCTAATTCTTCTTCATACACTTCTCTTCCTAAACTCTAGGCCACTATTTCCAACAAAGTGGTATTAGAGCTAGGTTATATCAAAAAGTGAGAGCCACCAGAATAGGTCGGCACGAGAGAGCCAGTACAGGCCGGCGCAGCCAGAAGGTGTGACTGAAACACCTAGTGCAAGTGAAGCACAGGGCGCAGCCAGAAGGTGTGAGTGAAACACCTAGTGCGAGTAAAGCACGGGGCGCAGCCAGAAGGTGTGAGTGAAACACCTAGTGCGAGTGAAGCACATGCGGTACATAGAGATAGAGAGAAAAAAAGACCAGAAGGTGGTCATGATCATCCACTAATGTATGGATGATGCAATGCTATAAAGGGTTGCTAGTGCGAGTAATGCAAAGCAAGTATAAAAGATTCTTCAAAATTCTTTCCAAGAAGGTGAACAAAGTGAAGAAGAAGGAAGTGTACCTCAAGTTCATGAAGTCACAAGATCAAGTTGCTGATAATTTCACCAAGGCCCTCAAGTTTGAAAGAATTTCTGAAGTTGACGAGTTTACTTGAAGTAGGAAAATCAAGTTTAAGGGGGGATGTTGAAAATAATAAACTTGATTATGTGTTTGAAGAGTTACATAAGTTTTATTAAGTGTCTTAATGTTTGTGTTAGTGGGGGTGTTAGTGGTAGGCAATAAAGCTATGAAATTAATAGGAATGTTAGTGGGGATTACCCTATCAAGTATTATATTAGTGGGTTAGTGAGTCTTTATTTGCATTTAAATATGATAGTTATATGTATATTTTGAGGCCTATATAAGGCTATGTACTTTACATGTTTTAATCAAGTTGAATAAGAGGAATAAAGTATTTTCTCTAATTCTTCTTTATACACTTTTCTTCCTAAACTCTAGGCCACTATTTCCAACAAGAATATCATTCATCTCATTTGAAACATTGCCAATCATAGCTGGACTGGGATAAGAAGATAAGTATTATTATTGTTGTTGTTATTGCGATTATTATTCTGTAATTTCCTAGAAACATGTGTTAGGATTGGTTTGGATTTGTAATAAAATATCAGCTCCTATTACATGTAGGACTAATATCTTCTGAATTCTTCAAACACAAGACCAGTTTATTGAATACAAAGTTTAGAGAATATTTGATAGTGCTTGAAAGCTCTTATTAACATCTTTGGTATTCTCATCATGAATTGATCTCTTCTGTACCTACTGAAGGACTTAAGGAGAGCACATGAATATATATATATAGACAGTGTATGGGTGGCAAGTGTATAAAGTAAAACTTCTCCTTCGTCAATCATTTGGTCTTCATTGCGATTGAAATCAAAGACATCTTTTATTAATCAAGAAAAATAATAATAATCAAGGAATTACAAAATTGGATTCTCCATTTAAGAATGAAGAAGCTGCATAACAATAATAACAGTACGAATTAATCATTAATTCTTAAAAGTCATGTTACTATAAAGCTAGAAACGTGATGATAAAAATCAATATTATTGCAGCTGCGGACATAGGGAGAATGGTCCGGTATAAGAAAGCTTTAGAATCATCGCCATTCCCGGAATTGTCACCGGACTTGACTCCGGGCCATTTTGTACATAGACAATGTTGGCCTTCTGGAATTCGTTTATAGACCGACGACACATGAAATCCACAACCATCCCAAGTGGTCTTGCCACAAGTCTGACACTCCACCTCGTAGCACATTTTTGTTTGTAAATTCACCCTTTCTCTTCTTTTACTAGAAATTTAGATTGAATTGGATTGTGATTTTGAATTAGAAGAAGCAATTCTTTTATACTGGAATGAGATATATATTATTTATGAATATGTTAGCCTCTATAATGCACGTCAATTTGGAACCTTACAGGGGCTTGACTTGGCTTGATTCATAGACGCGTGACATGCAAGGCATTGGAATGAATTGTGGGTGTGAATGCATAAACAGAAGCGTGTTGACTTCGTGGACTAGGTCTTTTCCATTACAATATGTTGTCTTCAAACAATGAATTTGTTTTAATGATCCCCTTTTTGAGTTTTGACAATAGGTTCGGCCTTGGAATTTCAAGAATACAATCTTTACGCCACATAAGCGGAGTATTGTCCTAAAAATAGTCCCAACCCAAAACATTTGAATGTCCATTTCAACAACCAACGTGGAACTACTCAAGTTAACCCAAAATAGTTGAAGGCCGTAGGCAGGTTAAATATGAGTTCCTTCATTAAAAAAAATATTAGAACAAAACTTTTAATTAAAAAATATGAAGTGTGTTAATATGGAAAATAAAAAAAAAAAATCGGGTCTTAGTACTTTATAAATTAAGAGCATTACCCCATTTACATCAAAAGAAAGTATGCCACAAACTTTAGTCACAAAAATCAATATCAAAGTAAATGGGATCATCTTGCTATATTTATTTATTTGTTTATTATTTATTTTGTTAAAATATCACTTAGGGAATTCTTAAATATTACTTATTTAATATTTTAATTTGTTTAAGAACCCATTCGTTAAAATATCATTTATGAATATTTTAACTAGTTTAAGACCCCATAAATCAAAGAAGTTAATGTTAAATGGAAATTCTCTCTACATATCAAAAAAAAAAAAAATTTTAAAAAAAAACATCTAAGGCCATCATGTTCTTGTATATATTCATATAATACAATACTAAAATGGGGAGCTCCCAGATATCTATAACACTTTTACTCCCGTCTTTGAGATCAAATGGTAGGTTATTATTTTAAGGACATTACTTGGGTCATTTCCGGGGAGGATGAAGTTGTTCATTCTTTCTTATGTGGCCAAATAAAATTAAAACACATTGTTAAAAATAATTAAAAAAATACATATGGGTATTGCCCATTATTTAATAGGTTTTAACCCAAATCTGAAAGAGAGTTTTTTTTCCCTCTCGGTCTCCTCATCGTTTCAAATATCCATTTTAACAAGAGAAGAAATTTAATATTGCTTTCAATTTTATTAGAGTAGGAGATTGGTTTTTCGGAGACCAACCATTTTGCTTTGAGAAGGAAATCGGTCTTCTAGAGACAAAACATTTGGCGCTCTATCTGGGTTCACACACACATATATACATACAGAATATATGTATATATATACCCATATTGTTATTTGAGATATTTTTATTTAGTTTTTCTTTGCGCATCTAAATGGGGTAGGTATTGATTGGAGGTGAAAATTTGTGAGAAAGAAGAAGAAGAAGGAAGAAAAAGAAAATTGGAGAGCAAATCTTTTCTGTATTCTTTTTTTGTATATATAATTTTGATACAAGGCTAGCATATATACAAGATTATCCCTAATGAACTAGGAAAGAAAATAATCACAGCTAATTCATCCTACAATCAAGAAGCTATACATGTAAACAAAATCAATGCAATAAATCAAATAATCAGCAAGGAATAATGCTGAATATTTGTTTCCTCTTTTAAAACTCCCCCTCAAGTTGGAGAGTGGATATCAAGAACTCCCAACTTGCCAAGTAATGTATGAAAAACAACTTGTCCCAATGGCTTAGTGAATAAATCAACAACTTGTTTCGCGCTTTCTATAAAAATAGTTATGAGTTCTCCTTTCTATATTTGCTCACGAACCGTATGACAATCTATCTCAATACGTTTTGTTCTCTCATGAAAAATAGGATTGGCCGAGATGTAGATTGTTGCCTGATTATCGCAGAAAAGTCGAGCTGGTTCTGGATGAGATACCTGAAAATCTCGCAATAAATACCGTAGCCAAGTTAATTCGCATGTGATCAATGCCATGGACCTATTCTCAGACTCGGTTGAGGATCGAGATACTGTGACTGGCTTCTTACTTTTCTATGAAATAAGTGAGTTCCCAAGAAATACGCAATAACCTGTGACAGACCGCCGTGTATCTAAACAACGTCCCCAATCTACATCACAAAAACCTGTCAATTGTAGCTTGCCATGTGAAGAAAATAGGAGACCCTGACCCGGAGCATTTTTCAAGTAGCATAGCACACGGTGAATAGCTTCAAGATGTGGTTTTCTGGGTTATTGCATGAATTGGCTAAGCGTATTGACTGAGTACATGATATCCGGTCTTGTGATGGTAAGGTAATTTAATTTTCCAATCAACCTTCGATAGTATTTCAGATCATTAAGTAACTCCCCTTCATTTGAAGCAAGTTTTAGGTTCTGTTCCATGGGGAATTTTGCAGGCTTAGCACTTAATAAACCAGCTTCCTCAAGTATGTCAAGTGTATACTTTTGATGACTGATGGAAATTCCTGCCTTAGAGCGAGCTACTTCAATCCCAAGAAAATACTTCAAGAACCCAAGATCCTTTATCCGAAAACAGCTGCCCAAAAAATCCTTCACATTCTGAATTGCCTTCTCATTATTGCATGTGATGATCATGTCATCAACATAGAGAAGTATAGCAGTAAAATAACCATCACTGACCTTGGTAAATAGGGAATAATCTGCCCGTGACTATTGGAAACCAAACTTCTGAATTGCAGAAAGAAACTTGTGAAACCAACTGCGTAAAGCTTGTTCAGTCCGTATAGAGATTTATGGAGTCGATAAAACAAGTGTTGCTCCCCCTGTCGACGAAAGCCAGGTGGAGGACTCATATATACTTCTTCTGTTAAATCTCCATGAAGAAATGCATTTTGAACGTCCATTTGATGAAGAGACCAATTACGAATAGAAGCAATGGCTAACAGACATCGAAAAGTTGGAAGTTTAGCCACCGGAGCAAATGTTTTAGTGTAATCAATCCCTTCTCGTTGTGTAAATCCCTTGGCCACAAGACGGGTTTTATATCTTTCAACTGAGCCATTAGAATTATATTTGATCTTGTACACCCATTTACAGCCAATGGGATGATGACCAGGAGGCAACGAGACCAAGCTCCATGTGCGATTTGTTTCAAAGGCAGAAATCTCATCATTCATGGCAATAACCCATTTAGGATCTTGACAATCCTGCTCATATGTTTCTGATTCAACCAAGTGAGAAACAGTGTAGATAAAGATGAGCCTGAAGCAAGAAGACTGGAATGGTTTACCTCATAATCCCGAAAATGAGAAGGAAGTCGGGTAATGCGAGAGGATTGTCTGGGGGTGATGATGGTTTCTGTTGCAGAATCATTGACAAAAGAGGTGGTGCCATGGTGTGGTAAAGTGGGTGTTGCGGCGGTCAAGTCTGTATGGAAGTTGTCAGTGGCAGGTTGGGCAGCGTTGTGGTGTGAGGTGTTAGGTGCAGCGATATCAGGGATGTTGGGTGTTTCAATGTAGGTTTCTAAGGGTAAGGTAAGGTTGGAATGTCATTTTGATCGTTTAGATCATTGTGGAGTATGGTGGTGTATGAAAAAATGGTTTCATGGAATACAACATCACGAGAGATAGATAATTTTTGAGAGTTCAGATCATAAACACGATACCCTTTTTGTCCATGAGGATAGCCAAGAAAAATACATTTGCGAGCTCGAGCATCGAATTTATGGTGGGGAGTAAGGTTAGTAGTATAACATAGGCAACCAAAAGTGCGAAGATGGGAATCTGTGGGTGATTTATTGTGAAGGCGATGATAAGGTGTTTGATAGGATAAAACGGGTGTTGGTAAACGGTTTATCAAGTAGCAGGTTGTTTGTACACTCTCCCCCCAAAAGTGTAAGGGTAAGTTGGCTTGAAATCGATGTGAGCGACCCACATTTAAAAGATGCCTATGTTTACGTTCTACGACTCAATTTTGTTGGGGTGTAGATGTGCAAGAGTGTTGAAGGAATGTACCATTTTCTTGAAAAAAAGGTTGTAATGATAAAACAAAATTTCCATTATCGGATCGTAAAGCATTAATCCTATAGTCAAATTGAGTTTTAGCCCATGAAAAAAATGATTTAAGCAATGTTTGCGTTTCAGATTTAAAACACATAAGATGAATCCAAGTGTAATGAGAATAATCATCAACAATTGTCAAGAAATAACTTGCTCCCAAAGTAGAATTAACTCTATGAGGTCCCCAAATATCACAATGAATTAAATCAAAAGGTACAGTAGTAGATATGGAACTAGTAGGAAAAGGTAAACGAGTCTATTTGGCTAAAGGACAAATATTACAAAAACATTTAGAATCAAAATAAATTTCTGGGTTGCTCTTGGAAAATGCCTGAAGTGGTGCGGTAGATGGGTGTCCCAACCGTTGATGCCAAAGATTTGGTCTACAGTTGATGTGATGGGCGAGATGTGGATGATGGCTTGATTCAAAATAGTATAAACCATTAAGTTGCTTGCCTAGGCCAATCGTCTTCTTCGTAGCCATGTCCTGCACCACGCAAAAATCAGGATAAAAAGTCACACTACAACCCAATGCTTGAGTAAGTTTGTCAACTGATAATAAATTAACTATAAATTTTGGTATATAAAGTATATCATTTAGAGTAATGCTATTAGACAACTTGGTTGACCCGACAGATTCAATCTTTGCTTGACCACCATCCGGTAACTGAAAAAATCAAATTTAGGTGTTGGAAATATGATTTGTAGCCCCACTATCTATAATTCATTCAGCAATCGACGACGATTCAATTTTACAGCAAAAAGGGGAATGAGTACCTGTAGTGTTCGCAAAATGTGGTGTATTACCAGTTTCTTTCCGAAGTAAAGCCATAAGTTGGTTGTACTCTTCGGGAGTTAGAGTACTGTTGATGGGTCTTTGTGCCTCGGAGTTCTCATATGTTGTTAAATTGTTGGCAGTGAGTCTTTTTCCTTTAGGCTTCACATATTTGCCATGAAGTTTATGCCCTGGCTGAAAACCGTAAATATAATAACAACGATCAACCGTGTGGTAGTCTTTTCCACAAAAAGAACAATTCTTCTTTGGGTTAACTTCATTTACACCCCCTGAGGTTTGTCATATCATCACTTTGACCCCCTCAGGTTTGCATATCTTCATTTACACCCCTTCATGGTGTGAAATGTCTAAAATACCCTTATACCAAACACTCCTTAAATCAATTTAATCCCTAAATCAATTTAAACCCTAAACCAAACACTCCATTAGAATCAATCTAACCTTTAAACCAAACACCCCAACATTTATTCAATTTAAATTTATTTTATTCTCTTTCTTTCTCTCCTCTCTATCTCTCGTCTCTCTCTCTCCTCTCTCTCTCTCTCTCTCAGACACACCCACACACACACGCACACACGCACATACACATATATATACACACACACATATATAGATCTATACATATATATACACACACACATATTTTCGACCCATCGGTCGAACATAGAGAGAGGCGATGGTGGGAGGGGGGTGGCACCGACGGGGAGGCGGTGGGAGGGGGGCGGCACCGACGAGGGAGATCTATATATATATATATATATGTGTGTGTATATATATATGTATAGATCTATATATATATATATGTGTGTGTGTATATATGTATAGATCTATATATATATATATATGTGTGTGTGTGTATATATATATATATGCGTCTGTGCAGAGTGTGTGTGTGTGTGTGTGTGAGAGAGAGAGAGAAAGAGAGAAATATATTTTTAATTTTATATTTATTTTCGAATTTAGTATTTTTTTTGAAATTTAATATATATATTTTTGAATTTTATAATTATTTTCAAAACTTATAATTTTTTATATTTTTTTCGAATTTTATAATTATTTTCAAAATTTAATATATATTATTAGAATTTTATATGGTTTTTTTTTAATTTTATATATTTGTCTTGAATTTAATATGTTTTTAAAAAAAAAATTCAAAATTTATATATATATATATATATATATATATATTTTATTTTATATTTATTTTCGATTTTATAATTTTTTTCGAAATTTAATATATATTTTTGAATTTTATATGTTTTTTTTAATTTTATATATCTTTTTCAAATTTTTTATGTTTTTTGTGATTTTTATATTTATTTTCGAAATTTAATATGTTTTTTTGAAAAAAAAAATAATTTCGAAATTTATATATTTTTTTATTTTATATTTATTTTCGAATTTATAATTTTTTTCAAATTTTAATATAAATATTTTTGAATTTTATATATATTTTGAAAATTTAATACAAATTAAATTATTAAATGATGGGAGGGGGTCTAATTGATAAAAACACTATCCTTGTTTCCAAACAGAACAAGGATAACACATTGAGGGTAGTTTAGGGATTTTAAAAAAAATTCAAGCTGATGTCATCGTTCAGGGGGTCTAAGTGATGAGAATATTGAACACGAGTGTAAATGAAGATATGCAAACCTGAGGGGGTCAAAGTGAAGATAAGACAAACCTCAAGGGGTGTAAATGAAGTTAACCCTTCTTCTTTTTACCAATAGTGATCGTCTGCTCCTTCTCCAGCGATCGACCGGTCTCTGATGGAATGGAAGAACTTAAATACAAGCTTTGCTGATTTTTAGAGGTTTACATCGTAGCATAACCTGTAGTCTCACGTCATGCAACAACTTCAGTTTGCCTTTCTTGTTGAAGCACCAAGGCATGGGCCTTGCGTGTATCTGGGAGAGGGGTCATCATGAGAATTGAACCTCGCACGGTAGCATACGAATCATTGAGTCCCATCAAGAACTGCATTAACCCTTTCTTTCTCATCACGTTTAGCAAGACTTTTTAGACCTCCACAATTGCAAGAAATTGGATCATGATAAGAATCCAACTCATCCCAAAGTGACTTCATCTTTGTGTAGTAGGCAGAAATAGATTGTTGTCCCTGTCGTTGCTCTGCAATCTCTTGTCGGATTTGATAGATTCGGGAATCATTCCCTTGTGAAAACCTATCTTTCAGATCGTTCCACACCTCGCTCGCAGTTTCTGCATAGATAACACTTCCTGCAATATTAGATTGAACCGAATTCAAGATCCAAGATAATACCATGTGATTACATCATTGCCACACCGGAAATTTTGAGTTGGTTTGTGGCGGTGCTTGTATCGTCCCGTCGATGAATCCGATTTTGTTTTTGGCACTTAAAGCTATTTGCATGGCGCAGCTCCATTGCCCATAATTGTCTCCTTCAAGTGTTTTGGAAACCAAAACGAGACCCGGATGATCCGAGTGGTGTATGGTGAAGGAATTCATGTTGTCTACAATTTTCTCTGTCATCTTTTTGGTAGAAACGATTTCTTCTTTTTCTCTCTCTAGTGCTGCGGAAGATATGTATAGAACCTAAGGCTCTGATACCATGAAAATTTGTGAGAAAGAAGAAGAAGGAAGAAGAAGAAAATTGAAGAGTAAATCTTTTATGTATTCTTTTTTTGTATATATAATTCTAATACAAGGTTAACATATATACAAGATTATCCATAATGAACTAGGAAAGAAAATAATCACAGATAATTCATCATACAATCAGAAATCTATATATGTAAACAAAATCAATGCGATAAATCAAATAATCACCAAGGAATAATGCTGAATATTTGTTTCCAATTTTAACAGGAGAAAAATTCTGTTTATTTGATATAAATCTGTAACCACCAACCCATTTTAAAACCGGGGATTGTTCAATTTTTTTATTTTTAGTTATTGTGGCTCGCATATACAGAGAGAATTGATAAGTTGGGATACATATTGGGATAAATCTCTTCTTTTACTAGGAATTTAAATTCAATTGGATTGTGATTTTGTATTAGATGAAGTTATTCTTTTATAGTGGAATGAGATATATTATGTATGAATATGTATAGCCTCTATAATGCACGTCAATTTGCAACTTTAAAGGGGTTGACTTGACTTGATTCATACCCGCGTGATATGCAAGGCATTGGAATGAATTGCGGGTGCCTTGGAATTTCAAGAATGTTTGGAAACCCAAGTTTCTTTAACCATACCGCGTAAATATTTATAGCAATACAGTGATCTTGAATTTTCGTATATATCTTGATATATTTTTTTTTCTTATCTATACATATATAATTCAAGACCAGGCTGTAATTTAATTAAGCGTCCGCGTGGCATTCAGAATGATAAGACCAGACTTGCAACCACTAGCTAGAACCTCCATTTCCATGAAAGTTCATTATAATATATTAATTCAAGACCAGTCCATTTACTCACTGGTGAATTTTGGCACTATCTATTTTCTCCGACTTCTACTTTGCATTTCAAGGCCTTGTCAGTCACGCGTCCATGAACTAAGTCAAGCCCTGTAGAGGTCCAAAATGAGGTGCATTGCGGATGGTAACATATATATTCACGCATACTGTATTCTATTCCACTATAAAAGAATTGCTTCATCTGATTCAAAATCACAACCCATTAAAATTTTGTAGAAGAAACGGAAAGAAGTGAAATTAGAGACGAAAAATGTGCTTCGAGGCAAAGTGTTCAAAGTGTAGCAAGACCAGCTGGAATGGCTGTGGACGGCATGTGGTATCGGTCTATAACCGCGTCCCAAAAGGCCAGCATTGTCTCTGCAAGAACTGGCCTGGTGTCAAAGCCGACGACAATTTAAGCACTGCCGCTGATGCTAAAGTTGCTATTTCTGCTGCACAATCCTCTAAGAAATGAGACTGTTTTCGTCACTAGCTACAACCATAATCCTTTTCATCATCTTATATGTATCTTCGTAACCGATAATTGTTTGTTTTATCCATATATATAAATGTTTCCAATTGCTTGTTAACCTCAGTATCAAATTATATAGTGTGATTTGGAGTCTTCCAAAATCATGCTTTGTTTGTAGTCCTTTGTTATTCAATACAAATTACTTAATTACCAAGAAAAAATATGTAGATATATTTCATTGAGTTGCACTTTTTTTTTTTCGTTTGTTTTTTGTTTCTCCTGTTACATAGTGTTTGATATGCGGTGGTCTTTAAAATGCATTCAGACGGGCCTTTAAAACAATGAGGAAATTAATTCAGACATATAAAGGGCAAAGCACAACACATAAGATGATTTGATACAATGGTTCACTACTTTCAAGACTATTCCTCAGTCACTTCTTTCTTTTCGTACCCGTATTATGATTGTAAGAACATTTATTTATGTAATGTCATAATTCTGATAAAAAATCATGTTGAGAATTGTGTGTTTTAAATTGTTTTAGATTGGGTTGTTAAAGTGTTGTATGGTAAGAAATTTATGTATCAAATCAAGTATAAAGTGGTGAAGATACAAAGGATATTGAGTGGAATAACGGCTGGAAGCGGCGGTACAACAACAAAGCAAATGTTTCACATAGACATTTTTGTATCCACCGAGTACTCGATGGGAAAAGTACCGAGTACTCGGTTATTGGCGCCTTGGCACGGGATAGCGTGGATAACAGTGGGTAATTGGTTCCATTATGCAATATTACGCGCAATCTTAGTTTCACAGAGTACTCGGTGGAATAGTTACTGAGTACTCGAAAATTGGTGAATTGCAAAATTTTTGGAAGGTTTGTCTTGCTATGTAATTGACTCCTAATCACTTTGGAACATGATTAGAAGCTATTATTAGTATATTGAAATATCATTGGGATATTAGTATATATTTGAAAGACTTAATGGTGGAAATACGATTCCTGAAAGTTTCAGGAAAATGATTCTTACTATTAATTGAAGACTCTTCTCTATTTATATGAGTTAAACCTAAGAGAAGGAGGTGGCTTTTGATTCTCTGCGATTCTTCTACAGTTCATATACTTCTGCAGAAAGATATAAAAAGAGAAAATTATTGAGTGATCATATATATTCTAATTCTCTCTTGGTATTGGGATTTTTCAATTATGCTTATACACCGAAGATCTTTATACACAATTGGATGATCCATTGCTGATAAAATGATCACACCACCTTGTGTAACATGGTTGCATTGATCCGTTGAGAAGCAGAGCCGTATGAGTACGAAGATCGAAGAATGAAGCTTCATGGTTCTTTGATCTGTTGAGAAGCTGGGCAATCAGAGTATGGAGATTGGAGAGAGAGCTTCGTGGTAGCGCGAGTGATTAAAGAGTTTCAGACGTCGAGTGATAATGGCAAGTCAGAGCGATTTTGTAAGTCCTAAATTCTTAGAGTCTGTGTACTTCTTGATTCACAGTGCATCGATACCTGAGCGTATCCGTGATTTTTTACTTAGTGTCTTTCCAAGATTTTTTCACGTAAAAATATTTGTGTCGTCTATGATTTATTTTCTGCACTTATATTTATTATTGCGTGGATTATATTGTGATATAATTGAATTAAAATTGACTATTCCGCAATTAATAATTTAATTTGTCAATTAATTCATAAAAGGCCTATTTACCCTCCTTCTAGGCTTAGTTCACCATCTTCTAGGTAATTTCAATTGGTATCAGAGCAAGGTTTGCCCTTTTTTAGGTTAACAACATAGGGTTAGATCTTAAACTTAGAAGATAGACTTACCTCGTGGAGGAGGTTCCGTTACTATGTCCCCTTTATTTTATGGCTCTAATTATACGTATTGGAAAGCTAGGATGAGAACGTTCTTGAAATCTCTAAATGAGAGAGCATGGCTTTCTATAGAAATAGGGTACTCACGAGACTACTAATAAATCTAAATTAAAATCACCTAACGAGTGGACTCCTGCTGATATCAATGGTTCTAATTGGAACTCTAAAGCCTTGAATGCTTTAAACAATGCCATTACCTCGAGTTAATTTAAGAGAATTGCCATGTGCAAAAATGCCAAAGAATCTTGGGATATTCTTCAAGTAACTCATGAAGGGATTTCAAAAGTTAATGAATCAAAACTCCAAATGTTAAATTCTAAATTTGAACAGCTTAAGATGGAAGATGATGAAGTCTATGCTGACTTTGAGGATAAACTAACTGATATTATAACGGGCTGTCACAATCTAGGAGAACCCATTCCTCAGACTACTATAGTGAAAAATATTATTAGGTCTCTCCCTAAACGTTTTCGGTTTAAAGTTACTGTCATCTTGGAAGTTATGAGTCTTAAAGAAATTACACTTGAAGAATTGGCTAAAAACCTAAAATCTTATGAGATGGTGATGTTCAAAAGTCCCCCTAAGAGGTCTAGCGGCACTAAAGAAAAGAGCATAGTTGTTAAAACCACTAGAGAAGATCCGGTTGAGTCTGATGGAGAAAGTGAGTTGAATATGAATAATATTGCCATGTTTGCTAAAAGGTTAAACCAATTTGCTAAGGCTAATAATGGCAAAAAGAGTGGCAAATGATAGAATTTTAGGAATAAATTAAATGATTTTAGAAATAAAAATAAATCCCAATCTTGGAATGACCAATTTGACCTTAAGAAGAAGAAACATCAATGTTTTGAGTGTAAAAAGTATGGTCACTTAGCAGCGGAGTGTGCTAATACATTAAAAAGGACAAAAGGCTTAGTTGTCACTTGGGATGATGAATCGAATGATGGATTAGCTAGTGATGCAACAGACTCGGAGGTAGGTGATGAGTCTGAGAACTACACCGTGTTAGCTGCACAAATCAAGGAGGTTAAAGAAGTTGCTACCAGATGGTCGATGTTTGGAGATGAAGATTTTGAGGGTGATGAAGATTGTGATGACATGCCTCAAGCTTCTTACGATGAATTACATGATAAACTTACTCAACTTAATTATCATCACAATCAACTATTGACTAAAAGTTTAAGAATGGATAAAGAATTACACTCTTGAAGAGATGAATTAGCCAATAGTCCCCAAACACTAAATCTCTTGCAAACCAAAAAAGCTCAATTGTCTAAAAAATTAATTGAGTCTGAACAAGAAAGGGATTGTAGTGTCCGGTATTTTTACGTATTAATTTAAAATTTTATTTAAATAATTAAGTGCTTATGTGATTATGTGCTTAATAAATTTATTTACTTAACATGACTTACATGTTTTATGTGATATTAAAAAAATTATAAGTTGCATGTTGTATTTTCATCGAGAGAATAATGAGAATTATTGAAAATGATTTCGGGAAAGAAATGACCGAAGGGTAAATGAGTAATTTCATATTGTGAGCACTTAGTGGAAAGTGTAGAGATTTTGGCTAAGTGTTGGGGCATGAGTGGCATGTTGATAATTAGAGATGATGACAAGGGGTGGAAAGGTAATTAAGAGGCTTGATGACACTCTTTGTAAATAACCCTAAGTTGAGAAGAAATTGGTCATTTTACACTTTTGGGGTGTTTTCTAAAATCTAGCCATTAATCTTCTTCTCCCATCTTTGTTCTCAACCCTTGGATCATAAGGCCGTGTTTGGTTGACACTTAAATACATGAATGCATTATTGTTGGTCTTTCACTTGGCAAGACCTCTTGTCAACCCTTGGATGGTTTATTCATTTTCATGGTTTTATTCTCTACCCTTGGATGGTGCGAATGGTGAGTGTAGAATCTCTACGACCTTTAGGGTTAGCCACTTTGCAAGACTTTCATCTCTCACAAACTCTTGCTCTTTCTTCCTCTTCTTGGCTTATTGGGGATTGCTCTTGTTGGTGTTCTTGAGCCATTTGGTATGTCTTCTAACCATTCTAGGGTTTTGTTGCTAATAACTCTAGCTTTCAAGTTATGAATTTCCTTATATGGATATTGATTCTAGCCTTCTCTTATTATTAATATAGAAGGTTGAGTTTCTTTCAACTACCAAGTGAGTCTCATTGGTAGTAGCTCTCAATTTCCCTCTTGTGAAGAGGTAGTGGTAAGTTTCCTATCATGTACTCTTGAGCTTTAAATTCTCCATGAAACCCTAAAATAGAAATCATTAGGGATTGAATTGATTTTTGTGGTTGGAGCCACTTGTGTATAAATTTTGGTTTCTTGTGACACCATAGTAATTGTGTTTCATATGGTGTGTTGCTAGTGTTGGGAGTTATCCTATTTAGTACTTGATTTGGTATTGGCTTGGACCTCTTTTAGGCATATTGTGTAGCTTGCTTGGAATTGAGGTAAGGGAAAAATGAATTGTGTTCGTCTTTGTACGATATATATATATATATATATATATATATGCGAGTTGAGTATTGACAACTTAGACGATGAATTAGGCCATTGAAAACATGTTTTTGTGATATAAATGCTTTTGGTGGTTTATTGCTTATAAATGTGAAATTGTAAGCATTGTGATAATTTGAGTACAATATATTGCATAAAAAAATAAACATGTATTGTGATGGTATATAGTTGTGATTGAGAACCTTGATGTATTTTGAGTACACCATGTAGTGTCAAAACATGGGTGTTGGTTTCTACGGTTTGTGTAAACTACGTATGAGTTGTCTTGTGTTTGGATTGTCGTAACAACTGGTCAGGAGGTGCTTCTTGCTCCCACGAAACTAATCTTCCAAAAAACGCAGACGATAGGGGGAGGACTTGTCCAAATTCTATTCCACGACCGCGTCGTGTTTGACATCTTCCTTGTTAAAAGTGAAAGTGTCAAAAATCACTAGGGAAGAATCAATGGAATCATTCTCAAAAATCACTTGAGAATGATCCTATTGACCCTTTCAATTAGGGTGTGTGTTCGTGTGCGTACCATGTGTGTGTTAGGTTGTATTGCATCTAAACTGCTATATATGTGATTGTGGTTTTGATGTTGAAGTATGCTATATTTGTATGACTATAATGTGAGCATGTTGGGGGAATTGATTGTTGGGTTCGATGGGGTCCCGGATTGGTTTGAGAGCTATGTGGAACAAGATAACGAACTAAGATTAGTAGCATGTACCTTGGGTGGGTTGTACCACTCGAACTACCGAGATTGAGGCAACGACGCTTCCTCTATTGGGCTAGTGAGCTCACCCCACGACATATATATGTTTCAGGTGATGGTCCCTTTTCGGGAGGTCCGTAGTCTTTCGGTAGAGATACAGTGGTGATTTAGCCCTTTTGTGCATAAGAGGACGGAGTACTTATGTAACACCCCGTTTTATTTTATTTTTTCTTGAATTATTTTCGATTTATTTTAGGTTGTGACGTCACTTGTTAATGATGTCATGATTATTCTTGGTATTTCATATGTAAATTTTTCGCGTTTACGTGTGGATTCGACTATACGACATTGCGATTGTCTCCTTGATGACTTCGCGGAGTTTCTTTGGCGATTACGTGAATTGACATGACAGTTGTATTTCAGACTTAGTGAAACGTTGATGTGAATTCTTGTTATCAACTAAGTGGATTCGTTTTGACGTTGGCGATTGGTGCTTCGACAAGGTGGCGACACGCTTAGTATGTCCGATGTTTGAGGCTTCGACTCAGTGTTCAAGTTCGACATTTAGTGCTTTAGGGGTTCGACATTTTGTTTCCCTTTGTAATGGGATTAGTACGTGTTATGTTTGACTGGCGTGCTTAGGAGTATTTGTATTTCCTTGGCTTGTTTACTCTGTGGTTGTACCTACATGTTCCTATGTATTGATGTGGTTGTTCTTGATTATTGTTTTGGATTACTTTTCGTACCCTAGTTATTTATAGTTATTTTATGGGTTAGGAACGTAGCCTGTGTCTCAGAGGTTGGGTTTTCACCCCTGTTGTTTATTTCAGTATATATTTGTAGCGTCCGGTACTTTTACGTGCTAATTTAAAAAATTTATTTTCAATTATTAATAAACAATTATGTGCTTAATGTGCCAAACTTTTTGACGTGCTTACGTGAATTATGCGAAATTGAAATTTTGAGTTACATGTTATATGTTATATTTCATTTCGTGAATACTTGAGAATGATTGAAACATTTGGAAAAATTAAATAAACGACAAAAGCGTAAACTAGAAATTTTCCATGTATTGAGTTAGTGGATTTTGTAGAGAATTATTGACTAAGTGTTGGGAGAGGTAGAGTGGCAATATTGTAGTTGTGTAGAAGACTTGGGCAAGATAGTAAATTGAGTTCATAATGGCAAGGGTTGTGATTAAATGATAAAGGGGTGGGTAGCTTAGACATTACACCACCACCTTTAGTATTGTCTTCCTATTAGCCATTGGATCATTCTACCTTTACCCATCTTCATTTCTAGCCATTGGATTGAGAAGTCAATTATTGGTGTATCTCTACACATTAGTAGAGTCTTGCTAACCACAACCCACTTCATCTCATTCTCTCTTCACACGTTTCTCTCTTCTTACCCATTTCCTTTTGTTACGCCTCTCTCTATCTTCCTCCATGGATGCACAAGACTTCCTCCTCTAGTCTTGTTGATGGTAGCTTGAAGCTTGTGTCTTGTTGGTGCTTCATTGTCCACAATTGGTGTTAAAGATTGGTAAGCTCCTTCATCACTTCCTTGATTTTTCCTTTGAATTGAAAACCTAGCTTTTATTTCCTTGGAATGCTTTCTTTTATTCTCATAGATTTTCGGAATTTCCATGGTTATAATTGTTGTTGGTCCATTTTTGTGACTCTCCCTTCCATTGAAATTGTTATTAGCTTGAGGAGACTTGAAAATACTAATTTCGGAAGGCATTGGTTCAAGCTTGCTTGATGTCCACATAGTCTGTCTTGTGTTGGATTGATTGGTGAGTTCTTTTCCTCTTGATTCTTTCTTTTCCCGAAACCCTAGTTTAGCCATTTTGGGGTTTTTAGCCTTACTTTGAACTCTTGATTTTTAATCGGTTGTTGCTACTAAAAACCACTAGTTAAGAATTCATATTTGTTTTAATGTTTCTTGAAGGCTTGGGAGACCTTTGACTCAATTTCTCGAAAATCGCCTCCTCGAATCTCTCTTGGAAATTCTTGACTCGGTTGTTGTTGGTGTCAATTGGGCGGATTGCTTACACCCTCTTGCTTATTAATTGTTTGGATTGAGGTAAGGGAAAAATGAATTGCTTTAGTTTCTGTATGAGGGTGTGTGCGTCTATGTGTATATATGTCGTATATATATATATATGCGAGTTGAGTCTCGACAACTTAGACGATAGATTAGGCCCCCTTGAAAAGCATGAGTATGTGATTTTAATACTTGTTGTGAAATTATGAGCATGATGTTAATTTGATTACAATATATAGCATAAAGAAACAAGTATGTATTGTGATGGCATAAGGTGGAAATTGTGAACCTTGATGCATGTTGAGTGTGCCACGTAGTGTGAAAACGGGGGTATTGGTTCCTACATTTTGCGTAAATTTTGTGGGAGTCGTCTTGTATTTGGATCATCATAACAACTGGCCAGGGGGTGCCTCTTGCTCCCACGGAACTAATAAGCCGAGAAATGCAGATGATAGGGGGAGGACATATCGTCCAAAGCCTATGTGCTCGACTAGGTCGTGGTGAACGTCTTCCTTGATAAAAAAGATTGAGTGTCAAAAACACTTGGGAAGGACGGTACGATGAGTCTACCATTCCTTAATGAGCCTGTATCCTCAGGGGAATGGTGGAGAAAGATCCGTTCACCCTTGGAAAGGGTGTGTTTTTGTGTGCGTGTCATGGGGGGTGTCGGTCGCCTTTCATCTTAATTATTATACATATGTGATTGTGGTTTTAATAACGAAAGCATGTTATGATTGTGATAAATTATGTTATGAGCATGTTGGGGAGCTTGTTTGTTGGGATTGATGGGGTTCCGGATTGGCGTGAGAGCCATGTGGAACAAGAGACCGACCTAGGATTAGTTGCATGCACCTTGGGTGGGTCATACCACTCGAACTACAGAGATTTGAGGCAATGACGCCTCCTCTACTGGGCTAGTGAGCTCACCCCACGTTATATACATTTTTTTCAGGTGATGATTCCCACTTGGAAGGCCTGTAGTCTCCCAGTAGATACTCGGTGTTGGTTCTGTCCCTTTTGCGTATATGGAGGCGGAGTACTTTTGTAGAGCATTGATAGACATTGTATACATATGCTTATTTTGTTTAGTACTTCAATTAAGTTAAAACTATTTTATTTTAATCCGGCTAGCATGTTAGCCGAGATGTTAGTATTGATGTACATCTCTTGGAGCGCTATGCGCGAGGACTATATTCTTTTGGTGCACTTCGGTGCCGAATCGTAGAAATATATAATTTTGAACAAACTCTATCATGTTTCGCCTTAGGGCGCTATAATGAAATTATGGAATTCTTTTATGTGAAATTTTGACTACGAAATGAATTATTTGTCTTGAATGTGATTATTAGGTGTTCGGCCGAAACGGCGTTTTTCTAAGTTTTCAAATCAATCCTTTTATTTTGGATGTAAAAACCCGTTTTTGCCTTACCCATAAAACTGATAAAAACTTGTGTTTTGAACTAATTTGAAGTTGTTTGAAATAAATTGACATTTTTGAGTTGGTGGTTTACTCAAACGGAAACCAGGGGCAAGACGGATGATTTTTACGAAAATTTAAGTAAAATATTTCGAGGAAAATAATTGTTTCTTTCTAGTTCTTGAGTTTCGGAAATATTAGTAGCATCCTATTAGTGTTGAAGCTATTTCCTTTATTCTATGAGTGATCAAGATGGTGTAGAGACAAATTTTCCCCTTCTGCAGACTTCGTAGTTGAGTTGAGTTTTAAGGTAGCCGACTAAGTCTTCACCATTCCATTTCAGTATATTTCTTTCTTAGCTTTGGCACGATTTAGTCGACTTCTTTCTTGGTTTAGTCGACTAGAACTCTCCTTCTAGTCAACTAGGGCTTGAGTAGTCGACTGAATCCTTAAACTTCCATTTCCGCAAGCTTCCGACTGATCTAGTCGAGTATCTACTTGTTTCAGTCGACTAAATGCTCTTTGTAAGCTCGCGCACTCTTCGACCACTGTTCCGCAATTCAGTCATATCTCGAGCTACGCTTGTTAGAGGAATGTGTTCTTTAGCGTTTTAGAAAGCTGACTTAAAGATCTTGCGTTTAGGATTTTGAATCGCTTCATTTGAGTCATTTTTGAGGGAGAAAGGGTCGAATGAAGTTGATGGTAGATTTTGGGACCTTAAGCGTAGGAATGCCGATTTCAAAACGTTGTAGTTTCTACCTCACACCTTGGATTTTGGTTCCGTTTGTTCCTATGGCTTGTGTTAGGTCCAAATTTTGTGTTTTTAGTTGGAACTTTCTATTTTACCCTTCAAATGACCATTTTACCCTTGGTTGAACATAGGGTGTTCTGACGTTTCGATTCAGGTATCGATTGTTTCAGTTTACCTTCTTTTGATCCCGTGTGATCCATTTCACATATTTGAGATATTTTATTCTATTTTACCCCTGTACAGGTATTTTACGACTTGAGGGATCTTATTCCATTTTTATTTTCTTCCGCATTCACTTCCTTAGCTCTTAGGTTCGGGTTTTGGAATCCTAGGAAATTCGGGGCGTGACAATATTATTGATTGGGCATCCCTTTTAATTTTTGGCTTTGCATAATTTTATTTCAGGATTTCCGGTACATTTTCGGGATATATTGTATATATATATTATTAATTGGGAATATATATATGTGGGTATTTATAATATATAGATATATGTATATGCATAGATCGTGTATTAGATGAGAGTGAGAGATGACCGACCATAGCCCTCTTATTCCTCTTCAATTGGCACCACAGCTCCTCTCCACCATCATGGATCGGCTTCTCCTTCCCCTTCACTTAGTTATCGATCAGTTGAGAGAGAGAGAGAAGGAAAGGGGTTGAATGGGTTTGTTTCAGATGAGATCTGGTAGGGGGGTTTGAGGTCGCAGGACATGGCAACCGCAGTGGTTCACGATCTGGGCGAGGGTCACCAGAGAGAAGAGGTGACGACAGGCACAACGTCACAACAACGTCTTGGTGGCAATGGATCATGCCAGGTGAGGCACGACATGGAGAGGGTCTCGAATAGGCTCTGTTCGCCGGAGAGAAAGGACGACGATGATGGCGTCGAGGGCAGTTGGAGTCGCGTAGGTGGTGGCGCAGTCTAGCCGTGCATGGTGGCGACATCGATGAGTTCAATCGGACTGAGTTGGGTATTCCCAGTGCCGATTCTTGCTTCGTTTGGCATGAAATTTTGAGGATAGCTTGATCTCGATGTCGTACACGATATACCCGAATTTGGTAAGAAACCGTTGAACGATTTTTCGGGAAATCTGATTTTTAGGTACGATTTTTCGTTTAGTATTTTTCAGATTTGCTCCGTTTCGTTAGGCTATTACTAATGGGTGATATTGAATAGGATAGCAATGCAGTCGTCTCGATCCGAGCAAAAAGATTTTCGGACAACTTTACCAGCCGGCCTATTTTCGGGCACCGACACTGTTCACGACGGGCCATTTTGGGGTTGTTCTGTAAGTGTTAATTTAGGTGGGATATTTTCTTAAAATATATCTAACTCTCACACTCGTGGCATAGGGAGCTGTAGATTTTATTATTAATTATTTATCGAGCATCTTTTAAATATTTAGGAAATTATAATTTTCTTGCTATGGTGTATTTATATATACATGTGAGATCATGCTTATAGACATGATAAGAGAGTTTTCTAAAACCTAGACATATATATATTTTATTTAAATTTTATAATATTAAGTGATAAGTCCATTTTACATACATATTTTATCCCCAAATGTATATTTGTTAGTAGGTAAAACTATTTATTTTAATTAATTTAGAAGTGTAATAATGATAATGATAAGTGCACAAAACTTAATTTATATAATAAAATTGTTGAATAAATCATTTTCAATGTCATTAAATTACATCTACATTTATGTCTTTCATTTATAGGTGTAAAGTGAGAAATGAATCAAATGCACATGGATGAAAGTTGGATGAATCAAATGCACATGGGAAAAGAACAAAATGTGATGGAAAGTTATGTATATTCAAAGAAAAAGAAAAAAAAAAGAATATTTCATTTCTCTTTACAAGTTGTAATTTGATTCCAATATTTCTCTATAAATATGGATACATCTTGAAGAAGAAAAGAAAGAAAAGAAGAAGAAGAATGAGGAGAGCAAGAAGGACACCAAAGAGGAGAAGAATTTATCTTCAATTCCGGGTTTTATTATTCTTACTTTGTTATTTTCCTTTTGAGCATGTGTAACTAAATCCTCAACTAAGGTTAAGGATGAAACCACCATTTATGAAATAAATTCCTTTTAGTCTTTTATCAATTTTCATGTGTATGGTTTAAATGCTTATGATTTTCGCTTCATAGTATTAATTGTTTTAAATTCCTTTCACTATAAATATCATGTATTTATAGTAGTTAAGAATTCTTATCACAATTAATCAAGCTTGGATTTGATGAGTTTATAAGTAAAAATGTTTGATCTTATGTGATCCATTAAATTGCATACATATGATGCTTAGAATTTTACACTTTAAAGCGAAGGAAAATATATTTCTTGAAAATATATTTCATTAGTGCGTTATTGTTAAATCTTGAGAAAGTAATAAGATTTATTTCTAAATTACTACTCTAAAATTGGAATTGATAAAAGAATAATTAGAAGTTTATGGATTAGTGGTGGTGGATTCCGATACCTTAGTATTTTCTCCCTATTATTCTTGCTTTAATTATTTGTATTTCGATATTGCATGTTTAGTATAAAAATCACTTCAACAAACAAACTTTGAGAAACTAGGTTAGTTTTAGATTAATTTGAGTTTAATTAAGTTCTCTTTAAAGCATTCCCTTGGGTTCGACCTCGTTCTTGCATAACCTAAACTACAATTGATTCGTGCACTTGCGAGTAATAATTTAAAACACATCAAGTCTTTGGCGCCGCTACCGGGGAATCGCAACAAGAAACTAATTAAATTTAAATTGATTTAATTCTTCTACTAGTTATTTAAAAAAAAAACAGATTTTAGAAGCTACTGTTTTGCTTGAATATACTGTTTCGAAAAAAAAAAAAATTTTAAAAAAAAAAATTTTAAAAAAACAAAATCGAAACTACTGTAGCAATTTCGTGATACTGTAGCAAAAGTATTGTCACTTTGAAAAAAACAAATTAAAAAAAAAAATCGAATTTTTACTGTAGCATTTCAGCTACTGTAGCAAAATAAAAAAATAAAAAAAAAATTATTTTCTTTATTCTTTGCTTAAGTATAAAATTAACGTTTGTTTACTTAAGTTGAGAATTTTTATTATTTTTTTTTATTGTTTATTGTATTATTTGTTTTTAAGTAATTGATACTTCTTGAATTTTGTAGGTAATATTTTTTTTTTTTTTTTGAGATTACATAGGATAAACAAATACTTGGATTTATTTGTGGCAACTTCACTAGCATTACTGCGGAATCCAAGTAAGTACATCTATCTTTAGTAAATAGTATTTTGTTTTTAGATTAGGTGAACATAATTTTTATATAGTTGAAATTTTGCATGCTACCTTTAGGTTCACACTTTCTTCAAATTTATTTTTGTTATTTATTTTATTTTATTTCGTTTATTTCTTTATTTATATAAAAAATAAAAAAAATAAAAAATAAATTATTAAAAAAGAAGAAGAAAGTTCACACACTCACTCCCTTTATTTTTATTTTTGTTGACTTGTTTGTATGTGCATTATTAATTTAGCATTTTGCATAAATCTTTTAGTAAGGGCATTAACCCTCTAACAAGATAAGGATTGGATTTCATCACCAATTCCTTGCCCATTAGGTTAAAAATCTCCTTACATTTGTATACCCTTGGCTAAATTTAGTTTAATTTAAAATCAAGTAGACGTTGGCCAATAGGTTTTCATATAACTCATAGGATCCTCTTGGACATTGTTAAACTTTTGGTAACTCCAGTGAGTCACTATCAAATTGATAAACGGTAGGACAGTTCTGTCTAGTAGTGTGGCTGACGCGGCATTAAGCAGGTCTAGTGCCTCGCCACACTTTCCTGGGAACTACTTCGTTGTTAGTTTGATGGTCCTTAACTGGTCATCCACTAGTTTTCTCTGAAAAAGAGTAGGAGCTGTCTAACTAGGTGAAGATTATTTTGGAATTAGTCCTAATAATCTCTCATATAGGAAATTAAAAAAAAATAGAAATCACTACCCTTGAATTAAATTTCAGATAAAGAAAATACTTGTTTTGGTAGTGTATTTATTGATTCATGGAGTCTTCCTAGTGCATGTTAGGTCGTCGATCTCTAAAATCAAAGTTGTCCCCTTTAGATCTAGAAATTGAGAGAACTTTTAGAAAATGTGTAAGGAATTCTAGTGTTGGAAAGATCATTGAAGTCAAGATGGAGGGAGAACATAATGAAGTGAAAGCCCTTAAGGATTATTATACTCCCGCACATATCACAAATCCTTCTTGTATTGTCTTGCCTGCTACACAACATGCCCATTTGGAGATACGGGCAGCAGTAATCAATTTACTGCCGACTTTTAGAGGTTCAAACTTTGAAGACCCATACCTTCATTTTAATGAATTTTTAGATATTGTTCCACCTTGAATTTTCAGAATATTCCCGAAGAGTCAATTAAGATGAGGTTATTCCCGTTCTCTTTGAAAGAGAAATCCAAGTCTTGGTTATATTCATTGGAACCAGAATCAATCAAATCTTGGGATGAACTCTGTAAAAAATTCCTCACCAAATTCTTCCCTAGACATAGAACTAATTCCCTTCGCCGAAATATCATGGAATTTGCTCAAAACAAAAGTGAACAGTTTTACATGTGTTGGGAAACATTCAATGATTTGCTACTTAAGTGTCCCCACCATGGTTTTGAAAAATGGCGTTTAGTTGAATTCTTTTATGATGGATTATCAGCTCAGAATCGTCAACTAATTGAGTCACGAGGTGGGGTAGATTTCATGTCTAAGAATAAGAATGGGGCTTGGAAATTTCTAGATGCGTTAGCCGAGAGTTCCCAACATTGGGAATACTCAGGGAGGGTTGAGAGAAGAAGTTTACCAATGTCTATGGATACCAAAAAGGGAGGAGTCTATGAAGTTAGTGAGGGAACTGATTTGAGTGCAAGTATAGCTAGTCTCACCAGAAAAGTGGAGGCTATAGAGATGAAAAATGGAAAAAGTTCTTCAGTCCATGTTATTAGTGAGACATGTCAACTTTGTGAGAGTCCATCTCATACTGCTCAGACGTGTCCCTCTATAGCATCATTCCATGAGTGTATAACTGAACAAGCTAATGCACTAAACGACTATAAGAAACCATTTGGCAGTCCCTATTCTGACACATACAACCCCAATTGGAGAAATCATCCTAATTTCTCATGGAGTCAAAATCAGCCTCGGAACAACTCGGGTATGTAATATATGCAATCCCAAGGGCAACCACCAGCATCATATCCTTCCATGTCCCAAAATTCTCATCCATATGTCCCCCAACAACCAAGGAAACAAACACTGGAAGATACCTTACAACAGTTCATGCAGCAAACTAGTCAATCGATTTCTAAATTAGAAACACAGATTCGCCAGTTAGCCACTGTTGTAGGAGAGAGGGAAAAATGAAAATTTCCTAGTCAGCCCATTCCCAACCCAAAAGGTCAATATCATGTGAGTGAACAGTCAACCTCTGGTCCAACTGATCAAGTCCAGTCAATCATAACTCTAAGGTCAGGCAAACAAGTTGACAATCAAGTCAAAATTCCAAGAAGGGAAACTGTGAAAGGTAACCATGAACCAGAAAAGGAAAACAAAATGGAATCTCAAGTTGACCCAAAAGTCCAAATTCCCAATCTTGTCCCCAATTCTCTAGTAGAACCTTCAGTTAGGAACTTTATTCCTACTACACCATTTCCTCAAAGACTCCAAAAGCCTAAGAAGGGGCATCATTACAAAGAGATTATGGAAATATTTAAACAAGTCAAAATCAATATTCCATTTCTCGATGCAATTCAACAGGTCCCCTCTTATGCTAAGTTTTTGAAAGATTTGTGTACGGTTAAACGGGGATTGAATGTGTATAAAAAAGCCTTCCTTACAGAGCAAGTAAGCTCAATTATCCAGCACCGCACACCACCTAAATTCAAGGATCCCGGTTGTCCTACAATGTCATGTACAATAGGTAACCAGATAATTGAGCAAGCTTTGCTTGATTTGGGTGCGAGTGTAAATCTGTTGCCATACTCTGTGTATGAGCAACTTGGTCTTGGTGATTTGAAACCCACAAAGGTAGTGCTACAGTTGGCAGATCGTTCAGTCAAGGTACCTCGTGGTATCATTGAGGATGTGTTAATTCAGGTTGACAAATTATTCTTTCCAGTAGACTTCATAGTCTTAGACACTCAACCTGCGGCTAATCCCAATAGCCAAATTCCTGTTATCCTTGGTCGACCATTCCTAGCCACTTCAAATGCTTTAATCAATTGTAGGAATGGTGTTCTAAAACTTTCATTTGGAAACATGTCTGTTAAGCTTAATGTTTTTAATGTGAGTTGACAACCATCAGAATCTGAGGATATGAGTGATGTGAATCTAATAGAGAGTCTAGTACAGGAGACTTTTGAACATTGAAGTTTTAATGATCCTTTAGAGGCATGTCTAAATCACTTTGGGTATGATTTTGATCTGGATAGTGCTGATGAAGAAGTGAATACCTTGTTAGATTCTTTCCCTTTTATGGACATTGAGAATTGGAAAGCCAAGGTAGAACCCCTTTCATCAATTGAATCTAAACATGTCTCATCTGTTGAGTCACCTCCAAAATTCGATCTGAAAGTTTTACCTTCTGAACTGAAGTATGCCTACTTAGGTCCAGATGAGAGTCTTCCTGTCATCATTGCTTCTGAGTTAAATAAAGAACATGAGGAAAAATTCTTAAATGTCCTTAGGGAGCATAAATCGGCTATTGGGTGGACTATAGCAAACATTAACGGTATATCTCCATCTGTGTGCATGCATCGTATCCATCTTGAGGAAAATGCTAAAACTTTGTGAGAAATGCAAAGACGACTTAACCCTAACATGAAAGAGGTCGTTAGGGCAGAAGTCTTGAAGTTGTTAGATGTGGGGATCATATATCCTATTTCCGATAGTTCTTGGGTAAGTCATGTTCAGGTCGTGCCTAAGAAATCAGGTATCACGGTAGTCACAAATGATGTCAATGAGTTAGTACCGACCCGAATGATTACTGGATGGCGAGTGTGCATTGATTATAGGAAGTTGAACTATGTCACTAGGAAAGACCATTTTCCACTTCCTTTTATCGATCAGATGCTTGAGAGATTAGCCGGTCATGAGTACTACTGTTTCCTAGATGGTTATTCTGGATATAACCAAATTCCTATTGCACCTGAGGATCAGGATAAAACCACATTCACTTGTCCTTTTGGAACATTTGCCTATAGACGTATGCCATTTGGATTATGCAATGCACCTGCTACTTTTCAGCGGTGTATGCTCAGCATATTTTCTGATATGGTAGAACATTTTCTTGAGGTGTTTATGGATGACTTATCCGTGTTTGGCTCATCCTTTGATGAATGTCTCATTCATTTGAAACTCGTGCTTACACGTTGTGAGGAGAAAAATCTGGTCTTAAATTGGGAGAAATGCCATTTTATGGTGAAAAAGGGAATTGTCTTGGGGCATGTTATTTCAAAGAAGGGTATAGAGGTTGACAAGGCTAAGGTTGATCTGATTTCCAATCTTTCACCACCACGTACGGTCAAAGAGATTAGGTCATTCTTAGGTCATGCTGGATTTTATCGTCGATTCATTAAAAACTTTAGCAGCATTTCTAGACCACTTTGCAATTTACTTGCTAAAGATGTTGTTTTTGTCTTTGATGACGAATGCCTGAAAGCCTTTGAGAAGCTCAAAACATTGTTGACCACAAAAACTATCATGAAGCCACCGAGTTGGGATGCACCTTTTGAGATTATGTGTGATGCATCTGATTATGCAGTTGGAGTTGTGTTAGGGCAGCGTGTGAATAGGCTACCCCATGTGATCTATTATGCAAGTAAGACATTAAATGAGGCACAACTGAATTACTCTACCACTGAAAAAGAATTGTTAGCAGTTGTGTTTGCATTAGACAAGTTTAGGTCCTATATGTTAGGGTCTAAAGTCCTCATTTTCTCAGATCATACTGCACTTAGGTATTTCTTTTCTAAAAAAGATTCTAAGCCGCGTTTAATTCGATGGATCCTATTGCTACAAGAGTTTGATCTAGAAATTCGAGATAAGAAGGGGTCTGAAAATGTAGTAGCTGATCACTTGTCTAGGCTCATTCTTGAGACATCCTTAGACTCCATGCCTATTCTTGAGTCTTTCCCTGATGAACAACTCTTTGTTGTATCTGAGTCACCTTGGTTTGCCGACATTGTGAACTATCTTGTCATAGGTCAAATGCCTTCACATTGGACTAAGCAAGATAAATCCAAATTCTTATCTGAGGTTCGTCACTTCTTTTGGGATGATCCGTACTTATTCAAGTATTATCCTGATCAGATTATTCGAAGATGTGTCCCCAATTGTGACCAAACTAGTGTAATCTCCTTTTGTCATGATCATGCATGTGGAGGTCATTTTAGTTCAAAGAGAACAGCTGCAAAGATATTGCAATCTGGATTTTACTAGCCCTCAATCTTTAAAGATTGTCATTCTTATTGCTTAGCATGTGAGCGATGTCAAAAGTTAGGGAGTATTTCACGTCAAAATATGATGCCTTTAAACCCAATTCTGATTATTGAAGTTTTCGATGTTTGGGGCATTGATTTCATGGGACCATTTCCTAATTCATTTGGCAATTTGTACATCCTTGTCGCAGTTGATTATGTGTCTAAATGGATTGAGGCAATTGCATGTAAAACTAATGATCACAAGGTGGTAGTCAAGTTTTTGAAAGATAATATCTTTTCACATTTTGGTACACCCCGTGCTATTATTAGTGATGGGGGGAAACATTTTTGCAATAGGGTTTTCGAAGCATTAATGAGAAAATATTGTGTAACCCACAAAATTGCACTTGCTTATCATCCCCAGACTATCGGTCAAGTTGAGTTATCCAATAGAGAGATTAAACACATTTTGGAGAAAACAGTTAACCCAAATAGGAAAGACTGGTCCTTGAGAGTTAGTGATGCATTGTGGGCATACCGTACTACATTCAAGAACCCCATTGGAATGTCTCCTTACCGAATGGTGTATGGTAAAGCTTGTCATCTCCCAGTTGAGTTAGAGCATAGAGCCTTTTGGGCTATTAAACAACTCAACTTAACCTTGACAAAGCAGGAGTCCATAGGAAGCTTCAGTTGAATGAGTTGGAGGAAATTAGGAATGATGCTTACCAGAGTACAAAAATCTATAAAGAGCAAATGAAAATAAGGCATGACAAAAGTATTCTTAGGAAAACTTTCACACCTGGTCAAAAAGTCTTGCTTTATAATTCTCAGTTGCATTTGTTTCTAGGAAAGTTGAGATATCGATGCTCTGGTCCGTTCATTGTTCGAATTGTTCATCCATATGGAGCCATTGAGATTGAAAATCCAAAAAATGGTGATGTGTTCAAAGTTAACGGTCAGCGTTTGAAACCATTTTTAGAGTTACTTTCTCAAGAAGGGGAGGAGATCTCTCCTTCTTGGGTTGAACGATTTTTCGGGAAATCTGATTTTTAGGTACGATTTTTCGTTTAGTATTTTTCAGATTTGCTCCGTTTCGTTAGGCTATTACTAATGGGTGATATTGAATAGGATAGCAATGCAGTCATCTCGATCCGAGCAAAAGATTTTCGGACAACTTTACCAGCGGGCCTATTTTCGGGCACCGACACTGTTCACGGCGGGCCATTTCGAGGTTGTTCTGTAACTGTTAATTTAGGTGGGATATATTCTTAAAATATATCTAACTCTCACACTCGTGGCGTAGGGAGCTGTAGATTTTATTATTAATTATTTATCGAGCATCTTTTAAATATTTAGGAAATTATAATTTTCTTGCTACGGTGTATTTATATATACATGTGAGATCATGCTTATAGACATGATAAGAGAGTTTTCTAAACCCTAGGCATATATATATTTTATTTAAATTTTATAATATTAAGCATGCTTTAAAAATTTATAAAAATGATTATTTTGCCGGTTTCGTGGATTATGTGAATTTAAGCATGTTGAAATTGATCATGTGTATATGTGATTATTTGTGAGGTTATAAATTTCAAAGCATGCTAGAAGTGAATATATAAAATTTATGAATGTATATAAATATTTATAAGGAAGAGAAAAATGTGTACTTATAAATATATATGCGTGAAGGGAGTAGAAATTATTTAGTGGCCTTGAGAAAATGAACATTGATGATTAAAACTTGAAATTTATATCTCGAACCTAGATGTTAATCTAGGCCCCCTTTACTTGTAAATTTTAATAATTGGGTAAAACTAAAGGCAAAGATTATGAAAGAGATTATTATAAATTATTGTTCGATTTTATTACAAGCATGTTAAGTAAATTGGAAAGTCCCAACAAGTAAAGCATTGATAAATGAGTAAATAAACCTAAACTTAAATAGAGAAGTAATGGAATGAAAGTAAATACGTGATTGGCTGCTTATGTTCTACTCTAGCACTCCTGTGCTTTTGATGATACGTATGTGGAAATATCTTTTAAGTTGCGACATATAGACATTAAAATGCATTTCATGCAAGGCATGGAGTGTATTGGCGTCTTAGGACGAGTTTGGTCTTTCTTTCTCAAATCCTGAGTGTTCTTAAGATGCCTTATTCCTGTATTGATGCCTCAAGGCGAGTTTGGTCTCTATTACCCCGGTTTATTAGTACTCCCTCGAGATATGTTGTTCCTATGGGATCTTATTTTTGTGTCAAGTGGTGTAGGCACTCATGTGATTTGCCTTAGTGGTATGTACATGAAGGAGCGGTCCTCCACTTGATTACGTGTTTGGAGTAGGAACTCATGTGATTTTCCTTGGGCGTATGCATGAGGGAGAGGACCTCCATTGATTCTTGAGCGGATGGGATAGTCACTCAAGTGATTTACCACTAGTGTGGGCATGAGCGAGCGGTCTTCCATCTGGCTCACTTGTTATCTTGATTCACTTATGATATCTTAAGTCACTTGCGATATCCGACTCACTGGTGTTGTCTTGACTCTCATTGTGACGTAGAGTCCATGTAAGGCTTGTTTCCTCTTGAGACTTGTGGTATTAGTGGTCTAGCCGGGTTGCATTTAGTTGAGGGACATTCCTTATACATTGCATTTTAGTGTTGCATTGCTAAGTGTTGTTGTGTGTACTTGGGGTTTTGCCTTATGACTTTTACATTGACTTACTATATTGACTTTGAGATTGCATTTCATAGTTAGTTCTGGATGTATGATTTGTGCTTTATAATCTATTTGACATGGTTATGTATTTCCCGTTTACTCCTTGATATCGTTATTGGTTATAAAGATTTGATTCCTGATTCCTTTGAAACTTAAATAAGCATATGCATTAACAACCATATAGGACATTTTGCATTTGGTGGTATATGAAGTGATGGAGTGGTCAGTATATCATTCTAGTTGAGATAAATGAGTAGTTGGTTTAGAAGTCTAACTGAATATGATAGGTTATCACTTTCCCTTTCCTTTGGACTAGTATTGTTTCCAACCTTGTACTATATTCTGCACCCCATCCATGGTTACACTTTGGGTTATCCTATATTTTACGAACCCGTTGAATGTAAATTAAGGTACCCATAAGGGTTTAAGTTATTATTCTCTCGAGTGGACCCTTGTTAATAGATTTAAGGCGGATTGGTCATGGCTTAAGATCGTGTTGGTTTTTCGTTTGCGGCATGATGCCAAAGTTGTTTGTTTATTTACTCTTTCTCTGGAGAGCTAGTGGTAGTATTGGAAAGTATGAGGTTGGTGACCTCTAGTGCATCCTTAATGCACGCTTTTTTTTTCATTTCTCCCTTGTCTTAGTCTCGGGTAAAAGACATGATACTGATTTATGCACACATAGTGCGATTTGTAGTACTTTCGGTGGGTTCGGAGACATTGGAACTAAACAGATTCAACCGGGTCCTAAAATTTTTCTTAAAAACCGCTTGAATCCTTTAGGGTTCAACATTTTTCTTTAAAAACCCGAGGGCCTCGGCATCCATTTGGGACTAATTAACTATGATACCCCTTTAGTGTGCCTCGATAGGCGGTGTAAATTGGATATTGTCTTTTAACTATTGAATCTGATTCAGTGGTAGAGTTTTCCACTTGTGTTACATTCGAGGTTTAGATTGTGGCGGTGTGTCCAAGCCATATGACTACTAGTTAGTTTTATAAGCTATCTTTACTATAATTTAAGTGAACGGATTCTTTAAGTGAACGGATTCTTTCACTAGTTATTGTGGATAAAAGGACTAGATTGAGGTTAGAAATTATGAGAGTGAGACTCTCTAGTAATGATTCGATAGCGGTGTTGTGTAGGAGTTGTGATTTAATTGTGGACGTGAGTATGGTTATCCCATTCTCGTAGTCCTAAAGAGTGACATATTTACCTCCTAGGGACTTTGAGCGGCGTGCTCGGTACATAGTGTGATAGATAGTTAGTTCTTGTAGTATCTCTAGACGAGAGTGCGTATTAGACTATTTGTGTACACCTATGCGGGTATGATTAGTTATCTACGAGATTTTACGTGTGTACATGTATATATATGTTATTTTGACATGTGTATATAGGTTGGTGATATTTTTATTGCTTTCTGTTATCTTGTGATTCTTGATATGATTTGGATTATTTATGGGGCTGTTTTGGGGTCTCGGTTTGGCGTGGGTGCCAGGTGAGACAGCTGACTGGCCTAGGATAGATGCATGCACATGTGATGATTTAAGGTTCCTGGCGGCTAGGGGTGTGTTTGTTGGGGATATTTGGTGAGCCGTGGTTTTTTGCTCACCCCCACACAGATTACAGGTTTGCAGGTGGATGCAGCAAGGCATGTTCAGCGGCGATGGTACGGGTGAATTGAGACGTTTTTTGAAGTAGTTTTGTTCCTTTTATCCGTAGTTATCCTTGTGTATTCTTATTTCTCTTGGGAGCCAATTTGTTGGCATATTCCCTTTCGTTGTATCTTTTATTTCGTGTATTTATTATTTTGGGGTGCCATTATACCTTTTCCGCATCGCCATGTGGCTTTCTTTATAATTTCATTTGAGTATTTGGGGCTCTATCAGTTTTAGAGGGGTTGTGTAGAGGTATCGGTGTTCTTTTCCACTACCTTGGCCCTAGTAGGTTTCTGAAATGTTGGGCTGCGTGCCATTGATTCTATTTCTATTATTATGGGCAGGTTATTCTGTTGTGTTGTTTTTGTATATCTGGATGTTCCATTTACAAACGGAATTCTGCCGGATTTTTGTTAGAAATCTCTTATGAGTTTCTATCAATCAGGTGGCATGGAATGCCTTGTTTTTATTCTTATTCCATGTATGTCGTTGTTGTTGTTGATTCTAGTAGTCATTTTTCGTGACGTCATATCTCAAGATTCACCGATTCTCTAGATTGGAGTCTTAGGAATAACAGGGCGCGACAACTTATTTTGTAGAGCATTAGTGTAATTTACATGTATGCACATACTCCTCTTTTTGTAAACATGTAAACAAATGATTAAATAGGTATCCTTGGTCGGGTAGCGTGTTATCCGAGTAGCTTACATTAATGTATGTCCCTTGGAGCGTTATACGAGGGGACTTTATTGTTTTGGTGCACTTCGGTGCCGGAAATGTAAACTATTTCATTTTGTCAAAAACTATGACATGTATCATCTTAGGGAATTTGAATATTAATCTACGAATGCTTCCTTTTAGTGTGGTATAATGGATTTTTGATATCGATATGATTATTAGGAGTTTGGTCAAAAATAACAATTTTCTAGGTTTTCAAACAACCCTTTTTGATTTGAATGGAAAAACCCATTTTCGCCCACCACCGTAGCCCCGACAAATTATCTTGTTTTAGAAATGGTTTTAAACTCATTTTGAAAAATATTTTGATTTTTATAAGCCGGTGGTAGTTAAAACGAAGATCGGGGGCAAGACGAATAATTTTACGAGATTTTAAGAAATAAAATTTACTCAAAGTTTGCATTTTTCATGTTTCCCGAGGTCTTGGTGACTATTTTTGAAACCCGAAGGTGAAAAACTCACTTTTTAAATATTTGTGATTTTTCAGGACTGAAAACGTCAAAATCGAACACTATATGAGAAAATTACATTTTTTGGAAAATTTTGAGGTTTTTGGGCGAATTACCCATTATGGCTGGGGGACATCTCCCAAAAAGGGAGATGTCGGAACTTGTAAATGGGATTCACCTATTTTTCTGGTGACATCTCACAATTTGCGAGATGTCGAAGCCTGTAGTTGAGTTGCGATGATCCATTTTCAAAAATTCGTATTTTCTGTTTCGTTACTCCGATTTCGGTCCTGTTTGTTTCTATGGTCTCCCCTATGTCCAAAGATTTGAGATAAAATTTGAAGTTTCTAATTTTCCCTTCAAAGGATTGTTTTAACCTTGGTTAAAGATGGGTACTTCAACTTTTTCTTTTCCGTCAGCGTTGTTTGATACTGTTTTCCAAATTTCATATCTCTCGTATCGTGACTTTGATTTAAGTTTCGTTTGTTCCTAAGGTTTTTGCTAGGTCCAAACATTATATGTGTACCTTGAAATTACTATTTTACCCTGAAATGACCGTTTTACCCTTGGGTAAACATGGGGTATTGGGATGATCCATTTAAAGGGTTGGTTGAGTCGTTTCACTTTCTTTTCGATCCTTAGTGATATTTTTCACATCTTTTAGACGTGGAAATTACTATTTTACCCTTGTATGGGTATTTGATGACTTAAGGAGATTTTATTTTTGTTTTTTTTCACTTCCGCATTCACTCCCTTAACTCTTAGGCTCGAGTTTCGAAATTCTAGGAAATTTGGGGCGTGACAGGGATCTTGCTTTGAAGAGTGTAGATTATCTCAATAAGGAATTAGCCGCTCTGAGATTAGATACAAATGAGAAATCTACACAAATTGAGGTTTTGGAAAGGAACTGAAGGATGTTAACTCAACTATTTATAAATGGTCTAGTGGAACCCTTAAACTTTATCATATGTTGAGTATAGCTAAATCTATGGGAAATACTAAAAGATTGGGTTTCGTAGGAACAATGGGTAATTCAAATATCATTACCAAAACTAACTTTGTTAGGGCTTCCAAAGTAACATCAAGTTCTTCTCAAGATAAATCTGATTGAAATCTTAATGTTCAATCTTATGTCAGAAAATCGATCAAGAATAAGCCTCCCTTTACCTATAAGTATCTTAAGATGTCTAATAATGCTTTTCAAAGATAGATTTGTTCCTATATGTCATTACTGTAGAGTGAAAGGACATATTCGACCCATGTGCTTCAAATTAAGAGGAAGAAATTTGAAGTCAATGATGAATCAAATAACTCAAAGAGGACCCAATGTTGAAAATCATATTAGAGTTTTGAGTAAGGAGGTAAAGAATTTGTTAAAGCTGACACTTAGAGCTTCGAAAATGAAAAAATCATGGGTAAGAAAATGTGAGCTAAACTGTTTTTTTGTTCACACTACTCTTAGAGCACATGATTCTAGTGCTTGGTATTTGGATAGTGGATGTTCTAGGCACATGACTGGAGATAAGTCATTGTTTGGTTTTTTTGAGGAAAGTAATTGTGGGATAGTTACTTTTGCAGATGGAAAGAAGTCTAAAGTTCGAGAAAGATGAACTATTGTGGCTTCTAGTATGCCTAAATTGGAAGATGTGCTTTATGTTGAGAGCTTAAAAGCTAATTTGCTTAATATTAGCCAAATTTGTGATAATAACCATAACGTCAATTTTTCTCCCGATAAATGTTTAATTATTGATTCTTCTGAAAATTGTGTTATGGAAGGTATGTGGTCATCTGACAACTATTATTGTATTATTCCTAACCCTAAATTAGCGTGCAATAATGTTAAACTTGGTGAGATAAAAATTTGGCTCCAAAGAATCGGACATGTTAAATTTTGTGATTTAACTAAGATTACTAAAAGTGGAATTGTTAAAGGTGTTCCTAAGCTTGGGTATGGAAAAGGTGTTGTGTGTGGTCCATGTCAAAAACCAAAGCAGACTAAATGTCAACACAATAAGACTAATACCATAGGTACTTCTAGACCCTTAGAATTATTGCATATTGACTTAATGGGATCTACTATGACATTAAGCAAATGAGGTAAGAAGTATATTTTTGTGATGGTTGATGACTACTCTAGATATATATGGGTAGGATTTCTGAGTGAAAAGTAGCACAAAAGACCCTGAAACATACTTAAACACACCAATCGGATAAAAATATCTCATTACTCAATTAAAGAGACTAATAAAGGTTTAATTAATGCCCAGAATATCGAATATTCTGGGACCTTGGCTAGAGTATTTCCTCTTTTTAATTTTTATTGTCAATCTTAACCACATTTGCCTTTGAGATTATTAAAGAATTCCCGGATTTATTTTCAAATATACGGTTATTTTCTTTAATCCTCAACATGACAATCAAGTCTTCGAGCCCTATTTCCTTACGCTTATGCTTCAAATAAGTTTTAAAATATTTCCAAAGTAGGCGACGATTTCTCAATAACTGCAGCTACTTGAAATGACTCACACAATGTCATATTGTCAGCAAGTATTTCATGCATAATCAATTGAAGCTCTTGCACTTGGCTCATCACAATCCTGGAGTCCACCATTTTAAAGTCCATAAATCGTCCGATCACGAATTTCTTTAAACCAGCATCCTCTGTTTTATACTTCTTTTCGAGTGACTCCCATAACTCTTTAGCAATATTAATTGGACTATACACATTATATAATGTGTTGTCCAATCCATTAAGGATGTAGTCCTTGCATAGAAAGTCTCCTTGCTTCCATGCATCAACAACTCCAATTTTCATTTTGTCAGTTTCACCCTCTTGTAAGGTAGAAAATCATCTTTTGTTGCCACCTTTTGAACTCTACCCCATTAAACTTTTTAGGCTTTTCTCCATGACTGACAGGAACAATAGGCATAGTTATAGCACTACTACTTACCATTCGTCTGTTATACAATATACATACCACAATTTAATATTCAAATAATACTATACTTATAGAATCTATCTTAAGATTGTTGTCATGTATGTGTGTGACTAATATATAATATTAACACTACTATAGTATTATTATTAATATAACATAATGTTTCACAAAATAAATATATCTATATTTAATGCAGCACAATATATATATATTTATATTTATATAAATAACTATATATTCTGTAATATATATTTATACTATATAATAAAATTATATATATATTAAACATAATATAATAATATATATATTAAACAAAATATAATATTAAAATAAAAGAACGTGTTAGGCCGAGTCTATAATTAGATTCTATGTCCTTAAGACAAATTTTCCCTGCTACGGTGCTCACGGTCTTTATAGCATTTGTCTTCCAGGATACAACGACATTCCTTCTCCAATAGCAGCACTACAAACTAGAGAATAGTCGAACCACTTTTATGTTGTACTCTGAACTATTATAAATATATATGTATATATGTATATGTATATATGCATGAAGAAAGAAGGAAGAAATGAGATCTTCGGAATGAGGATTGCAAATGAAATTTAACTTGTGACAAAAGGCACGTTAAATTGCCACAAATACTAAATTTTGTGGCAAAAGGTAGATTAAATTGACACATTCATAACAAAAAATCAACTAAATTGGCACAAAAATTAAATTTGTTGCAAAAGTCAAGTTAAATTGGCACAAAAATTAAATTTGTGGCAAAAACTAAACTAAATTGTCACAAACTCTAAATTTTGTGGCAAAAGCTAAGCTAAATTGCCACAAACTCTAATTTTTGTGGCAAAAGCTAAGCTAAATTGCCACAAGTGCTAAAATTCGTGGCAAAAGCTAAGCTAAATTGCCACAAACTCTAAATTTTACGGCAAAAGCTAAGCTAAATTACCACAACTGCTAAAATTCGTGGCAAAAGATAGGCTAAATTGCCACAAAAACTAAAATTTATGACAAAAGTTTAGTTAAATTGCCACAAACACTAAATTTTGTAGCAACAGGTATTCTAAATTGGCACAAACACTAAATTTTGTAGCAAAAGCTAAATAAAATTACCACAAACACTAAATTTCGTGCCATATGTGCTTTGTATACATGTGTAGAAAAAAAAAAGGAAAAGAAATAGATAATGGATTGTACAAAAAAAGAAAAAAAAAAGGTGTTGAACTAATAAAAAAGGTCGGATTACAATCAAAACCCCCACACTTTACGCTCTCTCTCTCTCCCCGATCTACCCCAACTATACAGATATATATATAAATAGTTCTATACACACATAAATACACACAGACCCAAAAACCATTGTTTGGACAGCCTATTAATTGTACTCTAGAGCTTTTAAAATAGTCAAATGTAACAATACAAGTACTTTCAATACTATGCCTTTTTGGTTTTCAATATCATATACAACTCAAATACTAATAAGTAATAACCCCTAGTTTAGATGGCCTGTGGAATCTTTTGGCGGCACTCATCAGGATAGAAGCAGCACTTGGGGACGAGCTCCGTGTGATGTGTGGTTAAGATACTACAAGAAATCTTATATTTTGCCACAAAAATAAATGTGTGGTTAAAATTAATTTTTTGGTACAAAATTATATTTGAGGAATGCTAATTGCACTTGCATATACGACTATAATTCCACAATCGCATCTTTTGATTGGGCAACTGTAAATGCAGAAAAATACACAATAATAATTGGGGTAAAAAATTGGATCCTTTATTCCATACTTCATCACATATTTATACACAATTTGGTCAATGGGTCCAATCTCTTTCCCAAGTTAATCAATCCCTTAAATCATGGGTTTTGATAAACCTTTTTCCTTTATGGACTCTATAATCCATAAATAGGATAACTCCCTAATTTGTGGATTATTTATCTTCTAGAAATTTCCATAGGCCCATTATCTCTTTAGCTCACTTGTTTCCGGCTCATCCGTCTTCGGCGCATCTGTCTTTGGTCCATCCGTCTTCGGCCTAACAGTTCAGTGGCCCATCCTTGTTGGATCATATATTTATTTTGACTATTACATAGGCCCCTGAAGTTATGGGCTTTATGATTTTCTTTTTAAAGCCCATGACCGAAAATTTGAATACCACTATACACATATATACATGCACTTTATGGGAAATGATGGTTAGTGGGCTGTCAATCATTATTAAGCATTTATTGACATTTGAAATGAATGGCCATTACTTCCTCAATCTCAGCACCATGACCGCTCATCATGGGTTGTGCGACCTTCGGGCTTCGTGCAGTCTTTTGGCATCCTTCTCTCCTCCTATAACCCCCCCCCCCCCAAAGCTACTTCATTTCTTCATTCCTCACTTACAACTATTCTCTGCTCTCAACTTCCATCTCTGAAGCACGTCTTTCTCGACTCCCTGAAATCTTCTTCATTTGGTCAGTTACAAATCCTCCAGTAGCACGGTAGTCTGCTTCCACCCGAAGCCTTCCCTGACGCATCACTATTATCTGAGTAAGTCAGACGGTTTCTTCCTTTTTCTTTACTTTCACCTCTGCCTCCATTCTGTCTCTTCTACCTTTCTTGGCATTATGTTTGGTAGCGACGACACCCGGTCGGTAGAAGAGGTCGTTCTGTCCTCTACTACTGGTACCAATCCCACCAGTAGTGACAGCCCCCAGTCTACTCGCCAAGGAGCCCCAAAAACAACTCCCCAAAACACCGATCTTCCGGGTTCGTCAACTAATCCGGAATCACCTATTTCAACGGGTCCAACTGAATCTCTAAACCCCAAGTCCTCTGAACCATTTGTGGTGGCCCCACTTAAGAGAGTCCGTCCTAAAGTAGATGTCAAACATCTTCGGGCTGAGACCCAAGTACCTGGGGATGTTGATGTGGCCCCCTACCTAGGTTACCTTGATTTCACCAAGAGTCATGGACTAGCACCCGGTAGCATTCTGCTATCGGCTGTTCACCTTAGGGTTTTAAGGTTTCCCTTCCACCCTTTCTTTTACTATGTGTTATTCATGTTAGGCTTACATCCTCTTCAACTGAACCCGAACAGCCTTAGAATTATGTCTATGCTCCTGTTGTACAATAGGGATCTGGACCTTAACCTAGGTTTAGCCGACCTGCTCCTCTATTACTTTTTCCAAAATGCCAGAGTGAGTAAGGGTAATACAATCTCTTTCCCTTTCACGGTCGGAGGATATGCACTGATACCGAGAAGTCTGATAAGGGATGGAAAGAGAGAATGGTGGTTGTGAGTGGTAACTGGTCTTACCCATTCTCTTGTATATTCCTGATCCCAACCACATTCGGTGTCATTCGTCTACCCATCTACCGTCCCCTTCATAAAGCTTCTTATCTTTGTGAATACTGTGATCTATACCGGGGGGATTATACATATAAGTTTCTTGGTTATGAGAATAAGGACATCCCCCTGTCCTTCATAAAACAACATATAGGCCTCCTGAAAACCCATATCTGGGACAAAGCCCAATCTGCTACTGACCTGCTGACTTTCCAAAATCTGGAGTCAATTTCTAATATAGGCATTGTTGTTGACAAGATGGACTTGCCTGACAAACCTCTTTCTGCCAGACGCCCTCAAGTTCCCGGAGGGTTTACCTTGGTAGATGTTGTACCGTTCTCAACAGCACCTCCGACACCTCCAGTACCTCCGCCAGCGCAGAGTCTGGTTGCCCCGCCAGCACAAAATCCGGTAGCTCCACCCCAGCCTCCATCAGTTATCAGAACTCGATCCAGTACAAGGAGTGGAGTGGCCAATAAGAGGGCCAGAACTCAAGCTGACAATGCTTATACAAGTGAAACCCCTCGAGTTCCGGAGGCATCCCGTACTTCGATTCCCTGGGAACCGAAGTTCCTTCTGCTAGATGGGACTCCGGTCTGCGCCGATCAAATTACCCTTACCCAGCCAGAAGCTCTTCGAGCTATGGCAAAAGGGATCTGGATTCTAGCTGATAGGGTCGCTTAGTCCAAAATCTCCAGGATTGATCTGGCAAAGAAGACTTCCATAATGGTCATGGAGGTATAAACTTGCTCTTTGTCTTGGAACTTGGTTTATTACCCATTGCCACATTATGCACTAACATGTCTTTTTCGTGCAGCTTCTCTATGGGGTTCAGGCCTACAACAACATTGTGGAGTCTGACGTTAAGGAAATGGCCAGTATGAAAGCCCAGATCAGGAAAAATGATACCCATCGGGTTGCTTTAGTCAAGGAGGCAGATGGCATTTGCTAGACCGTCTCAGAGTAGAAGAACCTTCTGGAGAATGGCGAGGTGGAGAAGCGGGCCCTGACAGCTAAAAAGCTAGCCTTGGTTGTTGATCTTGAAGAAGTGAAGGCAATTAACCAAAAGATGGCAACTGAAAAGGTAGAATCAGATAACCTCCTGGCTCTTGAGCGGGCTAAGGTTGAAGTGTGCCGCCTGGAAGGTATGTGTTGGCCACATATTGATACCTTGAGAGGGGTGAATAGGGTCAATTACAAACTTTGAGTCTTTTTCGGTTTGAATTTGTTTTAACAAAAGTAATCTTTGTAGAACTCTAGTCAAACATTTAGTTAGATAGATGATCCTTAAGTGACTACCTCATTTCATACTTTGAATCATGAACAATAAATTGCATTACCAAATATATACATAATGGATTCAAGAATGAGAACTAGTTCAAGCATTCATTACAACTTAATATGTATAAGCACTTTTCTTACATATGTATAGAAATTCAAAGCTCACTTCCTCACATACATAAAGTCATAAATGAAATACTCAATTAAAAAGCTCAACTCAAGTATGAATAATGAATCACAAGAAGAAAATATGAATGATGCTCATGTGGTGATTCATGTAGGAGTTTTCTACCCAAAAATAATTTCAAAATTGAAGCACAAATGATAGATTTTTCATACTCCTATCTCCCTCTTTTCTCTTAACCATTTTTGCCTCATATAAGGCATATATATATAGTATTGGAACACAATATAGCCATTTGGGGGTGTTTGGGAAAGTTTTGGAACACTTTGGATCCGAAACTAGCCGTTAGAATTCAAATTCCAGATGAGGCAATCGACTGGGTGTTTTGGGGCAGTCGGCTAGGTCTTCAAAAATTCATTCCGAAATTTATTTGTAACTCTCTGACTCAGCCAGTCGACTGGGTCAACAGGCAGTCGACTGGGTGGTTACCTAGTCGACTGGGTTGTTTAGTCCAGTTTCGACACAGTTCACTCTTTTGGTCATATCAGAGTTCCATAACTCGGATAAAGGCTTTCTTTAGATTTTTGGAAAGAAAACTTCAATCTCTTGAGTTTAGGCTTTTGAATCACTCCATTTGACACATGTTGGAGTGCGATATGGTCGTTTGAATGTGACGCTTCATTTTAAACTTCTAACCCACTTGATGGTTTTTCGTGAAATCTTTTGGGATTTTTCCGAAATGACTCTTAGAAACTTATTCAGGTCCTTAACATGCCTAAATTCAATATTGAGATCATAAATTTTTTTTCCAATTTAAATAAATTCTCAATATTAGACAAAAGCTTTTCATAGTTTAACAATTTTGTTCAAAGCTTTAATATGCATCTAGAATCCATTTCAAGTGATATGAGTTAAGTTAATGGTTCTAGGACAACATCTTTATTGATTTGTTCCATAGCTTATGAAAGCTTGAACTAACTCAACTTTAGCAAAGACTAAATGATGTTCATAGTTTAATGCTAATGATGCAATGACTCATGAATGATATGCATGATCCTATATGCTATATGGTCAAGAGTTGAGCTTTCAAATAAGTTATTTCAAAAATAACTTTACATTTAATCTAGCACTCACCCAAGACTATTTTACCCATTTCTTTGATCTTCAATTTCTTTAAGCTTTGGGTTGATGTCTCCATTCTTGTCTCCAATGTGTTTTGAGCTCTAAGCACCTTTTCTTGATTTTCTCATGGATCCACTAGCTCTCTTAAGTTTATCTGAATGAATAACCTATTAAGCATAACTCAAGTAGACATTAAATTCACCACATTCAATGGTTTGTTATCATCAAAATGTCATGATTACCCATGGTGGAAAACCTTGGGTCAACAGTATAGATATGTACAACCGATATTGTACTATCTGTGACCTCCGATCGGCCAAAGCTTGGCGAGAGAGGCACGAAATGGAGCATATCCCTCTGGAAGCTAGGGAATTCAAGACCGCTGAGGAGTTTGATGGCCATATGGGAGTGCATGTTCCCTACAAAAATCCTCCCGCCTATAAAAATGAGAAGCGTTTTGCCGCTATTTAAAAGGGAGAAGAATATCACCCCCCAGATCAGTAGAATACGCTTCTTCTTTTTTAAGTTTATATGTACTTACCCTGAAGGGTAATTTTGTAATTTATTTATTTTTATTCAATGAAAAAGGGTTTTCATATCTCAGTATTTGTTTTGCTCTTGCTTTTCCTGCAATATTTAACTTTCGGGCATATGGCCCCTGATACTTGCTTCTTGTCATCTGGCTAGTTCATATTTTATGTTTGAACTTCAGCACTTATGCAAACAATTGAGCCTTCGGGCATATAGCCCCTGAGGCTTGTATTTGTCCTCTGGCCAGTTCAAATCAGGTTTGAACTTAACACTTAGGAATGTTTTAGTTAAAATGGAGCCTTCGGGCATATGGCTCCTGAGGCTTGTATTTGTCCTCTGGTCAGTTCAAATCAGGTTTGAACTTAACACTTAGTAAAATTTTAATTTAAAGTCGAGCCTTCGGGCATATGGCTCCTGAGGCTTGTCTTTGTCCTCTGGTCAGTTCAAATCAAGTTTGAACTTAACACTTAGGAATGTTTTAATTAAAATGGAGCCTTCGGGCATATGGCCCCTGAGGCTTGTATTTGTCCTCTGGTTAGTTCAAATCAGGTTTGAACTTAACACTTAGGAAAATTTTAATTTAAACATGGAACACTCGCAAAAAATAGAATGTATCTTTATTGAAATGAACTTGAGAATCGTGAAGCAGAGGTGCTGAACATCACCCACAAATGCTTTATTATAACTAGTAGAAGATGTCATAAGGGAGACATAGCTTTAGTGCATTTAGCAAAAGAAACTTCCTAGGGATAGTACCTCTTAAGCCGATAAGCGTTCTGAGAGTTGGACTCGATGCGGCCTGTTTCGTTCTTCCGTACCCGATAGGTTCCGCGTCCGATGACCTCAACTACTGTGTAAGGTCCTTCCCATGTCTCTCGCAATTTACCTACAATCCCAATATTTCTTTTGAGTACCATATCGCCTACCTGGAATTCTCTTCTCTTGACTTTCTGATTGAATTGTGCCCTGATTTGTTGTTGATAGACAGCCAGCCTTATCCCGACAACTTCCCTTATTTCTTCTAGGAGGTCCAGATCATGGGCAAGGTGTTGATTGTTTGGACCTTTCTCCCAGGCTTGACTTCTCAGAGTAGGTACTCTTAACTCGGTCGGGATAACTACTTCGGCCCTATACGCCATAGCGAAAGGGGTCTCTCCCGTTGGTTGCCTCGGAGTAGTCCGATAGGACCATAACACCTAGGGCAATTTCTCCAACCAGGCCCTTTTTGCCTCTTCAAGCTTTTTCCTGAGTGTATCAAAAATAGTCCTGTTTGTCCTTTCAGCCTACCCATTTCCCTGTGGATAGCCGACGGATGATTCCATGCTTTGCCAGGAATGCTTGAACTTTCTTGTTATCCAAATTGGTGCCATTATCCATCATTATAGTTCGGGGTAGACCGAATCTACAAATGATGTGGCTCCAGATGAACTTTATAACATGGCTTCCTGTGATAGTGGGGTACGCCTCAGCTTCTACCCATTTGGTAAAGTAGTCTGTAGCCAAGAAAATATGGGTGGTAGATCGTATCGCTTGCGGGAGATGACCCACAATATCCATACCCCATCAGGCAAAGGGGTGAGGGATAACTGTTGGGTTCAGTAACTCCGGAGGTTGATGAATGGCATCTCCATGAAATTGGCACTTTTTACAGTGTCGGGTGTAGACCTCAGTGTCCCTTGACAGATAGGGCCAGAAGTATCCCTGGGTGAGAACTTTATGGGCTGAGAATCTTCCTCCGGAATGATTACCACAGGCTCCTGCATGAATCTCTTCCATGACTGCCGAAGCTTCGGAGGGCGTGAGACATCTCAAGTATGGCCCGGAGAAAGACTTGCGGTATAGTTGGCCGTTGTAGAGAGCATATCAGGCTGCCTTCATTCTTATTTTCCGGGCTTCTGATTTTGATTCAGGCAATGCACCAGTCTTCAAATAATCTACTATAGGGTCCATCCAACTTGGCTCCCATGGAATGACCATTACTTCTTCGGGAGGCTCCAAGCTTGATCGGACGATGAAGTCTATTGGTACATTTTTCTTGCCGCGGAGGCCTGGTTAGCCAGATGATCTGCTACGGAGTTATCCCCTCTGGGAATCTGTTTAAAGGTTATTTGTTGGAACCCTTCGGCCTCCTTTAGAACCAAATTCTTGTACGCTTCCATTTTCGGCTCTCGGGTTTCATACTCCCCATTTAACTGTCGTACAACTAACTGGGAATCACTTCGTACCTCTACTTTTTGTACTTGAAGGCTTCAGGCCAACTGAATTGCTGCAAGAAGGGCCTCATATTCGGCTTCATTGTTAGAGGCAGAAAACTCCAATCGAACAGCCTGTTGGAATTTAGTACCATATGGTGTTATGAGCTCTACCCCGATCCCTGCTCCGTTAATGTTTGATGATCCGTCCATGAACACAACCCATAAACCAGGCTCACTTTCTTCTAAGGAATCTGTAGTTTCTGTTTCCAACAGGAAGTCAACTACCGCTTGTCCGTTGATGGTCGTTCGGGGGACATAGGTTATGTCAAAAATCCTGAGTTCTATTGCCCATTTGGACACTCTCCCCGATAACTCAGGTTTCGCCATTATGGATCTAATCGGGGTTGCTGTTGGAACTACGATTGGGTGTGCTTCAAAATAATGTCGAAGACGTCGCTTAGCATTGATCAGTGATAGTACCAGCTTCTCCTGTTTTGAGTTGCGATTTTTCGCATCAGCAAGGGCTTTGCTGGTGTAAAAAACTGGTGTTTGGTACCCCTTGCCCTCCTTGACCAGAGCGGCGCTGGTAGATGTTGCAGATATGGCCAGATACAGGTGTAGCGGCTCATCGGCTTCTGGAGTTGCCAGTATATGAGGCTTTGCCATGTAGCTTTTGAGTTTCTTCAGGGCTTCCACTAGCTCTGGCCCCCAGACCTCTCCTTTCGCCGCTTTTATTGCTTGAAAGAACGGCTTACACCGATCGGTTAACCGAGAGATGAATCGACTGAGGGATGTTATTCTTCCAGTTAGCAGTTGGATCTCCTTCCGGGATTTTGGCTCTGCTGACTCCATGAGTGCTTTGACTTGGGCCGGGCTAGCTTGAATTCCCGTCCGATCAACTATGTACCCCAAAAACTGGCTTGATGATACCCCGAAGGAACATTTTGATGGATTGAGCTTCATTTTGTACTTCCTGAGGGTGTCGAACACCTGTTGCAGATCGGTCAAATGATCACTTTTTGCCTTGCTCTTGACCACCGTGTCATCAATGTAGGCTTCGATGGTCGATCCCATCATGCCCTGGAAGACTTTGTTGACCAATCTTTGAAAGGTTGCACCTACATTCTTTAGTCCGAAAGGCATAACTGTATAACAATATGTACCTGACTCAGTGATGAAGGTAATCTTTTCCTCGTCTTCTGGGTTCATTCGTATCTGGTTGTACCCAGATTACGCATCCAAAAAGCTTAATTGTTCGAATCCCGCGGTGGTGTCTATCATTTGATCGATCTTTGGTAAGGGGAAACAGTCATTCGGGCATGCTTTGTTTAGATCGGTGAAGTCCACGCACACCCTCCATTTTTCATTCTTCTTCTGGACCACGACCACGTTAGCCAGCCAGGAAGGATACTGCACCTCCTTAATGAATCCTGCCTAGAGAAGTCGATCAACCTCCTCAGCTATGATCTGGTTTCTGTGAGCCCCCATCCGCCTTTGCTTCTGTTTGACAGGCTTTGCGTTGGGGTCTACGTTGAGGGAATGTTGTCCTATTGACGGATCGATGCCAGTCATATCCATATGACCCCAAGCAAATACATCGGCGTTGGAGCGCAATAGGTCATCCATTTCTTCTTGTTCCTGAGTGTTGAGGCCGAAACCGATATAAGTCAGTCTTTCAGGATGATCAAGGTAAATCCAAACCTCAAGCAAAGGTTCAGCTGCTATTGATGACCCCGCACCATCTTCCTGTAATTGCTATTGATCATCGAGCACCGCTCTGGGTCATGATTCCCGTTCCGGTTCAGTCTTCTTCCTTAGACCTTTCATTGTGACAACGTAACATTCCTTCGTTGCTACCTGATCGCCCCTGATGTCAATTACATCAACTCCGTTCAGGTCAACACACCGCATAACTTGATGCATGGTTGAAGGGACTTCGTGCATCCAATGGATCCAGCATCTTCCCATAAGGAGATTATATAAAGGTTTGACATCCACCACCATAAAAGTTTCTCGGAACGTGCGCCTTGTTGTCACTGGCAGTTGGATCTCTCCCACTAGTTCCACTCTTCTGCCATCAAATCCGGATATCGGGCTTCTGGAAGGGACTATCTCCTGAGGGTTCATCTCTAACTTTTCAAAGGCCCACTTGGTGATAATGTTGGCGCTGCTTCCTGGGTCCACCATCACTCTCTTGATCAAGAAATTCGAGACCATGAGAGAGATAACCAAAGGATCGTCATGTTGATATTGAATGCCCCACATATCTGCAGAGGAGAAAGTTATACGGGCATCCTCTTTCGGGCTTCGGAAGTCGCTGACTTCCCCAACCCTTCGCAGCTTCTGGGCTTGACGTATTTGAGATCTACTGGCTTCCTCTACTTTTAATTGACTTAGTCCTCCATGAACCATGTGAATGACTCTTATGGGTTGTCCCATTGCCCCCTTGGCAAGTGTATGAGATGGATGATCTGATCGGGTTCCTTCCTTGGCAACATACTCGATCAGCTCTCCTTTTGCTATCATGGCTTCCACCTGTCTCCTGAGGCTTCTGCACTCGTTGGCGTGGTGTCCGTACTTGCCATGGAAGGCAAAGTGCCTCAACATATCTCTCTGGTCCATCGGTTGTGTGATGGGTGGTGGTGACCGGTAGATTCATTTACCCTTAGTCTCCTGGTATAGTTTGGCTAGGGTAACCTTCAAGGGAGTGACTTTGTCTTCAAACCTCTGGCGCTTCTCTGGGACTGGGAGGGCGCAGGAGGAGCGCTTGGTCCCTTCCGGTCTAGTGCCCGATCCTTTATCCTAGAAGGTTCAAATGCCCTAGCCTCTACGCTTGCAAAGGTTGTTCTTCTCTAGCGTATGGCCAACTCTTCCTCTATTCGGAGATGCCCTTGTGCCTTGGAATTGAGCTCTCCGATTTCCGCTGGTGGCCTTTTGACCAGGGACTGATGGAACATGGTTTCAGGGATCAGGGCCATTCTGAAGGCTTCAACAGCCGAATGTTGGTCACAATTATTAATTGTGGACATCTTGACATTGAATCACAAGATAAAACATTTCAGGGACTCGCCTTTTTCTTGGATCATGGTGAACATGCTTGAGATGGTCTTGTTTTATCTTTTGTTGCCGAAGTACTGGGCAATGAATAATTCACAGAGTCTGAGCCAGCTTTCGATGGATCGGGGTGGCTATTTTCTGAACCATAGTAGGGCTGCTTCGGTCAGGCTGGTTGGGAAGACTTTGTAGGGTAAAGCTTCGTTTTCGTTGTAGACATTCATCATTGTATGTACATGGTAGATGTGCTCCGTTGGATCCTTTGTACCGTCGAACAGGGTGAACTTCGGTAATCTAAACCTCTCCAGGTAGGGCACACTTATGATCTCCGCGGTGAACGGAGTCTGCACAGCGTCGATGGACGCCTCGAAGGCCAGATCGATAGGCGTCTGAACCTTCAGATCCTTCAGCACCTCCCTCTGGAATCTGTTCATAATTTCTTCCAACTTTCTCATGGTCAGAATCTCCTCGGGATTGCGCCCTCCAAGCACCTGTAGGGATGATTCTGCATGTTCCTCCCAATCGTTGTTGGATTTTACTTGGTGATTATCCCTTTCTAACCGGTGGCCTATGGACCGATCCTGCTGGCTGGACTGTTCATCGTTTTGGACCTCTTGAGGGTTCTGAAGTTGGGCCAGTTTTGCAACTAATTCAGTGTTCTGCCTTTCCAATTCGGCAATCCTCTCCTCTAGGGCTCGCCTAATCGGATCTTCTGCCTGCTGGCCTCCGTTTGGAGGTAAATCAGTTTGGTGTGAACGGGTGATCACCGCCATGGATGGTATGAATCTCAGCTTTTTCGTAGAGAATGGGAAGCTTATTGAAAAAGATTTCAATAATGGTGTTTCCCACAGACGGCGCCAATTGTGTAAATACAGAAAAATACACAATAATAATTGGGGTAAAAAATTGGATCATTTATTCCATACTTCATCACATATTTATATACAATTTGGTCAATGGGTCCAATCCATTTCCCAAGTTAATCAATCTCTTAAATCATGGGTTTTGATAAACCTTTTTACTTTATGGACTCTATAATCCATAAATAGGATAACTCCCTAATTTGTGGATCACTTATCTTCTAGAAATTTCCATAGGCCCATTATCTCTTTAGCCCACTTGTTTCCGGCCCATCCGTCTTCGGCTCATCTGTCTCCGGTCCATCCGTCTTCGGCTCATCTGTCTCTGGCCCATCCGTCTTCGGCATATCAGTCCAGTGGCTCATCCTTGTTGGATCATATATTTATTTTGACTATTACAACAACATACCTTTTGAATAATAAATATTGTTTTATTGGAGACACAAACATATTTAATGTTGTTTATTTCACTTTTTGTTTTGAAACTCTATCTTATCCATTCATTTTCTTCTCTCTTTATTACATACTAGTACTAATTTTTTATCACTTTAAAACTCTTTTCCACTACCCACTTGTTTTTTTTCTCTCTATTACTCCCTCTGGCCCAAATTGTAAGTCCTTTTTGGGGAATCCAATTTTTTGAGATGATGACTTGTATTGGTGTGATAGTGAATGAAAAATCAATTTTACCCTTGATCCCACCAAATAATGTGATGTTTATACTTTAGAGATTTTATAACTTGAATGATTAAAGGGTAAATTGGTAAATTGACTAATAAAGTGTCATTGACTTTATTTATTTTGGTAAACATTAATATATAGTTATACTCTTAAAGCCAAAAAGAAAAAATAAATAAATAGTGAATAATCTCAAATAATCATCTCTTTGTTTATACTAACTACTTTTTTATTTTTTATTTTTTTTTCTTTCAAAAATCCATTCCTACTAGTTGAGTTTTGAAAAAACGTTCATACTTGTTTTGGTAGGGAGCAGATTTAAATAAGTAATAACATTGAGGAAGTGTTTGTATAAGAGTTGAAAATATAAAGGATTTGTAATAATATGTAGGGTAATTTGCAGTTAGACCTCCTGAGGTTTCGGTCAATTGTAATCAGTGGTTGGTCAATGCAATTTCGGTCCCAAAGTCCCCTAAGGTTTCAATTTCGTTGCAATGACACCCCCTGGGCTAATGAAATGACTAACATGCCCTTTAATTGTCTCACTTATTACATTATAGTAGTATATGAAATGTGAAATTACCCATATGCCCAAACACTTCACCCCCTCTAAAATTAATAATTACACTTCCACCCCTTATTACAATATATATATATATATATATATATATATTACGAAAATTACAATTTGATTTTTTTTATAAAATTCGAAATAAACACATAAAATTCGAAACAAACATATAAAATTCGAAAAATATATATAATTTGTAAAAAAATATATAAAATTCAAAACAAACATATAAAATTCAAAAATATATATATAATTTGTAAAAAATATATATAAAATTTGAAAAAACATAGAAAATTCGAAAAGATATATAAAAGTTGAAACAATATATAAAATTCGAAAAAAACATATAAAATTCGAAACAAATATGTAAAATTCGTAAACAATATATAAAATTCGAAAAATATATAAAATTCTAAAAAATATATAAAATTCAAATATATATATATAAAAAGTGTGACTGAAGTTTAAGTGGACAAACCTCAGAGTCATTAGCCAAGGTAACAGATCCTCTCCAGCTCTCTGCAAAGTTATTTCAATTGCCACAATGGCGACACATGCCCTGTGATGGTGACCGAAATCAAAATCGATCCGATACTTTATTAAAATATTTTAAACAAAATTAAATATATTAATATTTGGATCAAAATTAACGGTTTGGTTTCGGTTCTCATTTTTAAATAACCGAAAGTATCTGTTCGATTCCGGTTTCGGTCGGAATCGAAAGCAAACCGCACCGTGAATATATTAATATTTGAATCAAAATTAACGGTTCGGTTTCAGTTCTCATTTTTAAGGAACCGAAAGTATCTGTTTGATTCAGGTTTCGGTCAGAATCGGAAGCGAACCGGACCGTGTGCACCCATAGTTAATTGATTAATTTTTTTATTTTGAATTTTATTTTATATAATTTTGATTAAAATATTAATATATTTAATTTCGATTTTTATCTTATATAATTTCGATTAAAATATTATTTATATAATTTTTATTTTATATTTATTTGTAGAGATGAAAAGTGATAGTGATGGAGAGAGGAAAGTGTAGAGAGAGAAAGAAATAAGTGTTGAATAAAAAATTGTTTACGAATTTTATATGTTTTTTTCGAATTTTATATATTGTTTCAAATTTTATATAATTGTTTGAATTTTATATGTTTTTTCAAATTTTATATATTTTTTACAAATTATATATATTTTCAAATTTTATATGTTTGTTTCGAATTTTATATATTTTTTACAAATTATATATATATTTTCAAATTTTATATGTTTGTTTCAAATTTGATGTGTTTATTTCAAATTTTATATATAAAAATCAAATTGTAATTTTCGTAATATATATTGTAATAAGGGGTGGAAGTGTAATTAATAATTTTAGAGGGGGTGAAGTGTTTGGGCATATGGGTAATTTCACACTTCATATATTACCCTAATGTAATAAGTAAGACAATTAAAGGGCATGTTATTCATTTCACCAGCTCAGGTGGTATCATTGTAACAAAATTAAAACCTCAAAGGATTTTGAGACCGAAATTACGTTGACCAGCCACTGATTATAATTGACCGAAACCTCGGAAAGTCTGACAGGAAATTACCCTAATATGTAATTGAGAGAAGGAAAACAAGTTCGTAATGGAAAAGAGTTTTAAAGTGATGAATGATTGGTATTAATAGAGACAGAATGACAACGAGTAGGTAATGTTGTTTGGACAGAAAAAGTGAAATAAACAACATTAAATATGTTTGTATATCCAAGAGAACAACATTTATTATCCAAAACGTGTGTTGCCCAATCACATGTGCGGAATCACAATCGCAATTGCGACTGTAATTTACATTTCTCATTATATTTTGTGGCCAAAAATATATTAATGGGCACAAACATAAAATTTTGTGGCAAAGTAACCTAAATTGGCACAAAAATTAAATTTATGGTAAAAAACAAGTTAAAATGTCACAAACATTAAATTTTGTGGCAAAAGGTAGACTAAATTGGCACAAACACAAAATTTGTGGCAAAAAAGTCAATTAAATTAGCAAAAAAATTAAATTTGTGACAGAAGTCAAGTTAAATTGCCACAACACTAAATTTCATGGCAAAAACTAAGCCAAATTGCCACAAACAATAAATTTTGTGGGAATTCCTAATCTAAGTTGCCACAAGCACTAACTTTTGTGACAAAAGATAAGCTAACTCTACAAGAAATCTTGCATTTTGCCACAAAAAATAATTGGTGATTAAAAGTAATTTTTTGGTACAAAATTACATTTTGTGGCAAAAAATATACTAATGGGCTTAAACACTACATTTTGTGGCAAAAGCTCAACTAAATTGCTACAAATATTAAATTTTGTGACAAAAGCTCAATTTAATTGCCACAGATACTAAATTTGTGACAAAAGCTAAGCTAAATTGCCACTAATACTAAATTCGTGGCAAAAGCTAAGCTAAATTGCCACTAATACTAAATTTGTGGCAAAAAGTCAACTATAATTTTGATCTTGAGTTTGTGTAATTTTACTTTACATTTAGGTAATAAAGAACTTCATAATAGTTTAATTTAGATGGTGATTCGATATTATTCTTCTAGAGTAGCGGACATGTGAAAGAATATAGTTTTATGTGCTTTATGCTTGTGAAACATTTGGAGGTATACAAATTTGTTAGTATTAGCTTTCAATTTCTTCTCATGATAATTATGTGTAAAATAACTTTATTTTGCTTATGTGTGTATATATTTTTTAATTTATATAATGTTTAGGGGGAAATGAATGTTCGTGTATATATAATGTTTGGGTGGCAAAATTAATTATTATTATTATTTTTTTTGCCACAAAAACATTTGTGGCAAAATAGGTTGTTATTAGCCACAAAAAATTTTGTGGCAAAATATATGATTATTTGCCACAAAAACATTTGTGGGAAAATATATGGTTATTTGCCACAAAAACCATTTATGTCAAAATTTATTGTCATTTGCTTTGAAAAAAAATTGGAGCCACGACTTTGCCACAAAATGTTTTTTGTGCCAAAAAATCTTTTACCACAAAAAATGACTTTTTAGCCAAAAAAATATTGTGGCAAAAATCTTAATTTCTTAGTGAGGGGACCCCGCCGCGGAGGAAGCGGTCGATTGTGGGAAAACCCAAATTCGGAGTTCAACCTTTGCTTGTCATAGATTTCTTTTATAAATGATGTTTGTCCCACAACGGTAGAAAAGATATTAGATTTTTTCTTTATAATTGAACAGTAGCTAGGAAAATTCAAATGGATCGTTAGAGAGTGAGGCAGAATGGAACCGAGTTCAGGGCTTCGGCTTCTGCTTGTGGGCTTGAGATTAGCCCGTTCAGAGGCTGCCCCCTGGTCATGTATGAAACTTGGCCCATCATGGCTTTTGGTTTAAAGACCAATTTCCTTTTCCCACTAGAGGTTGTTTGGCACATAAATTTTTTGTGGTAAAATAAACAATTATTCTCCACAAGAAAAAAGATAGTGGCAAAATTTATTGTCATTTGCCAAAAAAAAATAAATTTGTGGCCAATGAAATTTTATCACAAGGTCATTTTTTGTGGTGAAATATATTTGGGCATGGATTTATAGTCACGACTTAGCCACAAAAAAAATTTGTACCAAAAAATATTTTACCACAAAAAATGACCTTTTAGCCACGAAATATTTTTTGGCAAAATGCCTAATTTGTTGTAGTGAAATAAACCATCTAATTTTATGGAGAGAAAGAAAAATTAAATAAATGATTAGTCACATCAATGGAGATATATAAACATGTTGATTTAACATAGGAGTTGGAGTGAGGGTGAAAGTGAATGAGAGCTATGGAGAATATAAAGAGAGTGAAAATGTGCGATAGAAATGACGAAATAGTATATTTAATAGGATCGAAGAGATATTACTTTTCATTCATCACTTTTAACAGAATATATAAACTATATACACCTATTTAATTTAAATCAAGAGACACACTTATTTAATTTAAGTTAAGAGACACACCTATTTAATTCAAGTCAAAAGACATACCTATTCAATTTTTTATTTCAAATGTGAAAAAAAAAATGTTTAGAAATAATAGAGGTTACTTGTACTTTCATAAGTAGTATAGATATATGTATATATATACACATATGTATATAAAGCTATGAGCACGTTGGGGGCGTAGAGGTGATTGTATAGAATCTTATTTAGAAAAGGACTCACTATACTATTTTTTATACCATACTATAAAGTGGTTCCCTCAATGACGCACAAATGGTACTGAGTTTTGGGGCCTATTGTGTTAATACTCAAAAGATGGGACCTCCATTTAATAATATTCACTTGAATGAAGCTCTGTAGTGAATATCCAATAGAAATATAATTTTATGTTATTAATAATTTTTTTATTTTTAATTTTAGGGTAAATTGCAGTGACACCCCTTGAGGTTTCGGTCAATTCCACTTAGTGGTCGGTCACATTTTTGGATGATGGCACCTCCTGAACCATGAAATGTCTATAATACCCTTGGTTATTTTAATCACTTATATTATATAAATATCAAAAATGGAAAATGTCCCAAGTACCCTCATCTCATAACCCTACACTTACCCACTAACCCAACTAGGATTCATGTTCATCATTTTTCACACACCCTCACACTCTCTAAGATTCGTCATCACATTAATGGCTCACTTCCTCTAAATTTGTTTCCATTTTTCTCTTTCTCTCACTACAACAAATAAGGGAATTTGTGACGGAAAAAAATGTCACTAACATTCAATATTTTGTCACTAAAAAATTTCAATGACAAAAATATACTGTCACGACGCCGTCACAATAAAATGCGTTACAGATTCTCTACTGTAACGATTTATTTGTATTCGTTGCTAAAAGTTACTAATTGTGACAGAACGATTCATGTAATAAAAATAATATTAGTGACATATTTTTATTCCGTCACAATTTAGATATTTATTTATGACATTTTTTTTAGATGTCATAAATATTTTTATTTTTGACAATAATTTTTTGTGACTGATAATCTATTATTTGTGACACTATTTTTTTTTTTTATCACAATAAAGATGTACATCTAGAGCGTAGGATTAGAATCAATGCTAACTCTCTTCTTCTTGGGCTCATCACCACCGTTAACTTGTTTCATCACCACCGTCCTTTCTGGTTTGACTTACAACTTGGATTGGATGAAGAGACCCGCTCACTCTTTTCTCTTCTTTAACTCTGGCTCTTCAATTCGCCTCTGCTAAGCCATGAACCAATTATTCTGCAACTCTCCATAAAATATTCAAAGTCCCTTCTCCCTCTCTCCATAATATACAGACTTTTGCCTCACCCTCCAATCCTATTGCATCATCACCCAATTCCTCTATGCCCACCGCATGGTCAGGAAAAGGTCTGATTTTCATACACCTTCTGGTATTGCGCGCGGAAATTTGGGTGTTTGTGTTGTTCCATAAATGAATTGAGATCGAAACAGAGTTTGATGCATTGTAATGGAAACAAATTCAACCTTTAAAGTTGTTATATTTGATGATGGTGTCAAATATTAGACATTTTGATTCCTTAACTTACTATTGTTATATTCTTTCATTTCATTACTTGATATTTTTATATTTTTTGTGTGTTAAAGCATGTTTCAGGAGTAGTTATCTTCGGTGAATTAACCAAAGTGCATGTTCTTTCTATTAAAGAGGAGAGTCAAAGAGGCAGTCCGAGACTAAAATGGCTTCCAGAAAGAAAAAAATGGCATTTTCAGAAACCGTCATCTACATAAAAAAGTATCGTGGGTTTCAGGCAGTCATTTCGGTGCATTCACGAAGAAAAATGATTTTCAAGAAAACACCTACGCTTGTGCATAAACTTTCAGAATCAAAAAGTGGATAGAAAGTGTATTTTTACGCTTAAAGGTACGCTTGAGGGTACTCTTGTCCTACTCTTGAAGCGTAGGAAAGGTACGCTTGAAGCATAGGTAGGTTATGTTTGAAGCGTATCTACGACAAAATTTTGTGATTTTCGATGATTTTTGTCTGTTCTACTCTTGGTTCGACTCCAAGACGTGGCTGTTACTACAGATGTAACGCCCCGCATTTCATTTTTCCTTTTTGGAATTCTTTTTCAAGTGTTAACATTTTGTGACGTAATTTATTCATGACGTCTTGTGTATTCTCGGTACGTGTAAATTTTTCGCGTTTATGTTTTGGACTTAACGGGACGACATCGTGGACTTTCGTTTCCGATTTCAGGATTTATTATTGGTTGACAACCACATGAGTTCGTGGCAACATTTTATTGTTGGAGCTTCGACAATCTTATTGTATCCCCGAACGTGTTACCCTAGTTTATTGTAGACGCTTCGGGGTAACACTTATGTGAATTGCTTGTTATATTTTTATTTTGTAATTAATGAAAATTATTGAAAATGATTTTGGAAAAGAAATGACCGAAGGGTAAATGAATATTTTCATATTTAGAGCACTTAGTGGAAAGTGTAAGGGTAATTAAGATGAATGATGACACTCTTGTAATTAATCCTAAGTTGAGAATAAATTGACCATTTCCCATTTTCAAGTGGTGTCTCACTTATAACCATTGATCTTCTTCTCCCATATTTGTTCTCAACCCTTAGATCATAGGGTCTTGTTTGGATGACACTTAAATGCAAGAATGTATTATTCTTAGTCTTTCACTTTGTAAGACTTCATATCAACCCTTGGATCCTTTATTCATTTTCATTGCCTTATTCTCAACCTTTGGATGTTAAGGCCTTGTTTAACAAGTGTATAAAGGTGGTGTGTTTTGGTTTAAGTTTTCCATTGCAAGACTTATTTCTAGCCCTTGGATCCATTTATTTTTCCCCATATTTGTTTTGGACCCTTGGATGGTGAGAGTTGTGAGTGGAGAATCTCTACAACTCTTAGGATTGGCTCACTTTGTAAGACTTTCATTATATCACATACTCTTGTTCTCTCTTTTCCCTCTTGCTTCTTCTCCATTTATGGGTTAATTTGATCACCCTAAGTTGGGATTTTGATGTGGCCATCAACATGGAAGTTGTTCATGGTGTTCTTCTCTTTAGTTTGAGCCAAGGATTGGTAAGTGTTATTTTATCCTTGTGTGTTTTCCATTCAAACCCTAGTTTTGGGGTTCTTGTTAAACCACTTGATGATTCTTGTTCTCCTCTTGTGTTGGAGATTGATTCATTATTATGGGACTATGGTGAAGCTTTCCACCGAATTGCTCATTTAATTTCGGTGCTGGGGAAGAACTAGGGTTTCTTTGGCCTTGCTTAGTGGTTTGTGTTGCTCTTTACTTGAGGTAGGGAAAAATTTCTTAACTAGATCATCTTATGATTGTGTGGGTGTGAGCTTGATTCTAGGATTCCTAACCTTAGAGGTACTTTGCTAAGTGTATCCTTGAAATTGTGATGTTAGGGTTTGATCATGTTTATGTAAGTTAAGCCTTGTGTATGGAGTACTTATGGATGATATTGATAGGACAATGATGCATGCTAGTTGGGTAGTTGTTCTTTAGATTTTCAAGATTAAAGTATGTTTGTATGCCTATATATGTGTGTATGTATGTGGGTATAGTTATGTATATCTGTAAGTGTAATTATACATATGTGTATGAGGGTGTAGGGGATGTAGCCTTGGTAATGAGATTAAGCTATCTTCTTTGGTTAGCAACTTTGAGGATATACTATGTGATTTCCCTTTTGTGAATGATATTTAATTTGTTGGGAATTGATGTTATGTATGAGATGTGATTTGAGGGAAACTTGCTTAATTGATCTAAGAGCATGTTAAATGAATGAAATGTTATCCTTGTGAAATAAAATGGCAACATGGTAATTTGGAACATGAATGGTGCATGAGAAATCATTCTTGTTGATTATTGCTTATAAATATGAAATTGTAAGCATTGTGATAAATGGAGTCCAATATATTATAAATGAGAAAATCATGTATTATGATTGAACATGTTGTGAACCATTGTTTATAAATGTGAAATTGTAAGCATGATGGTTTTATTGAGTACAATATATTGCAAATGAGAAAAACATATATTGTAATGGGATATGATTGTTATTGAGAACCTGGATGTATATCGAGTACATCGTGTAGTGTCAAATCATAGTGTTGGTATATGCGGGTTGTGTAATCATGTGTGGGTTGTAGAATTTCGAATCATCGCAATAACTAACCAGGGGATATTCCCAACCTACGGAACTAATGTATCAGAGAATCGGGTATAGGATGGGTCACCCCATTCTCAAAGTCGCGGGTCGCCTCATGCATTCGGTATACGAATCTTTAGTCACAGGTCGCCTCGTGTAACCGCCTTCCTTATTGAAAGTGAGAAGTGTCAAAATCACTTGAGAAGAATCTGTGTGGTACTCTTTCTTATTGTAAATGGGTGGAGTGCGTATTCGTTAACTTATGTTGGGCAAAAATGTGTATCATGAGGTGTGTGAGTCACATTGCATTTGAGTTGCTATTTTATGATTTATGTTTACATGTGGATCATGATAATACTCTATGTGGTTGATGAGCATGTTTAATATGAATTTTGAGATATATAATTCATATGTTATTAAAATGCTCAAGTGTAATTGGAGGATGTGAAAATATGATTTGCATGCCTTGTTTAAAGTATAATGTAAGATAAATATTTATACTTGTAGATATGTGCTTATATATCTTACGGGGGTGATATAAGTTGTTGTAATGGCTTTCTTGTGGTAAGTAAAGTCGGTAGTGGACTATGGAGTTGAAGCCTTGAGAAAGCAGGTGATGATTTTATGGTCTAAGTTAGCGTTGGTGTTGCAACGTGACATCAATGGTGACTTTGATGTTTTGGTTATGATAGACGAGGTTATGAGTAAACCGAGTCGATTGTATATTGATGGTCATATGATCTTGTTAGAAACCCAAGATATGTGGTTTCGAATGTGAAATTGAGGTTTAAAAGGATCAGGAGAGGTTTTGATTGAAACTAGTTGGTTCCGTGACAACGACCACTAGGTTTCCTTTAGCGATCTTAAGGATATGAATGTTATTGAAGTTGTGGACATTCTTGAATAAGTTGTTGTGGAGTTTAGAGATTTGGATGTCGAACTAGGTATTGTTGTGTTAGAATTAGTGCATTTGCATATGGTCACTTGCCTTCCCTTTGAGTTGCCTTTTTACCTCGATTCTTCATTTCCTTACTCCATTTGAGCGTCTCTAAATTCACTTTGGTCATTTCGTTGGTGTTTCGGTTTGTTTCCCCGAAAATGATTTTTTCATAAGACTTGTATTTGAGTCTATTTGGTCTTTAAGTGAAAATTTTGTTTTCGCCTACCCCCGTGATGCCGACTAAAACTTTGGGCTTTAGAAAATTATTTTTAGTCATTTGAAAAGATTTTGGCACTTAAAAAGTCGGAGGATGCTAAAACGGAGACCGGAGGCAAAATGGTCATTTGTTTCGCAAATTCTTACGTACCGCGCGACAGTTTTTTCAAAAATTCATATCTCCTTCTTCGTATATCGTATCGATGTGAAATATTTTTTGTTAGAAAGATAACATCTTGAATTTGTGTTTAGGATTTTGAAAAGATAGTTTTTTGAAACTTCAGTTTTGGGCAGAATGTGGGTGTTTTTAAGGTTTGGAACAGTAATCACTGTAGCATGTCCGCGCCTTATTTTCCTGCACGCGCGACAATTTTCAAAACCTCATATCTCCTTCTTCGTTTATGTCACGCCCCAAATTTCCTAAGACTCCCAAACCGGGACATCCGAGGAATCCGGGTCGTGATCCGTAAAATGAGCGACCAATCAATATACTAAACAACCATAAACCGGATGGAATCTTATTATCAATAATAATTCCATACACAACAAAGCGGAAGCTAAACCAAATGATACACAAGGCACGTCTAAGTGCCGAAAGAATACATCTCTACAACGATGTAACAATACTGAATACAAGGAAGGGATAGGCCAACAGACTGGCTCCCAAGAGGTACAACATCGACGGTCCCAATACAGGGAACAAGAAATGAAACAAAAGGTACAACTCTATATATATATAGCGTCCCAAACCCCGCAACAGCATCAGTGCCACGAACCATCCTGCACTCCACGTTGTCCATAACTGAAACATTTCCTGCAAACTGGTGGTGTAAACCACCAGGCATACCGCTGCCGGGGTGAGCTCATTGAGCCCCGTAGGAGAAAGAAATCATAACCATCACATCCTACGACCGTTCAAATCAAATGAAAACCAACCCGTGTACATGCATCTATCCTAGGTCAGTCAAATATCCCATCTGGCAATCACGCCAAGACAAGACCCCGGAATACATCCCACTAGTCCCCTACCATGCATCCACAAATAGGCAAATAGCATATAGTGAAACTATATCACAACAACATGAAATAACTCACCCTTCTATTCATAACACTTTAGGAATGATAACACTTACAGTTCCTAGGCCATAGGCATACCGAACTCCAAAACCTCAAATTGTTATCGAATCATACTATCAATCACTTCACATGCCACTAATGACATCCATAAACCCAACACAGGGGTAAAACATTCATGTAAAACTAAGGTAAGTCACAAAGGTTTCCCAACAACAAAAGGAAGTGAAATGGATTGAATAACCCATCACACCGACCAATCAAAGGTCACATGTTCACCAAAGGGTAAAATGGTCATTTCAAGGGCAAAGATGTACTTTCAAAGGTTGCCCCACCTATTTGGACATAGGTTGAACCATAAAAACAAACGGGATCAAATTCAAAGCCCTGACGCAAGAAATATGAAGTTTTGAAAACGGTATCGGACAACGCCGATAAGACAAATGGAAAGTTGAAGTACCCCTCTTTCTCCAAGGGTAAAACAGTCATTTTGAATTTAAATAAATTATTTTCAATTTTATGTACAAATTTTGTGCCTAGCACAAGCCATAGGAACAAACGGGACCTCAATCCGAGTTACGAGGTGAGAGAAATGAATTTTCGAAAATCAGGAAAAATCCACCCAAAGCTGACCCAGTCGACTGGCTAGTTTACCCAGTCGGCTGTCTGATGACCCAGTCGACTGGCTCAATGACCCAGTCGACTGGCTGGACCAGAGAGTTCCAAAATTCTTACGGGAAAAAGCTTAGTTGACCCAGTCGACTGCCTAGAAGGGGCCAGTCGACTGCCTAGATTAGAAAACCTCAAAAATGACTTCCAAACAGCTTCAAAGCCGTAGGAATCATGAGACAAAAGTCCTTAACTCATTTAGGAACTTTAGAAATGAGAAACTATCATTTAATCTCTTTATGACCGCTAAGGGGAACCTAGTAACCGTTGCCACGGAACCAACTAGTTTCAAATCAAGAACCCCTTCCGATTCTTTCAAACCTTAATTTCATACTCAAAACCACATCACCTAGGTTTCTAACAAGGTCATAAGGTCATTATACACCATCAACCAAGATCACCACCTATACCGACTTTACTCTCATAACACCCCCCTCCTCTTAGGGTATAATAGCACATAGCAATAAGCATAATTATTGATCTCACATTATACTTTAAGCAAGGCATGAAATTTACATTTTTCACATCCTTCAATTCCACTTGAGCATTTAAATAACAAATGAATTATATCACAAAAATTCATATTAAACATGCTCCTCAATCACATGGAACAATATTATATATACATGTTAAATGAGATCACATAATGCTATACAAGGCAAAATGACTCATAAACCTCATGGCAGAAACCCCATGAAACACTCTTTGCCTAAAACAAGTTAACGAACATGCACTCACTCATACTATGAGTAACGAGCACTGCACCGATTCTTCCCAAGTGATTTTGAAACTTCTCACTTCAACAAGGAAGGCGGTCGCATGAGAGCCCCACTGGCAACTCCCATGCTTCAAAGATCCGAGAGTGGCGCATACCACCACGATGGGGCAACAACCAACCCTATATCCCCAATTCCGTAGGTGGGAGACACCTTTTCCTGCAATATACTCAGGACCCGAGAGTGGCGCATACCACCACGATGGGGTAGCAACCAACCCTATATCGCCATTTCCCAGATTACTAGTCCGGAGGTGGGAGACACCTATACCTGGCCAGTTGTTGCGACGGTTCAACACAAAGACATCCATACATAATTACACCCCACATATATCAACTCAATATGGTAATACATCATATTTAAGCAAATACCCACATGGTAATATGTATAACTACTCTTACACATATACACCATAATACCCACATATATATATATATCCACATATACATAGGCATACAAGCACACTTGTATATAAGAAATCTCAAGAATAACCACATAGCTATCATGCTTCATAACCTTATTGAATACTATCAAAAATTCTCTATACACAAAGGTTAAGTTACATAACAAGCTCAAACCCTAACTTCATATTTCCAAGGATATACTTAGCAATTTCATTTTAATGCTAGAAATCCTAGAATCCAATTTATCTTATTACACAATCACAAGATGGCTAGTTAGGAAGTTTTCCCCCTACCTCTTGAAGAACAAACCACCAAAACCACCAAGCAAAGCCCATGAAACCCTAGCTCTTCCTCAACCAAAATCCAAGGAGTAAACCGGTGGAAAGCTTCACCATGACCTCCTAACCATGAATCAAGCTCCAACACAAGAAGAGAGCAAGAAACATTTAGTGGTTATAACAAGAAACCCTAACTTGGTTTGAAATGGAAACACACAAGGGATGAAGAACACTTACCCATATTTAGCTTAAACCAAAGAAAATGACACCATGAACCTCTTCTATGTTGATGGCCACACCAAAATCCCAACTTAGGGTGATGAATTCCACCCATAAGTGGAGAAGAACAAAGAGGAAGAAAATGAGAGAAAATGGAGAAGAAGAAGATGAAGTCTTGCAAAGTGGAAGACTTGCCATATGTAGAGATTCTCCACTCACACCACTCACCATCCAAGGGTCCATAATAAAGATGGGGAAAAAGGAAATGAATCCAAGGGCTAGGAATAAGTCTTGCCAAGTGGAAGACTTATTACACAAATCACAAAGCCCATTAATTTGCCAAACAAGGCCTTATCATCCAAGGGCCTAGAATGAAGATGGGAAATAATTAATCATCCAATGGTTGACAAAAAGTCTTGCCAAGTGGATGACCAACAATAATGGATTATTCCATTTAAGTGCCAACCAAACAAGGCCTTATGATCTAAGGGTCTAAAACAAAGATGGGAGAATGAGATCAAGGGCTAGGAATGAGACAACACATAAAATGTGGAAATGACCAAAATATGCCAAAGTTGGGGTTAATTACAAGAGTGCCATCAAGCCTCTTAATTACTCTTCTACCCCTTGTCATCCTCTCTAATTACCACTATGCCATCCATACACCAACACTTAGCCAATTCTCTACAATTTTCACTAATTGCTCCAAATATGAAATTACTCATATACCCCTAGGTCATTTCTTTCCCGAAATCGTTTCTAATAATTTTCATTAGTTACAACACGAAAATATAACAAGAATTTCATATAAGTTCTACACCGAACGTCTATACTAAACTAGGTTAGAACTTTCGAGAACGTAACACGATTGCCGAAGCTCCAACGAGAAAACGTTGCACGAACCCTCGTAGTCGTTGGCGATACTCAAATCCAAAAAACCGGAAACGAAATACCACAAAGTCGTCCTGCTAAGTCCAAAACTTAAACGCGAAAAATTTACTCGTACCGAGAATACACAAGACGTCATGAATAAGTGACGTCGCAAAACATTAACACATGGAAAAGAATTCCAGAAAAGTGAAAGGAAAACGCGGGGCGTTACAGTTTATCGTATCTAGGCAAGGTTTTTTTTTTTATTTTTTATGAAAAGACGACATATTGAACTTGTGTTTAGGATTATGAATCACTTGAGTTAACATATTTTTGAGTGAGTTATGTTCGTTGAAAGTTGGGTACTTCAGCTTTTCATTTTTGTCGGCGTTGTTCGATACCGTTTTCAAAAATTCATATCTCGTGGCTTTGAATTAGGCCCCGTTAATTTTTATGTCTGTACTATGTCCAAATATTTGATACAAAATTTGAAATCATTTATTTTCACTTCAAATGACTGTTTTCTCTTTGGTGAAAGAGGGGTACTTCTTTAACCTTCTGTTTGGGTCGGCATTGTCCGATGCCATTTTCAAAAATTCATATCTCTCATCTCGTGGCTTGGATTTAGGTTCCGTTTGTTTTTATGGTTTGACCTATGTCCAAATAGGTGGGGTAAAGTTTGAAAGTACATTTTTGCCCTTGTAATGACCATTTAACCCTTGGGCAAACATGTGACCTCGAAGTGGTTGGTTTAATGGGTTGTTTAATCCCTTTCACTTTCCTTTCTGTTTTCAGCAACCTTTGTGACATTCCTTAGGTTGAAGTGACTGTTTTACCCCTGAGTTGGGTTTACGGATGTCGAGTAGAGACATGTGAGGTGATTAGTAGTACGAGTTGATACTGATTTGAGATTTTGGAGCTCAGAATGCTCATGATCTAGGAAGTGTGATTGTTATCATTCTTGGAGTGTGATGAATATGAGTGTTGCTCTCATGATTTAGTGATACGTGTTGTTTGGATTGTCAGTGTGGGACCGGCAGGTACGAGTCGTAGTGATCTATAAGGTGGTCTGTACTACGGGACTTGTATTGGTTATGTATCTATATATATATACGTGCATATATATATATATGTGAATTATTATATGTTGTTGTGCTATGGTTTCACTATGTGCTACTTACCATATTTGTTGATGCATGGTAGGTGTCACAAGGCTTATATTTCAACACGAAATTTGTACCCTATGATGGCACTTGACACCAATCAAGTCAGCCAATCTTGCACAAACACACACATAGTATATGAAAAGTAGTATAATAACAACAATCACAAGTTTACAGAAAACCACAACAATGGTTCTCCAACCTTTTTACTAAAAACACAATTAGTACAAAGGATTCCTCTCACTCATGCACACTACAACACTTACAAGCAAGCCCTATCTCTCTCTAAAAATTCGCTGCTATACAATGGTATACATATGTGCCTCTATAGCCCAATATACAAAACTGCCTATATCTGATGTGGATGACAACCCAATCCACATAGGTTGTGTTGCCACCAATCAGAGGCTGCCAACACTCAACACACAATTGCACTCCCAACTGTCAGGATGTTGTAACATCTCCCTGCAATGCCACCTTGCCTCTTGATGGTTAGAGTCAGTTGAGTGTCACCAAACTGCCTAAACTGCATGTCTGAGTCACATATTGGCCTTGACCAGTCTTTGTATTACCTTAGTCTGAACCATGTTGCACCATATTGAGTCAATTAAATGTCAAGCATATGCCAACACTGCATAATGCTTGCCTCTGCTGAGCCAAATGTCTTGTCCCAGCTTCTCTCAAGCTTACGCACACTTCAGAGCTTTGCCAAGTTTGAACCGATGCCTTCACCATTGAGCCAACACCTAGCCACACCCATGTCTTGCTTATGTCAATACCTTGGCATATAGGCCATGCCGCGCCATGCCTATGTCTCGAATCAGCACCAACCATAGCTTGTCTCGTGTCACAACCTTGCCCAAAGGACAAGTTGGCTTAGCCAAAGCTTGGTGTGCACATGGCTTGCCGAGCCAAGTGCATTGCATGCACACCAATGCATGCCAAGCTAAGACATCACCTTGCCAAAGGCAAGTTGGCACACCCATGGGTATGCACACATAGTTTGCCAAGCTATGCATGCTTCAGCACAGCCCACAGTGTCTAACCGAGCCCTCTTTGCCAACCGTTCCACCGAACCATGTCAAACCATGTCTTTGCAAGCCAACAAGCTTCCCAATACATGCCTTAGCCAAGGCTTGCCCATGGCCTTGCTAAATGGTTGAATGGCTACTTGGGTCAGAGACTCAACACTCCCTATATATGCAGAATTCACAATTACAGCTATGACCAGAACATATATCAACCTTGCTTGAGGAGTCATAATGGCCTTTTTTGAAGCTCCAGAATTCCAAATCCGGATTTTCTTTGACATGTCATCTTCTTATGATATAGAGCATCTACAATTAAATTCCCATAATTTTCCAATGCTCCTAAGTCCGACTTCCAAAGTTGGACTTATTTACCAAACTTGCCACTGTGTCATCCTCCCATGTCACACTAGCATGTCACAACCTAGTTCAAGACTTCACCTGGTAACAAACCTCCCCACCTTGAAGAAGTCCAACATCCTCGTTGGAGCAAATCCATTATCTAATTAACCTATGTGGCCACAACCAAACACTCTACAATCCAAGTATTCCCCTAAACCTTAACCTTAGTTTCTGAATTATGTAAAAAGTCAACATCTCCAAGCACAATTTTAAACAACATCTCTGCAACAAACACAACTGCACAAGTCTTATCAGAAATTCGAACTCCGCATCCGCATCAATCCTGACCAATATTCAATCAAATAATGCCAGTTAAGAATCCCATCATCCGTATCAATTCTGACCAATATTTCACAAGCAGCAACATGACTTGTCTGAATCCCATCATCCGCTTCAATTCTGACCCAGCCATCACCAATGCCACACATTGTCAAGAGTCCCAACCTCCGCATCAACCCTTGTCAAGTCAAACAAACATACATACAACATGCAAGATGGACTCTATTTCTATAGTCAACAGCCCATCACAACAAAACATAAACTTGAGGAAATTAACATTACCAAATTAGTAGTAATGCCATCTTTTTCTGGCGAGTATCCTTGCACATCCTTTCCTCGCAGCCATGCACTCACCACAACAACTCTGCTTCACTTCTTGGCACGCTGGCCTCCAGCCTTCTCATCATCTACCACCATCAGTGGACTAAGTCGAATAGGAGCTCTACCACCCTCATCCGAATCAGAACTTCCTTCGTCTGGACCATTCGTTGTCATGGCATTCATTTTTTATTTTCTTGGACAATCTCTGGCCCTATACGGTCCTTTGTAAATGAAGCAACCCGAGTCATACCTTGGTTTCTGTTGACTCATTATTGCCTCAACCTTGCCTTTATCTTCCTCAATTGGTGGCTTTCTGGGCTTGTCACCGAACTTGCCCTTCTTCTTTGCCTTGTCTGGGTTAGGAATGAACTTCTCCATCCGCAAGTCCAGTAAACTATCTACAACAACAATGGCAAAAGAGAGGTTAGTCACGCCCCTCCTCCTTAACTCGATCTGAGCCCACGATTGTAAACCAGCCATGAAATTGAACAACTTGTCACCCTCTGATATGTCTTTGATGTCCAACATCAAGGATGTGAGCTCATTCACATACTCATGCACTGAAACAGTGTGTTTGAGATTTATTAGGCACTCCCTTGCCACCCAACCTGAATTCGCTGGCAAGAACTGCTCCTTGAGTTCCTTTTTCATTTCTGCAAAAGAATTGATTTTGGGGCGTGACTCATCCTCCAAGCGTGTCCGCCACCATAACTTCGCATCACCAGTCAAATACATGCTAGTGATTGTAATATGATATTCCTCTAGAATATGGGCAATCCGAAAATACTGATCCACATCCCATAGGAAATTCTCCAGATCTTTGGCACTCCGCTTCCCTCCAAAGGCCTTCGGTTAAGGGATTTTGATCTTTGACGATGGCTTCTCCCCCACCATTGCCTGGTTCTATATAGCCCACTTAATCAAACCATACTCCCCTTCTAGATCCCTAACATTTACCTTGAAGATGTCAACAGTGGCAACAAAGTCTTCTGATACAACCTTCATCTTGGAATTCATGTTAGTTATGTATTCCTCTATCAACTTGCGCAGGGTCTGCAATTCCACAGCCAGTAAATTGGTTTGCACCGACAAAGGGTCATCACTTCCAGAGAATGGACTACCCACCAAGGCTTCCAACCGAGCAACTCTTTCTCGCAGTGCGTCTGTAGCATTTCCACCAGCCATTCTGAGCTTCAAAAGGGCTTTGATACCAACTGTCACAAGGCTTATATTTCAACACGAAATTTTTACCCGATGATTGCACTTGACACCAATCAATTCATCCAATCTTGCACAAACACACATATAGTATATGAAAGGCAGTATAATAACAATACCCACAAGTTTACAAAAAACCACAACAATGGTTCTCCAACCTTTTTACTAAAAACACAAATAGTACAAAGGATTCCTCTCACTCATGCACACTACAACACTCACAAGCAAGCCCTATCTCTCTCTAAAAATTCGCTGCTATACAATGCCATACATATGTACCTATATAGGCCAATATACAAAACTGCCTATATCTGATGTGGATGATAACCCCATCCACCTAGGCTGTGTTGGCACCAATCAGAGGTTGCCAACACTCATCACAGAGTTGCACTCCCAACTGTCAGGATGTTGTGGCATCTCCATGCAATGCCACCTTGCCTCTTGATGGTTAGTCAGTTGAGTGTCACCAAACTGCCCAAACTGCATGTTTGAGTTACACATTGGCCTTACCCGGTTTTTGTATTTCCTTAGTCTGAATCATGCTGCACCATCTTGAGTCAATTTAATGTCAAACATATGCCAACACTGCATAATGCTTGCCTTTGCTGAGCCAAATGTGTTGTCCCAGCTCCTCTCAAGCTTACGCACACTTCAGAGCTTTGCCAAGTTTGAACCAATGCCTTCACCATTGAGCCAGCACCTAGCCACACCCATGTCCTGGTTTTGTCAATACCTTGGCATATAGGCCATACCGCGCCATGCCGCGCCATGCCTATATCTTAAATCAGCACCAACCATAGCTTGTCTCGTGTTACAGCCTTGCCCAAAGGACAAGTTGGCCTAGCCAAAGCTTGGTGTGCACATGGCTTGCCAAGCCAAGTGCATTGCATGCACACCAATGCATGCCAATCTAGGACATCACCTTGCCAAAGCCAAGTTGGCACGCCCGTGGGTATGCACACATAGCTTGCCAAGCTATGCATGCTTTAGCACAACCCACAGTGTCTAACCGAGCCCTCTTTGCCAACTGAGCCACCGAACCATGTCAAACCATGTCTTTGCAATCCAACAAGCTTCCCAATACATGCCTTAGCCAAGGCTTGCCCATGGTATTTCTAAGTGGTTGAATGCCTAATTGGGGTAGAGACCCACCCCTCCCTATATATGCAGAATTCACAAATACAACTCTGGCCAGAACATATATCAACCCTGCTTGGGGAGTTATAATGGCCTTTTTCGGAGCTCCCGAATTCCAAATCCGGATTTTATTTGATAGCTCATCTTCTTATGATATAGAGAATCTCCAATTAAATTCTCATAAGTTTCCAATGCTCCTAAGTCCGACTTCCAAATTTCGACTTATTTACCAAACTTGCCACTATACCATCTTCCCATGTCACACTGGCATGCCACAACCTACTTCAAGACTTCACTGGATAACAGTAGGGGACTAGGTGGATGTGTTTTTCTGGTCTCATATTGGCGTGAGTGCCATGTGGGACATTTAACTGACCTAGGATAGATGCATGTTCACGGGTTGGTTCGCATTCGACTTGGACGGTCGTAGGATGTGACAGTTACAATTCCTTTCTTCTACGGGGTTTCGATGAGCTCACCCCGGCGTTCTTTTTCCTAGTGTCCCAAACACCATTTTGTAGGAAATGTTTCGGCTACGGACAACATGGGGTGCAACGGTACTTTCTTTTGTTTCCTAATTATAGGATGGCTTGTGGCATGGATGCTGTTGTGGGATTTGGGACATTCGTACATAGAGTTGTTCCTTTTTTTTTCCTTTACTTGTCCCCTGTATTGGGACTATTGTTGTATTTCTTGGGAGTTATTTTGTTGGCATATCCCATCCTTGTATTCGATATCAGTGCATCATTCTATAGATGTATTCTTTTGGGACCTTGATGTGCCTTGTGTATCATTTGGTTTATGTATTGAATTATTGTTATTAATAATATTCCATTCGTTTTATGGTTGTTTCGGATATTAATTTGTCGCTCTTTGTATGGATCCTACCCCGAATTCCTCGGATGTCCCGGTTCGGGAGTCTTTAGAATTTAGGGGTGTGACACTAGACCACTATATACATGTATATACACACACACACACACACACACACATATATATATATATATATCATATTTTAGGGTTTTTATGAGGTTTGTAGAATTGGATATCATTTAATTTCTATAATTTAAATTCTTAGAGATGATAGACCCTTAAGGCCACGTCTTTGTTTTTTGTTTTTTTATATAGGATTGTAGGCCTTTAAGGCCAAGTCATTTGAAAAAAAAAGAATTTTTAATTCCTTGAAAAATATGTGTTGATTTCTGGATATTTATAATGAAAATTCTTTTTCCCTTGCTATGATTTTGGGTATTTGTGCTTTTTTGAGAATATTTACAGGTGATCCAAGTTAAGTTTGGGGGAGGGGATTCAGTGCTTTGATAGTAAGTCCAGAATTGAGCTTCAAGGGTAACTATATCCGTTCTCATACTTTATTTTTTACCATGAGGACATTGTCTTATTTAAGTTTGGGGATGAGGGTATATAGTTGCAAGGAATTAAAATTTTCAAAAAAAAAAAATTTGAAATTTGAAAATATTTGGAGCAGGTATTTGTTTTCACTCATGAGTGTTTTGCATTACAATTTAATTAAGTTCATTTTATGATGTATGAGTAATCTGTGATGTAATATTCCTGCTAATGAGGGTAATGATTAGATCGAGTTCAGTGAAATTGATGTGATTTTACATGGGTGAGTGATTAGTAAAATTGAAACTGAAAAGAAAAACTTTGATCTATAAGCACAAACACACATTCACGATGGGAAATAAGTTGATCTTAGACTATATAAGTTGAAAAATAATTTTTCCACAATAAAAGGGGAGATGGGGAGTTGATAAAGATGGAATGGAGAAAAAGTTAAAAATTTATTTTAAGAAACTAAAATGCAAAAAGTAGTTCTTCGATCTGAGTAGCCGGACCTTGGTATCACCAATATCATTGTTCGCGTTTAAATGGTAGAAGACTAATGAGCATAAATCCCATGGAAGAATATAATTGTTCACATTAAAAATCCTCGCTGAAAAGTCCGGAGCTTAGAAAGACAAAAAGGGATGGTAAAGTGGAAAGATAGAAAGATGTGTTTTTATGAAAAATGGTAAAGTTTGATCAATGAAGTAGGAAAAGTGATATTGAAATATCATGGGAGAATGTTCACTAAGTACACAGAAGGTTGTCTAGATTAGAGAGTAGGGATGGCAAAATGGACCGACCCGGGCAGGTTCCGACCCGATCCGACCCGGTTGGGGCGGGTTTGGTATGTTTAAAAACGGGTTAGGGTCGGGTTTGGGACCAAAAAACAAAACCCGCTTCGGGTTCGGGTTTTGCAAAAAACCCGTCGGTAACCCGACCCGTTAGTGACCCGGCGGTAACCCGTTGGTAAAACCCGACGGTAACCCGACCCGTTAGTGACCCGGCGGTAACCCGTTGGTAAAACCCGACGGTAACCCGACCCGTTAGTGACCCGGCGGTAACCCGTTGGTAAAACCCGACGGTAACCCGACCCGTTAGTGACCCGACGGTAACCCGTTGGTAAAACCCGACGGTAACCCGACCCGTTAGTAACCCGATGGTAACCCGTTGGTAAAACCCGTCGGTAACCCGACCCGTTTATGGTTGTTTTAAAAAAAAAAAAAACATGTACAATTTTGTATGCCCAAAGTAAGCCTCAAAATATATAATCATCCCATTTTATAAAAAAATCAAAGTGTGAAATACGATAAAATATATTGATAAATTTATATAAATTTTAAAATAATTATTCTAGAAACATCTTATAAGAATAAATGTCCATAGTCCATAGTCCATAGTCCATAGTCCATTAAACAATATTATAGTAAAATATTTCATTAATAATCAAAATAAGTAACAATATAATGTAACTATTGGTTTTCAATTAGTTAGAAATATTCAATTAGTTAATTGAACTCAAATTGACTCGACTGAATTGAGATTTTTCAAAATTGAACTCAATTGAATTAATATTTTACTTATTTGAACTCAATTTGACTCGGTTGAATTATGAATTTACTTAATTTTATTAAATTGAACTCAATTTGACTCAACTAAATTGGGATTTTTCTAAATTGAACTTAATTCAACTCAATTGAATTGTTATTTTAGTTATTTGAACTCAATTTGACTCAGTTAAATTAGGAATTTACTTAATTTCACTAATTGAATTGAAATTGATTCAACTAAATTAAGATTTTTCTAAATTGAACTCAATTGAATTAGTATTTTATTTATTTGAACTCAATTTGACTCATTTGAATTAGGAATTTACTTAATTTTTAATTTGACTTAACTAAATTGGGATTTTTCTAAATTGAACTTAATTCGACTCAATTGAATTGTTATTTTAGTTATTTGAATTGAATTTGACTCAGTTGAATTAGGAATTTACTTAATGTCACTAATTGAACTCAAATTGACTCAACTAAATTGAGATTTTTCTAAATTGAATTGGTATTTTTTTACTTATTTGAACTCAATTTGACTCAGTTGAATTAAGAATTTACTTAATTTTCAATTTAACTCAACTAAATTGGGATTTTTCTAAATTGAACTTAATTCGACTCAATTGAATTGGTATTTTAGTTATTTGAACTCATTTTGAATCAACTGAATTATGAATTTACTTAATTTCACTTATTGAACTTAAATTGACTCGACTAAATGGAGATTTTTCTAAATTGAACACAATTGAATTAGTATTTTACTTATTTGAACTCAATTTGACTTGGTTGAATTAGGAATTTACTTAATTTTCAATTTGACTCAACTAAATTGAGAATTTTCTAAATTGAACATAATTCGACTTAATTGAATTGGTATTTTAGTTATTTGAATCAACTGAACTATGAATTTACTTAATTTCACTAATTGAACTCAAATTGACTCGACTAAATTGAGATTTTCCTAAATTGAACTCAATTGAATTGATATTTTAATTATTTGAACTCAATTTGACTCGGTTGAATTATGAATTTACTTAATTTTATTAAATTGAACTCAATTTGACTCAACTAAATTGGGATTTTTCTAAATTGAACTTAATTCAACTCAATTGAATTGTTATTTTAGTTATTTGAACTCAATTTGACTCAGTTAAATTAGGAATTTACTTAATTTCACTAATTGAATTGAAATTGATTCAACTAAATTAAGATTTTTCTAAATTGAACTCAATTGAATTAGTATTTTATTTATTTGAACTCAATTTGACTCATTTGAATTAGGAATTTACTTAATTTTTAATTTGACTTAACTAAATTGGGATTTTTCTAAATTGAACTTAATTCGACTCAATTGAATTGTTATTTTAGTTATTTGAATTGAATTTGACTCAGTTGAATTAGGAATTTACTTAATGTCACTAATTGAACTCAAATTGACTCAACTAAATTGAGATTTTTCTAAATTGAATTGGTATTTTTTTACTTATTTGAACTCAATTTGACTCAGTTGAATTAAGAATTTACTTAATTTTCAATTTAACTCAACTAAATTGGGATTTTTCTAAATTGAACTTAATTCGACTCAATTGAATTGGTATTTTAGTTATTTGAACTCATTTTGAATCAACTGAATTATGAATTTACTTAATTTCACTTATTGAACTCAAATTGACTCGACTAAATGGAGATTTTTCTAAATTGAACACAATTGAATTAGTATTTTACTTATTTGAACTCAATTTGACTTGGTTGAATTAGGAATTTACTTAATTTTCAATTTGACTCAACTAAATTGAGAATTTTCTAAATTGAACATAATTCGACTTAATTGAATTGGTATTTTAGTTATTTGAATCAACTGAACTATGAATTTACTTAATTTCACTAATTGAACTCAAATTGACTCGACTAAATTGAGATTTTCCTAAATTGAACTCAATTGAATTGATATTTTAATTATTTGAACTCAATTTGACTCGGTTGAATTATGAATTTACTTAATTTTATTAAATTGAACTCAATTTGACTCAACTAAATTGAGATTTTTCTAAATTGAACTTAATTCGATTCAATTGAATTGTTATTTAAGTTATTTGAACTCAATTTGACTCAGTTGAATTAGGAATTTACTTAATTTCACTAATTGAATTGAAATTGACTCAACTAAATTAAGATTTTTCTAAATTGAATTCAATTGAATTAGTATTTTATTTATTTGAACTCAATTTGACTCATTTGAATTAGAAATTGACTTAATTTTCAATTTAACTCAACTAAATTGAGATTTTTCTAAATTGAACTTAATTCACATACTATTTATATATATATTCCTTGTATACATTTATCATGATTTTTTCAATATTAAATATCAATTATTATTATATTAAATTATAATAAAAGATTAATAAGAAAACCTAAGAGTAAGACTCTAAGACTAAGACCATCATATGGATAAAATATAAGCAGCCTCATTTATCTCAGTCTCAACTCTCAGCGCCGTCTATGAACCCTCTCAGTCTCAGATTTTTTGCAAGCTTCATCATCTTCTATACTACTTCGTTCTCGCGTCAAAACTTGCTCGAAATTTTGTGAAGGTAAGATACCAGTTCTTTTTTCTTAATTTGTTAATTTCGCGTTTTAGGGTTTTTTTTAAAAAATTGATTTCGCGTTTTAGGGATTTAAAAAAAAAATTGATTTTGATTTTAGGTTTTGAAGCAGGTTGTGAAGGTAATTTTGTGAAGGTTGTGAAGGTAAGATACCTAATCTGAATGATTTCTTGGTTCTCTCCATTTATTAGCTTGATTCCCTGAAAATCAGTGTTTCTTGGACTCTTTTGTCACATGGGTTTTACTGATTTCTTCGTTATTTGCTTTCATTAGCTTCATTACCTGAAAATCAATTCCTTTTTTTGGGCTCTTTTCTCATTTGGGTTTTAGCCATTTTTTGGTTCTATGCATTCATTATCTTAATTCCCGAAAAATTCACATGGGTTTTAGTGTTTACTTGGTTCCTATATGTAAAATCTATATATACTGGTTAACTGTTGCAATAGTTCCAGTACTGAAGAATTTCTTAGGCAGAGCCCCTATAATATGATCTTTATAAATGTATTAACGAATGACTTCATTTTTGTGGATCACCGATTTGATTTCTTTCTTTTTGTTTTTCTTTTTTTTTTGTAGGTGTGTTAAAGCATTTAATTTTGTCATTATTTACACTTGCCCTGAAATGTATTTGTACCAATAATTTGTCAATATGTTCCTAACTTCCCTTGTCAATGACTCCTGTGTGAGACACAGACATTAGTCCAGGAGTCATGCAAAATGATAAGAACATGTTTTAATTATACTTTGATATTTATTGAAACCAAAATTCATTACACAACAAAAATAGTAGACACGAATAGATGTTATGAACATAGCTTAATCAGACACATGTTTTTGTAATCCATTCCTATGATATATATTTTAAAACCATTTTTGGGGACCTTGTTATAATGGGTAATGGCCAGTATAGGCCAGTCTATGAACCCAGTAAATCTGAGATAGAAAACTGGGTTTGACATGATCTACTTTTGTAGAAAGCTGTAAACTTGAATTTAGTGATAGCTAGCTATGCCATTGAAGTAAAGAAAGGGCAAAAAAATTGAATGACATTTTGTTACCGATGGTAACCCGATGGAACCCGTTTATACCGATGGGGTGGTAATGGTATTACCGATTATAACCCGTCGCGGGTTTGGGATGGGTTTGATATTAGTAATTTTTAAATGGGGTGGTAATGGTATTAGCTAAACCCGTCCCAAGCCCGACCCGTTGCCATCCCTATTAGAGAGTAGAAAGTAACGAAGTCATTTACTTAAGTGAGAACCATTCATGACACGAAGCTCGAGATAGTTTTTATTCGGTAGTGAGTGGGAGTATTTACATATGTATTATCTTTTGTTTTGTATCATGACTTAATTAACTTGTGTGTGAATTCATAAATTGGTGATTATAAAGAACTAAGATGTTTGTAGGTACCATCACTGGAAACCTTCACGAGACTTCACTCTTCCACTACGGGAACCTAGGGGTTTAAAAGGCTTGTTACACGTGCTAAGTGTAATCGTCGACCCTCAGAAAGCAAGGGATTATGTTAGATTAGTTAGAGTAGATAGATTAGAAATCATCATAAGAAAGTTCCCTGAGTTTATTGCTAATGGACTAGCAATATGTAAGTTTGGGGATGTGATAGGTGTCAAATATTATACATTTTGACCACTTAACTCACTATTGTTATGTCCTTTCATTCCATTATTTGGTATTTTTATGCTGTTTGTGTTAAAGAATGTTTCAGAAGCTTAATGAAGAAATGGAGTTAACTTCGGTGAATTAACTAAAATGCATGTTCTTTCTATCCAAGAGGAGAGTCAAAGAGGCAGTTTGAGACAAAAATGGCTCCTAGAGGGCAAAAATGACATTTTCAGAAGCCGTCATCTACAACAAAAAGTATCGTGGGTTTAAGACGGTCATTTCAGTGCATTCATGGAAAAAAGTGATTTTCAAGAAAACACCTACGCTTTTAGAATAAAAAAGTGTCTGAAAAGTGTATTTTTATGCTTGGAGGTACGGTTGAGGGTACGTTTGTCCTACGCTTGAAGCGTAGGTATGTTACGCTTGAAGCATATCTGCAGCAAAATTTTGTGATTTTCGATGGTTTTTGCCCATTCTACCCCCGGTTCAACCTCCAAGATGTGGCTGCGACTCCAGACCTCTATATACATTTATATACACACATATATCAGATTTTAGGGTTTTTATGAGGTTTAGTGTGAAATGAATGAAAATGACCTTTCTACACCATTGGCTATATATACATGATCATATATATCAATGTGAAGGGGTCGTTGGTTTTGGTTCATTCAGAAGGGTTCGTTTATTCAGTTGGCTGGGTCAATCATTGAGTTTTCTCACGTTCACATTCAGAAGTGCTGCTGTTGAGAGCCATATTCAGACCTAGAGATCCGGAGAAGAAGACCATGGATGGCGTTTCTATATCAGCAATGGAGTCACCTTCCACCATGGCTAAGTAACTCGGTATCAAGGGTTTTTTTAGCAAAACCCTAGCCAAGTAATGTAGTTTTTCATTATTTTAATTGTTACGAGGGGAAACTGTTGACCATACTGTGATGATTATAGTAGTTAAGAGATCGTCTTAGATGGAATGAATGTAGTATTTTACTCAACCATAATTATTCAATATGAGCAGGATCTCGGATGCTTAATTTATGATTTTCTACATAATGGTGGTAATGAAACTTGAAACCCTAGGATGACATAGGCCGTGCCTTGGTGATTTAATATAGATGATAGGTGCTCAATATTAGTCATTTTTCACCCCTATCTTGCGTTTGTTATGTCTTTGCATTCCATTACTTGGTATGTTTATCTCGTTTGTGTGTGTAAGCATGTTTCAGGAGCTTAAGGAAGAAACAAAGCTAATTAATTGAGTTCGTGTTCGTTTCTATCTCGAGAAAGAAATCAAGAGGTGCGCCATGGCAAAGAAGAGCTACTGGAGGGGAAAATGGACATTTCACGACATCTTTATCTCACCGAAAGGGAAAAAATTTCATTCTTAAACATTATTAATTCACCGGAAAGCATCGGTAGTCAAAGGCGACCGGTTTAGCTCAAATACAAAAAGACGGGTTTTTACATCAAAAGTGCATTATACCTATGTCACCAGAGAGAAAAATGGGCAAAATGGACTCAACCTACGTTGTGGTTTTGGACCCTACGCTATAGACCTATGCCCAAGTGTAGACCAGGAGCGTAGCCCTATCCTCTAGACCTACGCCCAAGTGTAGGTCCCACATGATGGTCACGTGATCCATCGACATGCTAAAGTTGTTTAAGAATTGTTTCATAATTTTCCAGTTTTGTCCCTACTTCGATATTTCAAGTCATCGGTGATTCCAGACCTATACGTACAAGCTTATACACATATTTACATATGATTTTATGAGATTATTGATGTATTATGACATTACAGAAAATGGCAACCATTAGGGTTTCCCTTACCTGTCTATAAATATGAGAGGATTAGGGTTTAGAAGGATATATGCTCTTAGGGTTATTTTTAGTTCTGTTTTGGAGATACACGTTTATTCATAGAGTTCTCTTCCATTGAAGAGAAACACCATTACAGACCTAAAGATCTAGAGAAGAAGGCCATGAAGAGCGTTTCTACACCAACAATGCAGACTCCCTCAGCCATAATCAACTAATCCGGTATCTAGGGTTTTCTCACAAAACCCTAGCCAAGTAATGTAGTTCTAATTTTGTTTTCAATTATAGAGAGGGGAAGATGTGACTATACTGTGATGATTGTGTTAGATGAGAGACCATTTTTATTCGTGTTACAAGTTTATATATTTGAATTGATTCTTGTCTTAGACTTTTTGAATATATTTATCTTACACAATCACAATTATTCACTATGGGCTGGACCTCGGATGCTTAATCTGTGATTTTCTACATAATGGTGGTCATAAAACTCGAAACTCTAGGTTGACACAGGCCATGCCCTGACAAACTGATATAGACATGCCTTAATTTATTTGCATGCTTTAATTTACTGCATTCATTTACTTTTCTGTTAGTAGTCGGCATACACTAATCAGTTTAGTTTTGAGATGGGTTGTCGCGATTCGGTTGAGAGTAATCCTTTTTGGGGTTAAACTACTGGCGCGGTACGACCTGATTCATAGTCAATGGACCGCCCTCATGCAATTGAAATTAGAATTTGAACTATATTTTGTGGTTAGTGGTGGAGTGAGGAAACCCTAGTTTTCTCTCCCTCTGAATCACAAACCAATTTACTTTGCTGTTTAGATTGATTTAAGTAATATTAGATTATTTACAAAAATCAACTCTTTTTGAAAAACTATAATTCAGTGTTTTTAGATTATTAAAGTGAACAATCTTTATCTTTGTGGGATCGATATTCCCCTACTCAAGAAAAACTATACACAATTGATCTGTGCGCTTGCAGAAGGGTAAAACCTAAAGTGATGTTAAGGTGTTGTTTTTAACCACGTATTTTGCACACACCTGACGCCCATTAAATTTTTGGCACCGTTGCCGGGAACTTGGCATTGGTCAATAGCTTTAGTAGTTTATTTGCATTGCGTTATTGTAGATTAAAGCGAAATTTGAAATTTTTGTGTGATTTTCATGTACAATTGAAGAGCGTGAAAGGAAAAGACAAAGCTGTTGAAGTTGCGTCTGGACCCTTTGTGAGATTTAATTTTGCTTGGTTTCTGCATTTAATTTTTAGCTTTGCTTTTTGTTCATAGTTTAGATTAGTTTAGAAGTAGTTTAGTTAATCTACTTTAATCATTTAAAAAAAAAAATTTGAAAAAGAAACTTTTTAGTGTATGTTCGATAGATCGACGCGTTCAAATTAAAATTATGTGTTAATAGTATACAACCTAGAGATCGAAAGAACTCTAAGACGTTTATGAAAATTTATTGAAGAGCATTGTCAAACAAAATAGGTCGAGATGGGTGACGAGAGAGTCAATCCACGGAGAGGATCAGACACCTCACTGAAGGGATTCCATGCACAGGACGCGTATGAATCGTATGCTGAATTTTCAGAAGAGGAAGGTGCAAAGCATTTCGAGATCAAGACGAATGTGATCAACATGCTCCCAAAGTTTTTTGGTCATAGGATAGAAGATCCGTACCAGCATGTCAATGAATTTTTAGAGGTTGCATCAACCGTTAGGTATGATGGTTTAATTAAAAATGATCTAAGAATGTATCTATTCCCATGGTCTTTAAAAGGCAAAGCAAAAAAATGATACATTAAATTGACTCAAGAAACTAAACTTGACTGGGAAACACTTAAGCAAGAAATCTTAGAGAAACATTTTCCCATAGGAAAGACTTTAGAAGCCCAAAATGCGATTAAGGGATTCAGGAAATTGCCAGGAGAACAATTTCATGATGCGTGGGAGAGGTACAATGAGATTTTGTATAAATGTCCCCACCATAGGTTTTCTGATCAAGATGCTGCTAGAAATGTTTACATGGGTCTAGGTGAAAAGCATACAAATCTGATAGATGCCTCTATACAAGGACAATTTACCTTGAAACCCGCAAGAGAGCTTTTAGAGATGTTTGATAACATCAGTGAAAATATCCTTCAGTATGAATCTGATATGAGGTCTAAAGGTGAACTGGATAGGCGATCAGAAAAAGGATGTGAGGTTAATCATGATATGAAAAATCCAGTGGCATCGATAGAGGAGAGGTTAGAGCGATTTGAAAAACTTCTTACCCCAAAAAAGTCATTCCACTAAGATAGAAGTTTTTGAGGTTGAACCAGATTATTCTCAAAATGAGTGTGAGGACGTAATAGCCGCTGATGTTAATGCAATATGGAATTACTCCAATAATGCCCCGTTCTCCAACTCATACTCTCCAAATAATAAAAATCATCCATTCCTATCCTATAAGTCCACAAATGTGGAGAATCCACCAGAAAAAGTTCAACAAGGACAGTGGTTTAATTCTCAATCCAATTTTCAACCAAGGTAGCAATTTACCTCGCAGCCAAGGTTCCAACAAAGTCAACAATCATTTGAATCTAAGCCAAGAATAATGATTCGAAATTCTCAATCAAATTACCAACCTGACGGTTGATGATTTGATAATATTTGTCGTTGTTTCACGAAACTCCGGTCAACAAAATTTATAATACCTACAAATACTTTACTTAAAATAGTATAGCAATAAGTAGGGTCGAACCACTCTCAACTTGGAACTCGTTTTAAGACTAGGATCTAAAACTTTAATTTTCGAGATTAAAAAGAAATTACTTACATTTTTTTTTGAATTTTTGAATAGTAAACTAAAATAACTGGATAATTATCAAATTGTGGAAGAAATCTCAAGGGAAGAGAATCCACCACCCGGGTCTATATAAATAATATTATTTATTTCTATTGCAAATTCTCCTCCAACCTATTAAACATAAACATAGATATTAGTAGGCATTCCCCGTATTTCCATTAATTGGTAATCACGTAAAATCCTCCCTCTAATGTTTTGGTTTAAAAATAAATAGTGGTAGACATTCCCCGTATTTCCATTGATTGGTAATCACGAAAAATCCTTCCTCTATTTTCAACCTCTATTATAGATTTTGTCACTTGAAAGAATAATTTCGGGAAGATAATTAAACAATAAGAAATAAAATAAAATTATGTATATCTTACCCAAGGTAGCTTCATCACTCCCTTGAGAAGATGTTTAAGCTAGCATAATGATAGATAAATAAAACATGATGATAGAAGAATTTTTCATTAACTAAGAAAAAGATTACAACAAAATAAAAACTTGATACAAGACTAAATTCTCTCTACAATTTCTCTCTCTCTACCATCTAACTCCCTACAATTTCCAACTACTTTCTTATTTATAGAGAAAATTGGAATATAATGACATCTTGTAAAGTAAAGTTAGATCTACTTTTCTTTTCTTTTTCTTTGAATATTGATGTTTTCCAAGTCATTTTCTTCTTTCTTCATGTGCATTATATTCTTTATCTTCCATCCATTATATTATTTCTTCCATCCATGTGCATTCCTTTCTTCACTTTAATATATTTTCTTCATCTTTTCCAATTCAAACCTATAAGAAATAAAAAGATATATATAAGAACATTTATGCAATAAAATAGTGAATTAAAAATTTATTTTTGACATTTAAAATAGTGATTTTGTGAACTTATCAAATTACCCCCATACAAGCTCTTGCTAGTCCTCTAGCAAATAAGGGCAAAATATATTAGTTCGCAAAATTAGACTTTTATTAATTTTAACTAAAGATGTGTCACTTTCGCATGTTGCTTTCGATTTCATTTACCATATGCAATAAGGCCTTAAACCCCTAGGTTACCCTAGTGGACGAGCAATAGCCTCGTGAGGATTGGATATATTACCCACAACTTCTTCATTCTTCATTTTCATGCATTCACATACTCATTAATCAAGCCATGATACAATATATAAGATAATATGAATGCAAATACTACCACTCACTTCCGACCAATAACTATCTCAAGCTAATGATATGAATGATCCCCACTGAAGTAAATAATTTTGTTACTTTCTACTCCCAATCTAGACAACCTTCCGTGTTTTTGTGAACATTCTACTATGGTATGTCAATCTCTCTTCTTCTACTTCACTGATCAAAGTTTGCCATATTTTTCGTAAAAACTCATTATTTCCATCATTTCTCTTCCATCCCTTTTTGTATTTATAAGCTCCGGACTTTTCAGCGAGGATTTTTAGTCCCGACCAACTGGGCCCGAACTTCTTCCATGGGATTTATGCTCATTAGTTTTCTCCCCTTTTTACGCGAACAATGATATTGGTGATACCAAGGTCCGGTTACTCAGATCGAAGAACTACTTTTTGCATTTCTTTGAAAATAATTTTTTTAAATTTTCTCCATTCTATCTCCCTTTCTCCCCTTTTATAGCGGCAAAGCTAATTTTTCAACTCCATAGTCAAAGATCAACTGTTTTTCGCATAGTGAATGTCTGCATGTGCTTATAGGTCAAAGTTGTCCTTTTCGGTTTCAATTTCACTAATTTATTTACCTATGTAATACCACATTATTTCACTAACTCAATCTAATCATTACTCTCATGAGCGGGAATATCGCATCACATACTACTGATATATCATAAACACAAACTTAATCAACTTATAATGTAAAACACTCATGCATAAAAATAAAAAACATTTCCAAGCGAAATCAATTTTTCAATTTTTTTTTTTTTAATAATGAAGTTCTATTTTGATTAAATACATATCCACCCCCAAACAAAAATAACACTGTCCCTAGTGTTTAAAAAACCTTCTAAGAGACAAATTGGAACAAATTACCGCAATTGAGGTGGTGTTTTTGGAGTATAGTCCCTGCAAAGATTCTTGGCAAAAGAAAAGTCAAGTGATTGAAAATATTATGACAGACTTTACCCCAAAACAAAATCTAAACATATCCAAATAGAGTGAAAAAATAAAATTGATAGAAAAATTTACACAACTGACTGGGTTGCCTCCCAATAGCACTAAGTTTAACGTTTTCAGCCAGACTCAACAGATGTGCTACCCCTAAATAGGTCAGTCCGAATAAATCGGATCAATGAGGAGAATTTCCTCATTTTTAGAAGTTTCAAGTTCTAGGAAAGGCTTTAGACGATGAGCATTAACTTTAAACAACTGTCCATTCTTAGGGTCTTGTAACTCAATGGCACCATGACTAGAAATGTGATGGACATAGTACGGGCCTGACCAACGTGACCTTAACTTCCCAGGATATAATTGAAGACGGGAGTTATACAAAAGAACCTTTTGTCCTATGAAAAACTCCTTTTTGAGAATGTCTTTGTCATGTTCCAACTTAGTCTTGGCTTTATAAATTCTTGAACTCTCATAGGCATCATTTCTGATTTCTTCTAACTCATCAAGTTGAAGGGTCCTACGTTGACCGGCTTTATCATAGTTAAAGTTCATGGCCTTGATGGCCCAATAAGCACGGTGTTCGAGTTCAACAAACAAGTGACAGGCTTTGCTATAGACCAATCGATATGGGGACATTCCTATAAGGGTCTTGTAAGCAGTACGGTATACCCATAAAGCATCCTGGAGATGAAGACTCCAGTCCTTCCTTGTGGGGTTAACTGTTTTCTCTAAGATCTGTTTAATCTCCCTATTAGATACCTCAGCTTGATCATTGGTTTGAGGGTGATATGATAGGGCCACTTTGTGATTGATTCCATATTTGGACAACAAGTTTCCAAAGACTTTGTTGCAAAAATGTGAACCATTGTCACTGATTATGGCTCGAGGTGTTCTAAACCGAGGAAAAACCTAGTCTTTGAAAAAACGCACCGCAACTCTATGGTCAGCTGTTTTGGAGGCTAAAGCTTCTACCCATTTTGACACATAATCAACTACTAAAAGGATGTAGAGATTGCCAAACGAGGATGGAAATGGTCCCATGAAATCAATACCCCATACATCAAAGATTTCAACAACGAGAATCGATTGTTGAGGCCATTCGTTTCTTTTTGTAATCTTACCTAGCAATTGGCATCTATGACAAGCTAGACAGTATGTGTGGGTGTCTCTGAAAATGGATGGCCAATAGAATCCTGATTGCAAGATTTTTGCAGCAGTTCGTTTGGAACTGAAATGGCCACCACATGCCTGGTCATGACATAAGGAAATGACAGACTTTTGATCTACCTCAGGAACACACCTACGAATGATCTGATCTGGACAATATTTAAATAAGTAGGGGTCATCCCAAAAATATTCCTAAGCCTTGGCCAAAAATTTATCTTTCTCTTGTTTGGACCAGTTGGAAGGAATTTGACTATTCACAATATAATTGACAATATCTGCATACCATGGTGCATGAGATATTTCAAATAATTGCTCATTAGGAAAATAATAAGAGATGGGAATGGAGTCACTAGTGGATTCAATAACAAGACGGGAAAAATGATCAGCGACTACATTCTCGGAACCTTTCTTATCTCGAATCTCAAGGTCAAACTCTTGAAGGAGTAAGATCCAGCGTATCAACCTAGGTTTTGCATCAGATTTGGACAAAAGATGTCTTAACGCTGCATGATCTGTATAGATGATGACCTTAGATCCAACCAAATAAGATCTAAACATCTCAAAGGAGAACACGACTGCTAGCAACTCTTTCTTAGTGGTTGAGTAGTTGATTTGGGCATCATTTAAGGTTTTGCTAGCATAGTATATGACATGTCGTGCTTTATCCACTTTTCGGCCTAAAACAACACCTACTGCATAATCAGACGCATCACACATAATTTCTAAAGGCAAGTTCCAATCAGGTGAGTGAATGATTGGTGCAGTAGTGAGTGCTGACTTTAAGTACTCAAAGGCGGACTTACAGGCATCAGTAAACTCAAATTGTGCATCTTTAGCTAGAAGATGGGTCAAAGGTCTAGCTATCTTACTGAAATCTTTGATGAAACGCCTGTAGAAACCGGCATGACCTAGGAATGCTCTAATATCTCGAACATATTTGGGGATAGGTAGATTGGAGATTAGATCAATTTTTGATTTGTCTACCTCAATTCCTGCACTGGAGATATTATGACCTAGGACAATTCCCTTTTGGACCATGAAATGACACTTTTCCCAGTTAAGTACCAAGTTATTGTCACGACAACGTTGAAGTACGAGAGAAAGATGGTATAGACATTGCTCAAATGGTGACCCAAAGACAGAGATGTCATCCATGAATATTTCTAGAAACTTTTCAACCATGTCACTAAATATACTCATCACATATCACTGAAATGTAGCTGGTGCATTACACAAGCCGAATGACATGCGATGATAGGCGAATGTACCGAATGGACAGGTCAAAGTAGTTTTGTCTTGGTCATCAGGGTGGACAGGAATTTGATTGTAACCAGAATAACCATCTAAAAAGCAACAGAAGGCCTGACCAGCTAATCTTTCTAACATTTGGTCGATGAAGGGAAGTGGAAAATGGTCTTTTCTAGTCACGCTATTCAGTTTCCTGTAGTCTATGCAAACTCGCCATCCAGTTTGAATGTGATTAGGAACAAGCTCATTATGGGCATTGGACACAACAGTGATGCCAGACTTTTTAGGAACTACCTGGATTGGACTCACTCATTGACTATCAGAAATCGGGTAGATGATATCAGCGTCAAAAAGTTTGATAACTTCTCTGCGAACAACTTCTTTCATATTGGGGTTAAGTCTCCTTTGAGGTTGTCTACAGGTTTTCACATTATCTTCTAAGTGAATGCGATGTTGCACCACTAGAGGATTAATGCCATTGATATCATCAATGGACCATGCTATGGCTTCCCTATTTGTCTTAAGAACCTCAATTAATTGGGACTCTTGTTGCTCAGTTAACTCAGAAGATATTACGACTGGAAAAGTCTCAGATTCACCAAGATACGAATATTTTAAAGTCTCGGGTAAAGGCTTTAATTCAATATTAGGTGGTTTCTTTGTATTTTCAGATTCAGTGTTAACTGGCAAGGACAATGATTCGAATTTGGATTTATACTTGGATGCTTCAAAGGTTGGGGCAGAGTCTAGCAAATCATTTACTTGGCTAATGTTATTAGCTTCATCCAATATATATTTTTTTATTGACCTCCTTCTTGTCTTTAAATTATCATCAAAATGGGCTAGACAATGCTGGAGTGGATCCTCAGGATGTGAGTGGTTAAAGGTGTGGTTGGTCAATGAATCAATGAGACAAACATCTTCAACAGACTCTGATTCAATGGGTTGTTTCATCAAATTGAACACATTGACTTCCACTTTCATGTTCCCAAAGGTTAAGGTCATGCTACCATTTCTACAATTGATCAATGCATTGGCTGTGGCTAAAAATGGTCGACCTAAAATGATTGGAATTTGTTTACCTTGGGTTGGTTGAGTGTCTAACACAATGAAGTCTACGGGGTAATAAAAATCATTAACTTTTACTATCACATCCTCAATGATACCCCTTGGAATTTTGATGGATCGGTCAGCTAACTGAATTCTAACATCAGTTTTTTTCAAATCAGTCAATCCCAAATCCAAGTAGACTGAATACGGAAGCACTTTGACACTGGCACCAAGGTCCAATAAAGCTTGACCTTCAAAATTTTCTCCTATCCTACAAGTGATAGTTGGACTACCAAGGTCTTTGTGTTTAACCACAACTTGGTTTTGTAGGAAGGAGGAACAATGTTGGGCTATGAAGGCTTCCTTAGGGATATTGGTTTTCCTCTTGACTAAGTCTTTAATGAATTTTGCATAAGAAGGAATTTATTTAATAGTAGTGAGAAATGGAATGTTAATCTGGAGATTTTGAAAAATCTCTAAGATTTCACTGTATTGAGAATCCTTCTTATTGTTGACTAGTCTAGAGGGAAAAGATGCACGTGGAATAAACAACTTTGGAATGACCTCATCAAGCTTAGGAACTTGGTCCTTTTTGGATTTTGGGAATTGGGTGGAAAAGATTTGGATGGTTCAATTTCATCACTGATGGGTGGCTCAACCTTATTATCAATTTTGTTTCCTGACCTGAGGGTAATGATGGAATTTACATTGGCATTTGATTGGTCAGAAGTGGAAGGAGTCCCTACAAGATTAACTCCTTGTCTTTTTGGATTGATTTCGGGTTGCCTAGGTAATGTACCCCTTTGTCTTTCAGATAGAGTTGCAGTGAGTTGACTCAACTGATTTTGAAGAGACTGTTGAAATTGCAGTTGATTTTTAGTCAAGAGATCAAAGTTATTTTCTAACTTTTGAAATCTCTGATTGGAATGCTTATTGGATTGATCAAGATTAAGGGCAAGGATTTTTCAAAGTGTCCTTATAATTGGAAGTATTATTGACCGGTGGGACAGGAGCAACATAGTTGTTCATGGGATCAACTGCTAAATCTCTGCTAGGATTGAACTGGTTATTCCTAGGGAATTGATTTTGAGGAATTATTGGTCCTTGAGTTGGAGGTTGACTATTGGAGTTACCTTGAAAACCAGACTGACCACTTAAGTTTTGTGGAGGTAAATTTTGCCTCCATGAAACATTAGGATGGTTTCTAGTATCAGGATGGTAACTCTGGCTAAATGTGTTAGGCAATGGTCTCCTAAAGGTATTGGAAGCCCAAACTTGCGCATCCGAAGGTTCAGATGTATAATAGACCGGATATTCCTATATTGGATGGGATAAACAAGAACAAACATTGCATTGTGCAGGGGTAGATGTTAGGGCAAATGCATCAAACTTTTTACCTAAGTCTTTCACTCCATCAGCAAGACATTGCATCACAGACTTTAACTCATTTTCAGGTTTGATCTCATAAAAACCAGATGTTCTATTCATTTGATCATTCTTTGAAAATTCATTATCAATTTGGTTCCAATTCCAAATTTGGGCATTTTTCAGCTAGTTCCTCCAAAAATATATATGCTTGGTCAGGGGTTTGGGCATTGAACTTTCCTTGGTGCATTGACTCAATCATGGTTCGGTTCATAAGTGAAAGTCCCTTATAGAAGAAATGAACTAGTTGTGCTTTATCAAAGCCATGGTGTGGGCATTTGAGTAGCAAGTCATGAAATCGGTCCCAAGTTTGATGGAATTTTTCCTCAATTTTCCCTCTAAAAGTACTAATGGCATCTCTCATTGATTCGGTCTTTTGCATGGGATAAAACTTACTCATGAATTTTCTTGCAAGTTCATCCCATGATCGAATGGAGTTGGGTGGAATGGAGTTTAGCCATGATGCAGCTTTATCTTCTAAGGACAGGGGGAAACGATGCAGTTTGACACCCTCTTCATTCAAATTTTGATTTTTGAATGTGTTGCATATTGTTAAAAACTTCCCTAAATGGATATAGGGTTGTTCGCATTCAAGTCCATGAAATTTTGGCAACATATTGATTGTGGCGGGTCTAATCTCAAACTGGGGTGCATCATTCTCAGGTAGAACAATGCAATTGGGTGGGTTGGCTGTGATTGGGGCAAAATAATCATTAAGAGTTCTCAGTGCAGTCATTGATGAATTATTGGTGGTTGACAGATTTAACAAGGGAGTTGATTTTTCTTCTAAATCAAATAAGGACATATCACTCGGAAATCTATCTAAACGCTTATTAACTTGCAACCACTGGGGCATAAACAAAAAGAAACCTAAAAAAAGGCTAGAGCATGGGCAAATCACACAAATGTTTTGGCTTTGTTATCTTGAGCTTAAATTAAAGGGTGGTGAATTTTTAAATCTAAAATTGTAGAGAATTAATAGGATGGTGTCCAAATTAATTCTCTCCTAATTAGACAGCTCCTACTCTATTCCAGATTAAGTCGATAGATTACCAGTTAAGAATCATCAAACTAACAATGGAGTAATTCCCAGGAAAGTGTGGCGAGGCACATGGCCTGCTTAATAGCGCGTCAACCACACTCCAAGACAGAATTTCTTACCGTTTATCAATTTGATAATGACTCACTGGAGTGACTACCAACCACTTCCTTCCTATAGGGCCTATAAGCTCGTAACCCTAAATTGGATTATTGCTAATGAATTTTAAAATTAGGCTCATGGTTTAACAAATGCAAGGATTTTTGTGATTTGTGGGCCACGGAAACGGGTGATGAAATCCCGACCGTATCTTGTGGGAATTTTACCCTTAAGTATCTTATGCAAAATGCTAATTAAAATATGCACACACAAGAGAAAAAAATAAAAATAAAATAAAACACGGGAGCTTAGGGGAATTTCTAATGTTATACTATCCTAGAATTCGCATGCAAAATTTGTGTCTAGAAAAAAACTAAAAACAAAATAAAATAGAAATAAACTAAATACAAAGGATGGGAACTTAGGGTAATTTCTAATGTTATTCTATCCTAGAATTCGCATGCAAAATTTTCACTCTTAGACGTAATTGCGCAAATCCCACCTTATGCTAAATTTTTCAAGGATCTCTGTACACAGAAGAGGAAAAACATAACAAAGAATTCGAAGAAAATACTCTTGACTGAGCAAGTGAGTTCACTGCTGTTAAGCAGTACTCCACCGAAGATGAAAGATCCTGGTGCTCCCACTATTTCTTGTGTTATTGGTGACCAGGAAATAGGTAGAGCCCTTCTTGATCTAGGTGTAAGTATTAAATTGCTTCATTATTCAGTCTATAAACAGCTAGGATTGGGAGAGCTCAGTCCCACAGAGGTTGTACTACAGTTTGCCGATCGATCTGTTAAGCAGGCGAAAGGTATTTTGGAAGATGTCATAGTTCAAGTGGGCAAGTTTTACTTTCCAGTTGATTTTGTAATCCTGGAAACGGAACCTATCCCGGAATAAAATAAACACATCCTAGTAATCTTAGGTAAACCATTTATGGCCATGGCAAATGCGTGCATAAATTGCCGAACTAGAGCCATGGATTTGACCTTTGGGAACATGAAAGTCAGGATGAAGGTGTTTAAGGGAAGCCATCAATTACCTGAGTTAATGAAGTATTTCCAGATAGATGAGTTGAATGAGCTAGATGATATTATATGTGATTTTGTGACTCAAGTTCTGGAAAAAGATGGGCTTGAAGAATTTCTGGCAAATGAAGTGCCGAATGAAGAAATCGAAGATTGGGATGCAAATGTGGAAAGGAAGAACAAGGAATTGGATAAAATTGAGAATGCGTTATACGCGCAACCTTGAAAGCAAGAGGCAATAGAACTACTCCCAATAGTTTCAAGTACTCCCCCAGTTCCATCACTTACAACTCCGCCAATTTTAGAGCTTAAGGAGTTGCTAGAAAAGTTGAAGTATGTTTTCTTGGGACCCGACGAAACTCTTCCTGTAATTATTTCATCAAAGTTGACAACAAAACAGGAATTAAGTCTGATGGAGGTCTTGACCAAGAATAAACAAGCAATTGGGTGGAGTGTGGCTGATTTAAAAGGGATTGATCCATCAATTTGCATGCATCGGATTTATTTGGAAGATGAGGCGGAAACGTCAAGGGAGATCCAATGAAGATTGAATCCGAACATGATGGAGGTAGTAAGAAAGGAAGTAGTGAAGTTGCTGGATGCGGGAATCATTTACCCAATCTTTGATAGTAAGTGGGTAAGCCCAACTCAAGTGGTCTCGAAGAAGTAGGGAATCACAGTGGTGCCCAATGAAAAGGGTGAGCTAATTCTTCAACCCATGACCACGGGGTGGCATGTGTGTATCGACTACAGAAAGCTCAACTCTAACACCAGGAAAGATCATTTTTGATTACCATTCATTGATCAAATCCTGGAAAGATTAGACGAACAAAGATACTACTACTTTTTGGATGGTTATTCCGGCTTTAATCAAGTGGCAATTGATCCTGCAAATTAGGAGAAAACCACTTTCACTTGTCCATATGGCATTTTCGTATACAGACGGATGCTTTTTGGGTTATGTAATATGCCAGCAAAATTCTAGAGGTGTATGATGTCTATCTTCTTTGATATGATAGAAACGTTTCTGGAAGTGTTCGTGGATGACTTCTCAGTCTTTGGGGCAACCTTTGAAGACTATTTGAGGAATTTAACACTAGTACTTGAAAGGTGTAAAGAGACCAATTTAATTCTTAGTTGGGAGAAGAACCATTTTATGGTTCAAGAGGGAATAGTATTTGACCACATTATATTGAAGTAGGGGATTGAGGTCGATAAAGCAAAAGTCGAGCTGATTTCAAAATTACTTCCTCCCACATCTGTGAAACAGATACGCTATTTTCTGGGCCATGCTGGGTTTTATAGAAGGTTTACCAAAGATTTTAGCAAAATCGCCCGGCCATTATGCAATTTATTGGCTAAAGATGTGGTCTTTGTCTTTAACAAAGAATGTCTTCATGCCTTTGAGGAATTGCATACTAAACTATCATCTGCCCAAATTATCTGTCCAACAGACTGGTCTCTGACGTTCGAGTTGATGTGTGACGCTTCAGATTATGCAATCGGAGCTGTGCTAGGGCAAAGAAAGGACAAGTTACCATATGTGATTTACTATGCCAGTAGAACTCTGAATGAAGCTCAGATGAATTAAACAACTACCGAGAAGGTCATATTTGTTAGGAACTAAGGTGGTCGTATACTCAGTTCATGCCTCGCTGAGGCATTTACTAACCAAGAAAGACTCTAAGCCCAGACTGATTCGATGGATTCTGTTGCTACAAGAATTTGATTTGGAGATCAAAGATAAGAAGGGTACGGAGAATGTTGTAGCTGGTCATCTGTCAAGAATTGTCGTTAAGTCTACAAAGGGTGACATTCCTTTTAAGGATGAGTTCCCGGATGAACATCTGTCTAGTATGGCTGTTATGGAATAGATACCATGGTATGCAGATATTGTCAACTATAAAGCCATGGGTGGAATTCCAAATGGATGGTTTAAGCATGAGAAGGATCATTTCTTTAGCCAAATAAAATTTTATATCTGGGATAATCCACGACTGTACAAATATTTCCAGGATAAGATAATTCATAAATGTGTTCCAGAAAGTGAAGTTTAAGGCATACTGACATTCTGTCATACGCTAGAGTGTGGAGGGCATTTTTGTGCTCAGAAAACAACTCACAAAGTCCTTTAGAGTGGTTTTTATTACCCCACCATATTCAAAGATGCGTTCGAGTTTTGAAAATCTTGTCTAAGATGTCAAAAGTTGGGATCCATATCTTGACGAGACATGATGCCACTAAATTCTATTTTGGTGGTTGAGTTGTTTGACGTCTGAGGCATTGACTTTATGGGACCGTTTCCAAAAGCCGGCGATAAGCAGTACATATTAGTGGGAGTTGATTACGTTTTTAAATAGGTAGAGGTTGTTGCTACATTGCATGCGAATCACATTGTGGTTGAGGAATTTGGTAAATCCAATATCTTTTCTAGATTTGGTATGCCACTTGTGTTGATTAGTGACAGCGACAACCACTTCAACAACCGGTTTCTTCCGACCTTGTGCAAGAAGTATGGTGTCATTCATAGAATTGGAAAACCATATCACCCACAGACGAGTGGTCAAGTGGAGGTTTCGAATAGGGAGATCAAGAACATTATTGAAAAGACAGTGGATCCTGATTTAAAGAATTGGCCGAGAAGGCTAAATGATGTATTGTGGGCATACATGACCGCTTACAAGACACAGATTGGTATGTCACCATACAGATTGGTCTATGGTAAGGCGTGTCATCTCCCTGTGGAACTTGAGCACAGAGCATATTGGGCGATCTGAAGATTAAATTTTGACATCAAAATATCGGGTGCTCAGAGGAAACTCCAACTCGCATAGCTTGAGGAGTTGAGGAACAATGCATATGAGAATTCTAGAATATATAAAACCCAAACCAAAACATTCCATGATAGAGATATTAGAAAGAAAAGCTTTGAGGTTGGCCAGAAAGTATGGTTGTTCAATTCAAGACTCAAATTGTTTCCTGGTAAGCTCCAGTCAAGATGGGACGGGTCGTACATAATTACTAAGGTTTACCCCATGGAGCGATGGAACTTGACAACCCTGACAACAGAAAGCGATTTATGGTGAATGGTTAGCGTTTAAAGCATTATAAAGAAGATGTGCCGACAGAGAGTGTCGTTGAAACAATTGATTTAACAGAACCGGTACCAGAGCCGGATGATTTTAATCCTGAATACTGAGAGGTAGCAACATTTGAAGCATTATATAGAAGTTGTGCCGATAGTTGAATTCGGTGTTTGAATTGTTTTTTTAAGATCGTGTCGGAAATAGTCGTCATCATTTGGAGGGGGATTTTCGTCCACAAAGTGCCGAATTTTGACAAATTGAGGTCACTCATGTCAATATGTGTGTATAGGGGAGGTTCGAGTATTCGAGAATCGAGAACGAGCAACAAAGTGGCCGAAGCCAAAAATCCAACTTTGGTACCTACGCCCAAGCGTAGGTCATGGGACTGTATAAAACAGTCCCGCGGATTTTCATATTCAAATTTTGCTTTTCTCCCTCTCCTCTCCACCGAATCGACTCCCGTTTGTTCCTAAACCCAAATATTGATATTTCCTATCATTCCCAAGCGGTGGATCATCAGAGTAGTGAACAGTGTGTACGGATTCGCGTGAAGAACTCAAAAAGTCTCTGGAATGCAATTTTGGGAAATTTTCCATTTCTCGCGATTCGGTTAGTTTTGATCCATTCTTTTGGTTTCGAGTACTTAATATAAATATTCTAAACTAGTATTTACGAACGAGACCGATCAAAATCGTGTTTTCATCCATTTTCAAAAAGTTGGGTTTCCGGCTTTAGATACTGGTTGAATATCGAATTTTTGCGATAAGGTTTTGTTTAATCATCATATTAGAATAATTTAGATATAGTTTTGAGTTTGATTCGGTGTCCAAACAGTTTTTCGCTCATTTTTTGTAAAAATCCAATTCTGTAGGAATGGCTCGTGTAAAAGGAGCGAGGAAGGTGGATGAGGGAACATCTATATCGGGGATGGTAGTGTGAAGAGATAGATCATGGTCACCGCCCCTGGAGAGAATGTAGCCTGTACGCCATAGTCCCCGGGCACCGAGATCGGTGTATGTTGCTCTTGTTTCGTCAGATAAGGAGTTTGAGAGGCCGATTGCACCGACGAAGGGCATTGAGTTAGATTTTAGATTTGGCCGAATGACAGTTCCACTTGCTGCACCGAGGGCACCATCATAACCCCATGCACAGGCTTCAGTCCCTGAGCCATCACCACTACCACATAAGTCGGAGTCATCTGATGAGCAGACTTCTGAGAGTGGTGATAGTGCGGATGGAGATGCAGAGTTGGAGGACGCTGAGCACGGCGAGGTGCCGTATCCCAAGCCGACATTTGATGGTGACGAGCGTGATCTCGTTTCTTATAGATGGAAGCATTCAACAGTCTCCAAGGAGCTGATGACTCAGGAGCGCACTTTTGCTATTGTGCCACTTGAGCGGATAAAGCTAGTTCCACACTGGACTATAGGCATACTGAGGGAGTGTAGATTATTGCCGATCCTAGCCCCAGCTACACCACATATTTGCGCTGACATGATTAATGAGTTTTGGTTTCATATAAAGCATTACACTAGAGGGGCTCGGCTAGTGACAGTGGTGCAGGGGCGGGAGTTTGAGATTACTCCCGAGAATATTGCTGTTGCGTGGGGTATTCCACATGAGTGCCCTACGGAGCTAGAGGAGCGGTTCCTATCTATGCCAGACGTACTTCCGCCACTTTATGATATGGTGAGACTGCAGACTAAGGGGCAGTGGGCCGACAACATGCGTAATGGGACCAAAAGGTCCAACTATTATCCGATGTTGTGGCTTTGGGATGTGATAGTCCGGTCCAATGTATTACCACATAGCCATCAGACCATATGGTACCCGCCATTTCTGCTGTTGCACTATGGTTTTGAGTTTGGTCACTAGTACTCTATTCCACTCGCTCTTTGGCAGACTTTATTCCGGCATTATATTCACTTGCGTCGGGAGAACAAGGTTGGGACTGCCAAGTTTCAGATGATTCTTCCTTGCCTTGTGATGAAGTTGATATTTGATCAAGGATTATAGATGGATGCCGAGGATATGTTTGCCCCGTTATTTGCGTATGGAAAGGGAGCGTGGAACAAGGGGTGACTCAAGAAGGGTCCAGTGACATTTGCTCGCTGGCGCATGTTCAGAGGAGTTTTACTGCCGGGTGCACAGGAGGATGAGGTGGAGGTGCTATTGGCTAATGAGGTTGTTATAGGTGATGATGTGCCACAAGCCCCAGCTGGGGGCGCTGTTATGATGACTCAGACTCAGTACGACTAGTTGATTGGTCGTATTGAGGGATTAAAACGCTCATTTGCAGAGGAGAGGCAAGTCCGACGGCGTGAGCACCGTGAGTAGATGGATATTATAATGCGAGATATGGGAGTGACCGTTCCATCACCACAGCCACCTCCGGATGATGCTTAGTAGTTGAAGTTTAGTTTTGGTTATTTTATTTTGTTTTTAGGATTTTCTTGTTTTATCTATTCACAGTAGAGAATAATTGTAGAGCGGAGAGTCATGTTCAATCTTTTGTGACCGCTTTAATGATTATATCTAACTGAATGTGCTATTTTTGATTTTATATAAAATGACAGTTTTGACCACTTTTACTGATATGGGTGCCTTACTATGTTTATTACATTGAGTATGTGTGATTTTATTTTTGCACTATGAAGACATGTGTGCGTTTAAGTTTGGGGGTGCGTTGGTTATTAGGATTTGTGTCATGACATTGTTTTTTAAAATGTTTTTTTTTTTGCCCTACCTTACCCTCAAATGTAGCGTAATTCGTGGCTGGGCTAGAATATTTGAAAAAATAAACTCTTTTTGGGATGTTTTGGCCTGATTTGTAAGTATACTTCTATTTAGATTTATTTAAGTTATTTTTAGGATTTTGGGTAGATGTTTTGTAGAATTTTTAAAGTAATCCTAATATGACAAGGAAACTGCAAATAGAAGATGGATTTGTTATTGCTTTTCCTTTCCTAGTCAATTAAAGGTTTTGAATCCTTTTTCTCTTCTAATTCTACTCCATTCATCTATAAATACATCCATAGGGTAGACACAATTCATAATTCACAGTTCTCAAAGAGTGAGCATTAGATTGGGTATTCTTCTTTTATTCTTTCTACTTCAAGGAGGGTTAGTATGGTTAATGCTAATGAAGATTATTCTGACCTGAAAGAGTTCATAGAGGAGACAAAACCATATGTGGTTATGAAGAGCACGAATAACGAAGCTACGAGTCGAGAGGGAAATCGAACCACACCAAAATCATTTTTGCAGTGTCGGTTGCAATTTGAGGAGATATTTCATCCAGAAAGGATGAATCATGTTTTTGTTGCACCCGGATGAAAAATCCTTAGAGAACGAGGATTGAAGAGTCTAGAAAAACCTACGGGCGAAAAGGTGTATCCGAGTTTGGTTAAAAAATTCTATGAAAATATGATAGTTTCGGGACCACCAGGATTTGAGGTGATAAGGGCTAAGGTGACTCAGTGGAGTGCTCATGTTGTGATTGGAAGAAGAAGTATTGTCGATGCATGGAATATACCAATCGGTACTCCGGCAAACTTACATGGAATTTCAAAGGAGCATCCGATAGTACGACCACATTAGGATGAAGATATGGTGAGGGAATTGTGTGCGGTTTCAGATCCGGGGGATAAAACGGGTGAAAATTGGTGATTGAAGCCGGATCTACTTTATTTGGATTGTGTTGTTGCGACTCAACTTTGGCCTAATAATCGAATAAGTGCAAGAGATCACACTATGCTTCGAACTTTGTATGCCCTAACTCATGGGTATAAATTTAGTGTTCCAACTTTGATTATGGTTGAGATGTCGTATGCTTGAGCAATTGTGAGTCGAGAATGGGCGGGGGCTGATAAATGTGATTATTATCTTCCATACCCATTTTTACTATAAAAAATCATTGCTCAGCAGTTGGGTGATAGAATGAAGGAATTAAATGAGATGCGGTGGACATTCATGAAAATATATCTGGAGGAAGATTTAGAGAAGTTGAAAGAGACTGCAGATTGCCGGATATGGTTGAAGAGTGCCGTGTCGAGTGATGAAGAAGAAGAGGCGGACTAGGAATTAGGGTTAGGATTTTTAGGTTATTCTGTTTGCAGAGACAGTTGACCCTTAAGGCCACGTCTTTGTTTCTTTTATTGTTATTTTTATTATTTTAGGATTGTAAGCCCTTAAGGCAAAATCAGTTTTTTTTTTATTATCATCAATAATAATTTAAAAGTTTTTGATTCCTTAACAACATGTGTCAATTTCTGGATGTTTATGATGTAATTTCTTTTCCATTGCTATGATTGGGTGTGTGTACTTTGTTAATGATATCTTTAGGTGATCCAATTTAAGTTTGGGGGAGAGGATTTGTGCTTTGCATTGGAATCCAGAATTGAGCTTCAAGGGTAACTGTATTTGTTCTCTTATTTTATTTTTGACCATGGGGACATGGTCATATTTAAGTTTAGGGGTAAGGGTATAGTATTGCAAGGAATAAAGATTTTTGAGAAATATATATATATTTTTTGGAACAATTCTTTGTTTTTACGCATGAATGTTTGACAGTTACAGTTGATTAAGTTTATGTATATGATGTGTGAGTAAGATGTGATGTGATGTTCCCGTTCATGAGAATACTGATTAGATCAAGTTACTAAAGTGATGTGATTTTACATGGGTGAGTGAATGAGTGAAATTGAAATTAAGAAACACGACTTTGACCAATAAACACAAACACGCATTCACTATGACAAATAGGTTGATTTTTTACTATGAAGTTGAAAATTAATTTTGCTACAATTAAAGGGGAGAATTGGAGTTGTTTTGGTTGAAATAGAGAAAATTGAAAAAAGTTGGAGAAAATAAAATACAAAAAAAAGTTATTTGATCTAAGTAACTGGGCATTGGTATCACCAATATCACTGTTCGTGTTTAAAGGGGAGAAGACTGATGAACAGAAATCCCATGGAAGAAGCTCAGACCTAGTTAGTCAGGACTAAAAATCCTCGCTGGAAAGTCCGGAGACTTAGAAAGACAAAAACAGATGAAAAGTGGAAAGATGGAAATAGTATGTTTTACTAAAAAATGGCAAAGTTTAATCAATGAAGTAGGAGAAAAGAAACTGAAATATTGTAGTTGAATGTTCACAAAATCACGGAAGGTTGTTTGGATTTTAAGTAGAAAGTAGCAAAATCACTCACTTTAGTGGGAAACATTCTTAACACGAAGCTTGATATAATTGTTGTTTGGTAGTGAGTGGGAATATTTGCATTCATATTATCTTGTGTGTTGTATCATAGCTTATTTGACTTGTATGTGTGAACTCATGAATGCATAATTACAAAAGAGTTGAGATGTTTGTAGGTACCATCACTGGAAACCTTCACGAGACTTCACTCGTCCACTAGGGGTAACCTAGGGGTTTAAAAAGCTTGTTACATGGGCTAAGTGTAATCATCTACCCTCACGAAATCAAGGGATTAGGTTAGAGTAAATAGGTTAGATAGAATAAAAATCATCACATATAATTTTCTCTGAGTTTATTGTTAAGGGACTAACAATATATAAGTTTGGGGGTGTGATAGGTGCTCAATATTGGTCATTTTTCACCCCTATCTTGCGTTTATTATTTCTTTTCATTCCATTACTTGGTATTTTTATCTCGTTTGTGTGTGTAAGCATGTTTCAGGAGCATAATGAAGAAACAAAGCTAATCTCGGTGAATTAACTGATTCGTGTTCATTTTTATCTCGAGAAAGGAATCAAGAGGTGCGTCAGGGCAAAGAAGAGCTACCGGAGGGAAAAATGGACATTTCATGACATCATTATCTCACAAGAAGGGCAAAAATGTCATTTTCAAACATTATTACTTCACCGGAAAGCATCGGGAGTCAAATGCGACCAGTTTAGCTCAAATACAAAAAGACATGTTTTTACAACAAAACTGCATTATACCTACGTCACAAGAGAGAAAAATTGGCAAAATGGACTCAACCTATGCCCAAGCGTAGATCAGGAGCGTAGGTCCCATATGATGGTCACGTGATCCCTCGATATGCTGAAGTTGTTTCGGAGTTATTTTAGAATTTTCCAGTTTTGTCCTTACTTCGATATTTCAAGTCATCGGTTTTTCCAGACCTATGCGTACGAGCTTATACACATATTTACATATGATTTTATGAGATTATTAATGTATTATGAAATTACAGAAAAAGGGCAACCATTAGGGTTTCCCTCACTTATCTATAAATATGAGAGTATTAGGGTTTAGAAGGATATATGCTCTTAGGGTTATTTTTAGTTCTGTTTTGGAGAGACACGTTCATTCATAGAGTTCTCTTCCATTGAAGAGAAACATGATTAAAGATCTAGAGATCCGGAGAAGAAGGCCATGGAGAGCGTTTCTACACCAACAATGCAGACTCCCTCAGCCATGATCAACTAATCCGGTATCTAGGGTTTTCTCACAAAACCCTAGCCAAGTAATGTAGTTCTAATTTTGTTTTGAATTGTAGAAAGAGGAAGCTGTGACTATACTGTGATGATTGTGTTAGATGAGATACCGTTTTTATTCGTGATACAAGTTTATATATTTGAATTGATTTTTGTCTTAGACTTTTCAAATATAAATATCTTACATAATCACAATTATTCACTATGAGCTGGAACTCGGATGCTTAATCTGTGATTTTCTACACAATGGTGGTCATAAAACTCGAAACCCTAGGTTGAGACATGCCATGCCCTAACAAACTGATATAGATATGCCTTAGCTTATTTACATGCTTTAATTTACTGTTTTAATTTACTTTTCTGTAAGTTGTCGGCATGCACTAATCAGTTTAGTCTTGAGATGGGTTGTTGCGATCCGGTTGAGAGTAATCCTTTTTAGGGTCAAACTGCTGGCGCGGTACAACCTGATTCACCTTTAATGGATTGCCCTCATGCAATTGAAATTAGAATTTGAACTATTATGCGGTTAGTGGTGGAGTGAGGAAACCCTAGTTATCTCTCCCTCTGAATCACAAACCAATTTACTTTTTTTTTTTTTGATAAGTAACCAATTTACTTTACTGTTTAGATTAATTTAAGTAATATTAGATAATTTACAAAAATAAACTCTTTTTGTAAAACTATAATTCAGTATTTTTAGATTATTAAAGTGAACAATCCTCGTCTCTGTGGGATCGATATTCCCCTACTCAAGCAAAACTACACACAATTGATCTATGCACTTGCAGAAGGGTAAAACCTAAAGTGACGTTAATGTGTTGTTTTTAACCACATATTTTGCACACACCTGACGCCCATCAATAGACATGCTTTAGTATATTTTCATGCATTAGGATTATATTAGAGTAATATAATTGACGTGTACTAGTTAGGTTAGTCATGAGACGGGTTGTCGCAATTCGATTGATGGTTATTATTTTTGGGGTCGTATTTAGCTATTTTCGGTACGACATGATTCATAGTTTATGGATCGCCCTCTTACAATTGTTATTTTGATGAACTATATTATGTGGTTAGTGGTAAAGTGATGAAAACCCTAGTTTTCTCTCTCATTTGAATCACAACGAATTTATTTTGCTTTCTAGATAATTTTAGTTATTTTAGATAATTTGGTCTTTGACAACCAAAATAAACCAATTTTCAGAAAATATAATTCATTATTTTTAAATTGTTAAAGGAACAATCTTAGTCTCTGTGGGATCGATATCCCTTACTCAAGTCATTGATGTTATATAATCGATACTTGCGCTTGCGTAGGGTCAAACCTAGCGTTGTCATAAGAGGTTGTTTTTAACACATTTTTAGCACCCCTGACAGTACATCAAGTGTGGTGAGATTTTTTCAAAAATAGTTAATTTATGTATATAGTTGATCAATTTTGTGCTTTAATTACGATATAACATTGCTTAGGTGATTGATTTGGTGTGATCAGAATTCTGGGGATTATGTATGGGGGAGGGGGTAGAAATGTGCATGGTAGAGAGAGAGGATAGGATTGAAGTCATTGAGACAGTATAGAGTAAAAATGTTCAAGGGTTCGATGGTTTTGCGGTCTCGGATGAAGCTTTGGATGCCACGACGGAATATAAAACTGCCACAATTAATAAATTAAATGTGACATAATTTTAAAACTATTACAAATAATATGATAAATGTGACAGAATTTTAAAATTATCACAAATAATAAGCCATTTGTGACAAAAATTTCATAACTCTCACAAATAATAAGATAACTGTAAGTTATTTGTGACAAAATATTTAAAACTGTCACAAATAATAAGTTATTTGTGACAAAATATTTAAAACTGTCATAAATAATAAATTAATTGTGACATAATTTAAAAACTGTCAGAAATAATAAGATAACTGTGACGGAATTTTAAAAAAGTCACAAATAATAGGTCATATCTGATGAAATATTTCAATTGTCACAAATAGTAAGTCATTTGTGACAAAATATTTATACCGTCACAACTAATAATTTAATTATAACAAATGTCTAAAACGTTACAAAAAGATATTTTTTGTGACAAATTTTATTTTTCCCGTCACAAAGTTCATCACAAATAGTCTATTTTGTTGTAGTGTCTCATCTAACCTCAAGGTTTTACATTTTATTAAAATATGCATGTGTCATTACTTGAATGGATATGAAGTTGTGGCAATTGCATTTTAATTAAAGGGAAATTTTTGTAATTTAATTGATATGAAATTTTGAGGTTTTTTTGGAATTCGTTGTTAATTTAGGGGAAATAAAGTAGTTGCATGTTGAATTGATAGGAATTTTGTTTATTAAAGTAAATTTTTTGTAATCTAAGTAAGATGAAATTTGGAGATTTTTTGGAATTTGTTGTTGATTTAAGTGACATAACTATTTGCATGTTGAATTGTTATGAAAATTTGTTTATTGAACTGATATTTTGGTAATTTGAATGATATAAAATTTATGATTTTTTTTGTATTGATATGATTTAATGTTTATGTGAGGGAAATTGAATAAAAGATTGTAGATATTTTAACAAATTGGCTCCTATGATTCCCTTATTCCTAAAGCTTCGTTACTAAACCCTAAATCCTAAACCCGTGATTGTTATAGATGAATATATTTATAGAGGAATTCCATTATTTGTATATTAATATATTTATAAATGAATTCCAATATTTATTTTTTAGTTGTCATTTAGTCCTAATTTTATTCTGCTTTGGAATATGGCAAACTAGTGTTTTGTTGGTTTGGGTCATATTGAGGCAAAGGGTAGATTGGTCGTCAAATATTGCAAATATTACATGTTTATTGTCATTTATAATAGAAAGGGGTAGTTTAGACTTTTCATAGGAGCCCAGGCCTACTTAGGGGGTGTGAGTGCTAGAATTTTGAAACCTCAGGGGCTGTTGGAACCACACTTGCTTTGACCGACCACTATATGCAATTGACCTAAACCTCAGGAGGTGTCACTGCGATTTATCCTTAATTTTACTTTGGAAGGACATGACACCACTCCATCTTCCACCAATAGCATGAGCATGGGTGATGGTGTGGGAAGCCACTTTAGGTGATTGTCATCCAAATGAGCAGAGGAAAAGTAGAGAGAAAAGCAAATGGGTTCTCACTATATATATATATATATATATATATATATTGATTGAGATTGGGCTCTCCCTTTATTAGTCATGTATCATGACTCTTGCATCATGCATTATCTCTTCTACATGAGGCATCAAGGGTCCCCCATTCCATTTATCTCTCTCTCCACCATGCTGACTGTAAGAATATTTTTATATTGGCATGTCTAGACAATAACCATGTTGGATAGATTAGATATTTTGGAGCACAAAATCGCAGAATAATTAATTATTAATATTCAGGAACCACCGATCGATGGGTGTAATCTTCGATCGTTCGGCAGCACCGACTTTGGAATTCGTGCGAATTTGTACTGGTAAAATTCAGGCTCCTTATATAGGCATATTGAAGGACATACTAATCCATTCAGATCTATTACATGGTCTTCACACCAAGTCTTTCTGGAGTGCAAGCAAAGAAATATCATTCCATAATTTAAAATTTATATTCCATAATTCTAGACTTCTTTCTAGATAAATATGAGGAGATATTGAGAAGAGAAGACAAGCTTTGAGAGTTCTGCAATTCTTCTACAAAAAATATCTATCTGCAGACAAAGAGAGAGACATGGAAAAATATTGATTGATCATTCATATTCTAGTTTTGTCTAGTTTTTGGGGTTATCCAATTGTGCTACTATAGTTGTAATTTTTATGCACAATTAGATGACCTAGATATTGAAATCTACACACCATCTTTTGTACTGTGTGTGCTTTGATCCGTGAGAAACAGAGCCGTCAAAATACAGAGATCGGAGCAGGAGGTTTCGTGGAGCACGAGTGAATCAAGACTTTCAGACGTCGAGTGAACAACGGCAAATTAGAGCTATTGTAAGTCCTAACTTCATAGAGTCTGTACAAACTCTTTGATTCATAGTGCATCAATATTAGAGGGTATCCGTAGTTTTTTCCTTGGAACGTTTCCAAGGTTTTTCCACGTATAAATCTATGTTATTTATTGCTTTATATTCTGCAAATATATTATTGTGTGGTTAATATAATTTGTGTAAATAAATATTTTGGGAAATATTTAACGAAAATAATTGTCACACTGTTTCCAGAATTCGCGTATAGAGTTTTTCGAATGATCGGGGGTTAATAGATCGATAGGTGGTAGCAAATTCGTATTAAACGAACGATCAATGGTGGTTTAATTATTTGGTGGTGTTTTGAACGCTCAATCGGTGGTTACTGCGATCAATCAGTGGAGTTAATGAAAAATAAATGTGAGCGAACCCTAATTGGCACACTAGCGATTGACCAGAACAATACGCGATCGATTAGTGGCACACGCTATTGATCGGTGGCACACTGCGATTGATTAAAGTTTACAATTATAATTTGAATCAACGTTTTTGGGTAACAATTATACCTAGCATCAGAATACTGATTCTAGGACATTAATAGTTTGTTCTTTCCTAGAAAAATATTTTTAATAAAAATTAATTGTTTTTAGTAAAGTTAAATATTCCGTAATAAAAATTAAAATAAAAATATCTTTAATAAAAATTAAATATTTTAATTAATAATTCATTATTTTTAGTAAAGTTTTTTAATGACCTATTTATTCTTATTAAAATTAAATATTCCGTAAATAATTTTAATTGGTCATTAAATTTATAAAAACCTATTCACCCCGCCTCTAGGCTTAGTTCACCGTTTTCTAGGTAATTTCAATTGGTATCAGAGTAAGGTTTGCCCTGATTTAGGTTAACGACCTAGGATTAGATCTTGAACTTAGAAGATGGACTTACCTCGTGAAGGAGGTTCAGTTACTAGGATGAAAACATTCTTGAAATCTCTAGGTGAAAAAGTATGGCTTGCTATAAAGATAGGGTACTCACCTCCCACCGTGATAGACGAGACTACTAATAAATCTAAATTAAAACCGCCTAACGAATGGACTCCTGTCGAGACAAACAGTGCTGTTTGGAACTCTAAAGCCTTAAATGCTTTAAACAATGTTGTTACCTCAAGTGAATTTAAGAGAATTGCCACGTGCGTAAATGTTAAAGAAGCTTGGGATATTCTTCAAGTAACTCATGAAGGGACTTCAAAAGTTAAATAATTGAAACTCCAAATGTTAAATTCTAAATTTGAACAACTTACGATGGAAGATGATGAAGTTTATGCTGACATTAAGGATATACTAACTCATATAGTAACGGGCTATCACAATCTAGGAGAGTCCATTTCCTGAAACTACTATAGTAAAAAAGATTCTCAGGTGTCTTCCTGAACGTTTTAGGTCTAAAGTTACTGTCATCTCAGAAGTTATGAGTCTTAAATAAATTAAAGTTGAAGAATTGGCTGGAAACCTAAGATCTTATGAGATGGAGATGTTCAAAAGTCCCCTTAAGAGGTCTAACGGCACTAAAGAAAAGAGCATAGCTTTAAAAACCACTAGAGAAGATCCGATTGAGTCTGATGGAGAAAGTGATTTGACTATGAATGATATTGCCATGTTTGCTAAAAGGCTAAACAAATTTGTTAAGACTAATAATGGTAAAAATAGTGGCAAAGGACATAATTTTAGGGATAAATTAAATGATTTTAAAAATAAAAATAAATCCCAATATTGGAATGACCAGTTTGAGCTTAAGAAGAAGAAACTTCAATGTTTTGATTGTAAATGGTATGGTCACTTAGCAGTGCTGTGTGGTAATACGTTTAAAATGACAAAAGGATGAGCTGTCACTTGGGATAATGAATCTGACAATGGATTAGCTAGTGATGAGAAAAAATCGGAAGTATGTGATGAGTCTGAGAATTACATTGTGTTAGCTGCACAAAGCAATGAGGTTAAAGAAGTTGCTACTAGATGGTCGATGTCTGGAAATGAAGATTCTGAGGGTGATTGTGATGACATGACTCAAGCTTCTTACGATGAATAACTTGATAAACTTACTCAACTTAACTATCATCACAATCAATTATTAACTAAATATTTAAATATTAAGAAATAATTACACTCCTTAAGAAACGAATTAGTCAATAGTTCCCAAACCCTAAATCTCTTGCAGACCCAAAAAACTCAATTATCTAAAAATTTAATTGAGTCTGAACAAGAAAGGAATCATGCTTTGAAGAGTGTATATGATTTCAATATGGAATTAGTCACACTAACATCTAATATATATGAGAAATCTATGAGAATTGAGGTTTTGGAAAAGGAACTGAAGGATGCTAACTCAACTATTTATAAATGGTCTAGTGGAACCCTTAAGCTTGATCATATGTTGAGTATAGGTAAATCTGTAGGAAATACTAAAGGATTGGGATTTATAGGAACAATGGGTAATTCAAATATCATACCCAAAACTACATTTGTTAGGGCTTCCCAAGTAGCATCTAGTTATCCTCAACGTAGTTTTGATAAGATTCCTAATGTTCAACCTTATGTCAGAAATCCGGTTGAGAGTAAGCCTCATTTTACCTCGAAGTATTATAAAATAATGGTTTTCAAATGTTTGTTCATGTATGTCATCACTGTGGAATGAAAGGTCATATTTGACCCATGTGCTTCAAATTAAGAGAAAGAAATTTGAAATCAAGGACGAATCAAAGAACTCAAAGAAGACCCAATGTTGAAGATCAAATTAAGGTCTTGAGTGAAGATGTAAAGAATTTGTCAGAGCTGACTATTAGAGCTCTGAAAATTAAACAAACATTGGTTAGGAAAGGTGAGATCCATTGCTTGGTTGTTCACACTGCTCTTATAACACGTGATTCTAGTGCCCAATTATTGGATAATTGATATTCTAGGCACAGGACTAGAGATAAATCATTGATTGGTTTGTTCGAGGAAAGTAATGGTGGGATAGTTATTTTTGGAGATGGAAAAGAGGCTAAAGTTTGAGGAAAATGAACTATTGTGGTTTCTGGTATGCCTAGGTTGGATGATGTGCCTTATATTGAGAGCTTAAAAGCGAATTTGCTTAATATTAGCCAAATTTGAGATAATAGCCATAATGTCAATTTATCTCCTGATAAATGTTTAATTGTTGATTCTTCTGAAAATTGTGTTATGGAAGGTATGCAGTCAACTGACAACTTTTATTGCATTGTACCTAATTTTAAACTAGCTTGTAATAAAGTTAAGCTTGATGAAATAGAAATTTGGCACCAAAGAATGTGACACGTTAACTTTCGTGATTTAACTAAGATTACTAGAAGTGAAATTGTTAAAGGTGTTCCTAAGCTTGGGTATGGCAAAGGTATTGTGTGTGGTCCGTGTCAAAAAAGAAAATAGACTAGATGTCAACACAAGAAGACTAATACCATATGTACTTCTAGACGCTTAGAATTATTGCATATTGACCTAATGGGACCTGAAATTACCTAGACGATAGTGAAAACAGCCTGGAGGGGGGTGAATAGGCTTTTTGTCATTTTTAAGATCAATTAAAATTATTTAGGGAAAATTCAATTTTAATGAGTCATAAACCCGAATTCTCAATTCAATTATCAAAACAGATCAATCAAGCAAATATGAATAGAAGTGCAGAAATTTAAATCTTGAGAAGACACAGAGATTTTTACGTGGAAAACCTTGGAAAGACTCTAAGTAAAAACCACGGATACACTCGGGTATCGATGTACTATGAATTAGAGAAATTGTACAAACTCTAGAAAACAGAACTTACAACTTCTGTAATTTGTTGTTCTGCACTTGATGTCTGAAATTCTAGATTCACTCACGCTCCACAAAGCTCTCGCTCTGATCTCCATACTTTGACGACTCTCCTTCTCAACAGATCGAATAACCACGAAGGCTTCTACTTCAATCTCCGGACTCAGATGGCTCATTTCTTTTACAGATCAATGCAACCATGTTGCTATAAACGATGTGTGGATTTTTCATCAATTAGAACATCCAATTGTGCATGAGAATTGTCGATGTAGAAGCACAATTGGAGACACTCAATAACAAGAGACAAGTTGTGTGTATATCTATTCACTCAATAATAATCTTTCACCATATTTCTTTGAAGAAGATGAAGTTGTAGAAAATTAGCAGATATTTTTCAAAAAAGTGCCTCCTCCTGTTATAGACTTAGTATTTATAGGCAATGATGAATCAAACCCTAACTTTTCCCTTTCTCATAATTTCACACCTATCCAAGTCAAACCCTCTTCTCTGGTGTATATCATGTATATAACATGCACTGTAATGTGTTTGAATGGTGACCACATCATAAAACCTACCACGGGCAAATTTGAACATTGCAGCAAAATTTAGAAAAATCCTTGCCGCAGCTACGCTTGAAGTGTAGGTTCCCTACACTTGAAGCGTAGGTCCAAACTTACCGTTAAGTGTAAAACTCCACTTTTTAGTCACTTTTTTATTCTGAAAGCGCAGGCTTGAGCGTAGGTATTTTTGTTAAAACCACTTTTCTCTGCAACTACGCCGAAAGACCCTCTTGAATCCATAATACGTTTTGCTTGAAGTTACGGCTTTGGAAAATATAATTTTCGCCCTCCAGGAGACATTTTTCCTCAATATGCTCACTTTCGTGCTTCACTTGTATTCTTCACTACTTCAATGCTTGATTTTGCCTTTGACGAAGCTTATATTAGTCATTGAAAGCAAGCCAACCTATGTAATACTCTACATGGTTATTATCTAGAACATGCCATAAATAAACAATATTTAAATATGTTCTTACAATCTCCCCCTTGGCATTTCTGAGACAAAGCCATATTTTACAATATAGCCTCACAAATAACAACATAACATCTATACCTATGAACAAACACCAACAAACATAGATATAAACTGTCACCTTGCTTTCATGACGGTCTACTAATCCTGTAACCTTAACACTGAACAAACCATTAAACGCAAGTGTGAAAAATAAAAACCAACATAATGATCATAACAACAATGCACACCTAATGATCATCATTCTCCCCCTGAGAATAAACTCTCCCTTGCCAAATACTTCTCCATCTTAACCAAACAATCACTCCCCCTATATTAATATTTCTCCCCCTTTTTTTCACTGAAATGACAAGCAAAGAAAATATATACAATGCCAACAATATAGAGAAATGCAAGGAAGTACTTAAAGAAAACACAAAGATACAGAACTCTATCAGATCATATCCAAATTCTCAAGTTAACAAAAATCTCTACTATGCATGACTTTAATACTAATGCATGAATACAAAATGTCATGAATAATAATAATTTTTTTCTTTTTTAGAAATTTGTAAATAAGGCAATAGAGACAACAAGCTAATCATTAACATCATATTCTCATATCTAACTCAGCCATTATACACATGGTATAGAAAAAAATCAGCACACATACCTTGTGGACTCAATAATGCACAAGTCAAGTTTTGCAAATATATATATATGAAAATTCTCAAGTGCAAGCACTAAGGTAAGATGAAAACAATACATACTAAACCTAATAATCTTAGCACTGACCGTGATGATAATTTAATCCAATATCCAAACTAGAAGTAAAAAAAACTTTCTTTTTTCCACACAATTTCCTCCTTTTCATCTTTTCAACTTTATCACCATATCCCTTTTTGCCTTTCTAAGCTCCAGACTTTCCAGTGAAGATTTTTAGTCCCAGCCAACTGGGCTCGAGCTTCTTCCATGGGATTTATACTCATCAGTTATCTCTTCTTTTTGGATTGAAGAACTGCTTTTTGCATTTTTATTTTTTATCATCTTATCCTTTCATCTTCTTTCACCATTACCACTACATTCATACACATGCAAAAAAAATATTTCATGCATAAACCAATCTAGCATAGCTCATGAACCTTCATACCACTTTGGGTTAAATGAAAAATTATAAGATTCAGTAGTCATTACAATCATCTACGAAGCAACAAGCACCTAAGATTAAGGTTTTGTAACACAGAATAATCATGCCAAGTGATCATCCAAAAATCTTAGGTCAGACTGATACCTCTACTTCACATATGCATAATTAGACAAGTAAATGAGAAAATAGAGTAGAATATGACAACTTTTGTACTCTAGCCAAGCTCAACATTCCCAAAATGTTTTTTTTTATTAAAATAAAATGCATGCATGAATAAATATAATACAAATGCATGATTACCTACCAATTCTAGGAAAAAATGCAATGTGTTCCTAGAATGATAGATAAGAAGATATCTATTATAAAGAAAGCATACAAATATATTTCCTAAGACTAACATGCTTTTGAAAATCTAATGGTTTTGTAAAGATATCTGCTAACTGAGAATCTGTGGATATAAACTCTAGAGACACTATACCATCTTCAACAAGATTATGACTGAAATGATATCGAATATCTATATGCTTTATCCTATAGTGTTGAACATGATTTTTAGAAATATTTATTACACTCGTGTTAACACAGAACACAGTCATGGTGCCTTGAGAAAAACCATAATCCTGCAACATTAGACGCATCCATAAAACCCGAGTACAATAACTACCAACTGCTATATACTCAGCATCAACAGTGGAAAGAGAAACACAAATTTGCTTCTTGATATGCCAAGCAACAAAACAATTTCTAACATAGAAACACTCTCCACTGGTACTTTTTCTATGATCAACATTACCAGCCCAATCAACATAAAAAAAGATGCGATATTAGTATTAGTACTTAATGCATACCACAATCAATAATTCATTGTCTCTTTAACATATTTGATAATCCTTTTCACAACAGTAATATGAGACTCCTTAGGACTTTCCTAGTAACGTGAACACAAACCAACACTAAAAGCTATGTCAAGTCGACTGGCAGTCAAATACAACAAACTCTCAATCATGCTCCTATAGTGTAGGATCGACATCTTTGCCTTTATTATCTATGCTAAGCTTGACACTTGTACTCATAGGAGTGCGAGCATCTTTAGCCTTTTCCAAACCAAACTTCTTTACTAATTCCAAGGCATAACGAGTTTGAGAAACGAAAATCTCATCACTTAACTGCCTAACCTGAAGCCCTAGAAAGAAGTTCAATTCACCAATCATGCTCATCTCAAATTCATGTTTAATTTGATCTCCAAAATAATGAGCAAGGTTATCAGAAGTGGAACCAAACACAATATCATCAACATATATTTGAGCAACAATTGTATCAGTCTCAATTTTCTGAATAAATAGTGTTTTGTTCACTCCCCCTAAAATAAAACCTATTCCCAACAAGTAGTGGATGAACCTTTCATGCCCAGCTCTAGGAGCTTGCTTTAGCCCATACAGAGCCTTTTTTAGCTTATACACATGACCAAGACAATAAGGATCTTCAAATCCTTTTTGCTGCTCCACATACACCTCCTCATCAATAATGCCATTCAAGAATGCACTATTTATATCCATCTGATACAACTTAAAACCAAGATGACATGCTATAGTAAATAAAATCCGAATAGATTCAAGTCTTGCCACAGGAGCAAACGCTTCATCAAAGTATATACCCTCCAACTGAGTATAACCTTGAGCAATAAGCCTAGCCTTATTCTTTAAAACTATACCATTTTCATATTTTTTATTCTTAAAAATCCACTTGGTACCAATCACGTTTATCTTTTTCGGTCTAGGCACAAGATACCACACATTATTCTTAACAAACTACTTAAGTTCATCTTGCATAAAATTTATCCACTCACTATCTTGAAAAGCTTCTTTGACATTTTTAGGTTCCAAGGAAGATGTATAGCATGCATACGAAACCTTATTCCTAGCCTTTCTCCGGGTCACCATCCTCTAATCAATAAATCCTATAACATTATCCAAAGTATGGTACAACTATACCCTTGCAGATGGTTCTTTAGAAGGAGTATCCTGAACAACACAAGTTTGATCATGCGATTCTATAGGACTAGAACTACCATCATGAACAATATTGTCCTCTTCACCAGCATCATAAAATTCATTTCCTAACTGAAAGAACGGCTCATTATCTTCCTCTTTAACTGATGTTGGATGCTCATCAATACATGAGTCATCAACCACTACATTTTCAAATTCCATCATTGTTTGAGTTCTAAGGTTTAAAACCCTATATGTCTGACTTGTCAATTAATACCCAAGAAATATTCCTTCATCACTCTTAAACTCGAATTTCCCAATGGATCCTCGATCTCTAAGAATATAGCATTTTGCTCCAAAAACCTTGAAATATTTCACATTAGGTTTCTTGTCATTCCACAATTCATAGGGAGTTTTTAAAGTATCAGGCCTAAGATAAACTCTATTTGAGGTGTAACACGTTGTGTTCACTTCCTCGACCCAAAAATACCCAGGAACATTCCTACCATGTAACATAACATTCGTCATTTCTTGAATAACCATATTCTTCCTCTCAACAACTCCATTTTGTTGTGGAGATTTCGGTGCTGAAAATTCATGTTTTATTCCTCTCTCATCACAAAACACTTTAATTTTTGAATTTTCAAACTCCCTTCCATGATCACTCCTTATTCTAGAAATGAAATAATTCTTCTCAGTCTGAATTCTTAAACAAATCCTCTTACAAATTTCAGAAGCTTCAGACTTTTCACATAGAAATCCAACCCATGCAAACCTTGAGTAATCATCCACCATGACAAAAATATACTTCTTTGCTCCTTTGCTCATAGTCCTAGTGGGACCCATTAAATCAATATGCAACAACTCTAAAGGTCTAGAAGTACTAATGATATTTGTCTTTTTGTGTTGACATCTGATTTGTTTACCTTTCTGACATGATCCACACATAATCTCTTTTCCATAACCAAGCTTAGGCACTCCCTAAACAATTTCACTCTTAGTAATTTTTGTTAATTCTCAAAAATTAACTTCTTCCATCCACTGATGCCAGATTTCAACTTCATTAAGTTTAACTCTATTGCACGACAATTCAGAACTAGGAACAATACCGTTAGTCACTAATTAACCCTAGAAGAGGGGGGGGGGGGGGGGGTGAATAGGGTGTTCAAAAATAATTCTAATTCTTTTCGAAATTGGAACACACTCTAAACAAAAATCAATTTATCAAAAATCAAGTGGATGATTCAATTTAAACTTCTCTAACTATTAATTTCAAGACAAGATAGCATACAAGATATTTAAGCAATTATAGCATGCAAATAAATCAAGTAAAAAGAAAGAGATAGAGAGATTGACACCGTGATTTTTTCGAGGTTCGGTAACTCCTACTCCTCGGCTCAAGAACCCCTTCTTGAGACTTTTTCCTATCCTTTCACTATGGCCCTTCCTTCACTGGTGGAATGGCAAACCTTTACAACACAAGCCTCTTGAGCTTGTCTCTCAATCAAGAGAACAACCCTCTCTTGAACAGTCGGTGGACTTCACTTGTCCGAGATTACAAATTCGTATGTAATCAATAAAATCACTCAAGAACAAAAACACTCAAAACCCGAAGGTTTTTATGGAAGATAAATCAATATAAGCTCAAGTGTTTTTTGAGATTTTACAATAGCTCTAGAAATGTATTCTCAAAGGATATGATCAATGAATGATATTTGGAGAATAAGAAGAGATACTAGAGGTTTTGATTTTCAAAGAAACTTGGAGAAAATCAGATTTTCAAAGCTTGGTTTCAATGGCTTTTGTAGAGAAAATTTCTGTAGAATTTTTGATAGCTTTCTTTCCCTTTGTATTTCAATCTCTTAATGTTCAATATACACATCTCATTCTATATATAGCATTGCATTAGGGTTTTCACAAAACATGATATAGTATTTGAAAGACAAGAGCAGTTTGAACACCATTAAACACAATCCACAAAACATGGGAAATGTTTTCTGAAGAATCTGCAGGTTTTGAGGATCAAGTAGTCGACTACTTTTTATTTTAGTCGACTACATTGCTTCATCTAGTCGACTAGATTGAGTTATAGTCAACTACAATGATTCATCTAGTCGACTAGAATGAGGTCTAGTCGACTACTTCTTGTAGTCTAGTCGAATCAAAGTTCTTTCAGTCGACTCCTTTGATGTGGATGAAAAACCAATAGCTACTGATTGATTTAGTCGACTACTAGAAAATACACAGGGTGATTCTAGTCGACTATAACTTGAAAAACATTTAATAAAAATGTTTTTCTTTCCGTTTAAATTCGGTAAAGCGTTTTTTATTCCATTTGAGTTCGGTTCATTTTATACTTGAGCTTATATGATAAAATCGACACATAAAATTACCTTGTTACAATGATCGCTCCCCGACCTATCTACCCCGAGTCTTGAGTCTTAGACTTTCGCCTTTGCCGTTGAATTAATTGATTTTCCATTTGCGCTTCAATTTCATTCACAACTTTTCGCTTTAAATCAAGCTTTCTTTCCGAGCTTGCTTTTCGAGTCGTTTCCTTTCCGAGTTTGATTTCTGAGTCGTTCACCTGTCTTTTGCTGAAAATATAGACTCGATAATTCATTAGTATCAAACACTCTTTAATGGTTTGTTATCATCAATTTTGGAATTGTTTGCCGAGAGTAAATTTCAAAGCCAACAATCTCGCCCTTGATGATGACAAAACATTTTGTGTTTGCTTGGCATTTGGCGAAACATCAAGTGATGCTCCCCCTCAACATGTGCATAATATTTTGATTAAATGCTCCCCCTTAGTAAATGAAATTTGCAATTTAATAGGCATTTTGATACAATATATAAAAATAGGCGCACATTTGAGATAGCAAAAATAAACAGCCTATCATAGATGTTTCAGTTTAATACAAGTTATTTATACTAATGAAAAACATGGAAAAGAAAACAAACAAGTTCGGAAATAACCATAACAAGCCACACAAAAACATAAATTGCTAATGTCGGATAATGAAATACATGACAGTACAAGAGCATAATTTCTCCCTTTTTTTGTCAGCGTCGAGGGGTGCATGAGCGAGGGTTCATGAGTCCAAGAGTAAGGTTATCAAGTGACCTGGCCAGATTTGTCATACGGGTAGACATTTTTGCATCATGAATAACAAGGCGCTCATTGATCAATCGAATGGCTTCCGTATTCTGGTTCACGGTCGTATCAAGGCACTGAAGCACTTGTTCCTGCTGCCTAAGGAGCTCCGTATTGCTTTGAACAACCCCAAGAAGTTGGTTGAGAAAAGCAGTCTGAGAAGCCGAAGCACCGTCCAACTGAGGAATCGAGGAAAAGGCTTCCTGGCGCGATGCAGAACCGCTAGGAGCTGTACGCAAACGAGGAGCAGGTGCACTTTCAGAAATGAAATTTCCTTTCGCATCAGAAGAAATATGCATATGTTTAACATGAGTGGCGTCCAGAAAAATAGGGTGATGCTCGGACACTTCATTCGGAAATTTAAAACCTTTCCACTACAGTAGATATGTAATATGTGCAGGAAAGAAAAGTGGGTCGGATGGTTTGCGCTGACATGTGAGGATGACAGAATGGAAAATATAAGCTAAATCAACGCAGGTTCATGTCAAAATGCAATAAACCAAAAAAGCCTCCATACGAGAAACACTGCTACGACTACCAGTTTTAGGCAGAATAGAGTAAGTAATAACATTATGAATTAATCTAGCCTGGGGTAGTAGCATAGAAGAGATAATACCGACGTTTTGCGAAATTTCCTTGTCGACACATATGGCCCGAACAACCTCAATACAATCGAAACCATCAGCCTTATACCAATCTTTGGAGAAGTGGCGGATACCATCATTCGGAAGCGAGAAAATGCACTTGATTTCGCTGTCATCAACGGTCTCGTTTTCACCACATAAATTAAAATGAAGATGAGAGAGTAATTTGTCCTTATGATTTTCAAGAGAAGCGTAGAAGGCTTTGACAATTCGCGAAAGTACCGGAATGTCAAGGGAAACGAAAAAATCCCAACCAATTGCTCGGAACAACTCGAAAGTGCGAGCCCTAATTTCAGTGCATAAATCTTGTGTGACATTTTGGCAAGGTGTAGGATCACGATGGTCAAAAACCGTGATGAATTGATTTCGATCATCATCATCAAGAAGAAGCACTTCAAGAAGCAGAGGTTCAGTTGAAACTTCTTCCTCTACAGCCTTAGGAAAGTGTGAATGGGTGGAGCTTTGGCCTCCATCAATGCAGGAACGTTTCCGAAATAGACCTTAAGTCTTCGGTGGCATTTTAGAAGATGATGCACAAATGTATAGATATATATAGATATATGATGGTGTATATATATATGTTTGGGGGTATATATGAATGTGAGAAAGATAATGAAAATGAAGAGATTAAATGAAGGAAATGGGTGAAGGATGATAGAAATGTAAAATTAATGAGAGGTAGGTGAGGATTTGAAGGTATAAATGGTAGTAGGAGAGGGATTCAAAGGAGAGGGTTTGAAGGTGGGTGAAGGTTGAAGGAGGCGGATGGAGAAGATGAGATGAGGGTTAGGTTTTATAGGGCTTGAGTCGACTAGGGCTAGGGTTGAGTCGGTTAGATAGAGGGTTTGAGTCGACTAGGCAAGGGTTGAGTCGGTTAGATTGGGGTTTGAGTCGACTCGAAGGGCATTTGAGTCGACTAAAGGAGCAAAGTAGTTGACTAGAATGGTGAAGAGCATGCAATGGTGAAGCTACTGACGGAAGTAGTCGACTAGAATGGTTTGAACTACATAGAATGAGTCGACTAGAAGGTAAAAATGATAAAATTAGAGAAAAAATCATGAAATAAATACACAACAATAACAAGAAAATATGGAAAATAAAGATTATGACAGAGTTTAAGATAAAACATCAAAATCCATGGCCATACCGATTTCTCGACGAATTTTAGAAAAGGATTCGTCTGTAAGTGGTTTTGTAAAAATATCCGCCAATTGATTTTTAGTGTCGATAAAAATCAATTCAACGTCACCCTTAGCAACATGATATCGTAAAAAATGATGCCTAATCTCTATATGCTTGGTGCGTGAGTGATGAATAGGATTCTTTGAAATACAAATCGCACTCGTATTATCGCATTTAATAGACACGTGAGAGAAAGTAAGACCGAAATCAAGTAGTTGTTGCTTAATATAAAGAGTTTGAGTGCAACTACTACCGGCTGCCACATATTCGGCTTCGGCCGTAGATAATGCAACATAATTTTTCTTTTTACTTAACCAAGATACTAGTGAGTGTCCTAGAAAATGACAAGTGCCGCTTGTTCTTTTTCGATCAATTCTACATCCCGCAAAATAGGTATCCGAATAACTAATAAGATCAATTGAAGTTCCTCATGGATACCAAAGCCCTAAGTTTATTGTACCACTTACGTAGCGAAAAATGCGTTTGACCGCAAGCAAATGAGATTCCTTAGGACATGATTGAAACCGGGCACATAAGCATACACTAAACATTATATCCGGTCTACTAGTGGTTAAATAAAGCAAACTACCGATCATGCCTCTATAGTTAGTAATATCAACACATTTACCATTTTCATCTTTATCAATCTTAATAGAGGAACTCATAGGAGTTATGGCATGTTTGGTAGCCTCCATACCAAATCGCTTTAGCAAATCTTTAGTGTATTTGGATTGGCTAATGAATAAGCCATCCGAGTTTTGCTTGATTTGCAACCCTAAGAAGAAATTCAACTCACCCATCATGCTCATTTCAAATTCATTTTGCATGCTTGTAGCAAATTCCCTACATAAGGAATTATTTGTTGAGCCGAATATGATGCCGTCAACATAAATTTGGACAATCAACAAATTATTCTTGATGGTTTTTGTAAAAAGTGTGTTGTCAACTTTTCCTCTTGTAAAACCATTTTTAGTCAAGAATCCGCTAAGTCTCTCATACCAAGCTCGAGGAGCTTGCTTTAAACCATATAGAGCTTTAGCTAATTTGAAAAAATGATTTGGAAAAAGATTATTTTCAAAACCGGGTGGTTGCTTCACAAAAACTTCTTCTTCTATGACACCATTTAAGAAAGCACTTTTGACATCAATTTGATAAAGAGTGAAATTTCTATATGATGCAAATGCAAGAAGCATTCTAATTGCTTCTAATCTAGCTACCGGTGCAAAGGTCTCATCGTAGTCGATGCCTTCCTCTTGATTATATCCTTGAGCTACCAATCTTGCTTTATTTCAAATAATTACTCCATTCTCATCCTTTTTGTTTCGAATTGTGCCAATTATAGTTTGATTTTCGGGTCTAGGAACTAAACGCCAAACTTGATTGCGTTCAAATTGATTTAGTTCCTCTTGCATTACTACGATCCAAGAATCATCACATTGAGCTTTGTGGAAGTTCTTGGGTTCGATTTGCGATACAAAGGCCATGTGGTTGCAAAAATATTTAAGTTGAGATCTAGTACTAACCCCTTTTGAAGGATTACCTATGACTTGATCTAGAGGATGATTTTGAACAATCCTCCATGCTTTAGGCATTGAGTTGGTAAAGTCATCATTGGATTGATGCTCAACTCTCCTCATTTCCTTTTGTCTACATGATGAGTTGGAGATATTGAGAGTATTTAGATTATCCTCAATCCCAACAACCTCATCTTCTTCTAGGTCAATTCTAGGTGATGGTGGTGAGGGTGATTCATCAAAGACAACATGAATAGACTCAACCATGGTTAGAGTCCTTTTGTTATAAACCCGAAATGCTTTACTCCTTGTAGAATATCCTAGAAAAATTGCTTCATCCGATTTTGAGTCAAATTTTCCAAGGTTGTCTTTATCATTTAACACAAAACATTTACACCCAAAAACTTTGAAATATCTAATATTGGGCTTTCGACCATTCCACAACTCATAGGGCTTTTTCCCCAACTTCATCCGAATAATAACACGATTAATTATATGGAAAACGGTGTTTACCGCTTCCGCCCAAAGGCTTCGGGGAAGGTTGTGCTCATTTAACATGGTTCTAGCCATCTCTTGTAGAGATCGATTCTTTCTTTCAACTACACCATTTTGTTGAGGGGTTCTAGGGGCCGAGAGATCATGTGAAACACCGAGGTCATCACATAATTTCTCTAAGTCTTGATTTTCAAACTCCCTACCTCTATCACTTCTAATTTTCTTGATTTTCAAATCTTTTTCATTTTCAAATCTTTTTCATTTTGGATGACTCTATAAAATCTTTCAAGAATGGAGTGAGTTTCATTTTTATGAGCAAGAAAGTGAACCCAAGTATATCTAGAGTAGTCATCAACTATAACAAGTACATAGAGTTTCCCGGCTAAGCTAGCCGTTCTCTTCGGACCAAAGAGATCCATGTGAAGTAACTCTAGAGGTCTAGAAATGGTAATATCTTTCTTTCTCTTAAAAGAAGATTTAACTTGCTTGCCTACTTGACATGCGCTACGTATTTTATCTTTCGAAAATTTAGTCTTTGGGAGGCTTTTGACTAAATCATTTTTGGATAAACGATGAATGAGGTCCATACTAGCATGTCCTAGATGTCTATGCCATAACCAACTATTTTCGCTAGATGTGACAAAACATTTAACATCTTGATCATGCAATTCACATAGCAACAAAGTATACAAGTTTCCATTTCTTTTGGCATTAAACATTTGCTTCCCATCTTTCTTGATTATGCATGCATTTGTCCTAAATATAACATCATAGCCCTTGTCACATAGTTGACTAATACTAAACAAGTTATGCTTCAAACCATCAACTACAAACACATCATCTATAGAGAGAGAAGAGGAAATAGCGATTGAGTCAATTCCCATAATTTTGCCTTTAGAGTTGTCTCCAAAAGTCACGTTTCCTCCTTCATGTGGTTTTAGTGAAATAAACTTTGATTTATCTCCCGTCATATGCCTTGAGCATCCGCTATCAAGAAACCATTTTTCTTTTGATGCGGACTTCAAGCATACCTACAAAACAAGTTCAAGTAACTTTTATTGCTACCCAATCTGTTTTAGGTCCATTTTGGTTAGATAGATATGCAATAGTTTCTATTGGAACCCAAATTTGTTTCGTTACAACATTTTCTTTTCTATGAGAGCATGCAATAGTCCCTTTCGGAACCCAAACCATTTTTGACATAATTTTCTTCTTTCTAAGAGAGCATACATTTGCTTTGTGTCCTTTTCTATTGCAATAGTAGCAAGTAACATGTTTATAATCATTTGAAGATGCATGAGATGATTTTCTAGTAAATGTAGAGCTAAGTGATTTTCTCTTTTTCAAAATGAGAGCATTTTTGTCAAAAGCATCATACCCTAGACCGCATTTATCAAATGATCCTTTTTGTCTTCCTAACATGATACTAAGGTTCTCTTTTCCTTTTGTAAATTTTGCTAAAACATTTATTTGATCATCAATAGTATTTTTCAACCGAATATTTTCCTTTTCTAGCTCAATGCTTTTGTCATTGCAAGAAACTTCTAAGCTTGAACTAGTGAGACTACATGAAGATTTAGCTTTCTTAAGAAGGATATATTTTCTAGCTAATTTTTCGAATTCATCATGTAATTCTTCAAACACATCTTGCAATTCATTGTAATCAAGAAGAAGTTCATCATATGATAGTTTATCTAAATCATTTAAATTTAAATATACCTCTTCTTCATTTTCCATGAGACAAATGTTTGCCGTTTCCTCATTACTTTTCTCCTCATCCGAGTCGTATGAGTCATAGTCCTCCCATGTGACATTCATTGCCATCTTGCTAGGTATTTTCTCGTTTTCCTTTTTGAGCTTGAAGCAATCACTTTTGTAGTGTCCCGGCTTTCCGCAATTAAAACACGTTGGGGGTTCTCTTTTGCTAGGCTTGCCTCTTAGTTCGATTCTCTTCACGAATCTTCCACCATTTGCTTTCTTTCTTTGAAGATGTCTCTTGAATGTTTGGGTGAACAAGGCAATGTCCTCATCCTCTTCTTCTTCACTCGGCTCATTGTTTTCATTTTTGGTGAAGGCTTGCAAAGCTATCCCCTTTCTTGGCTTGATGTCGTCTTCACTAGCTTTTAATGTTATTTCCCAAGTGAGTAGAGAGCCAAAAATTTCATCGAGACTCATGGTGTTGAGGTCATGAGCTTCTTTGATAGCCGTTACTTTTGCTTCCCATTTTGCCGGGAGACTTCTAAGCACTTTTCGTGACGCATCGGATCTAGGAACAATTCTACCAAGATGCTTTAGTCCATTCAAAATATTTGTAAAGCGAGACCTCATAGAATTCACATTTTCATCATCTTTCATAGCAAATAATTCATATTCATGCATGAGTATGTCAATTTTAGATTCTCGTACTTGAGATGTACCTTCATAGGTTACCTCAAGTTTATCCCACATTTCTTTTGCCGTTGAACAAGTAGATACACGATTAAATTCATTTGGACTTAAAGCGCAATTCAAATTTACTTTGGCTTTAGCATTGTTCGACATGAGTTTACGGTCATCATTATCCCATTCATTGGGTAATTTGGGGACGGTTTTTCCATCAACAATTTTGGTCAATACAAATGGTCCTTCAAGAACTACTTGCCAAATTTGGTAATCAATCATTCTAGTTTTCCAATAGCTATAATTTGATCCATCAAACTATGGGGGCCTATTATTCGATTGTCCTTCAACATGAGTGACTAAATTTGATGACATGATCGTTCTCTAAGATGGTTAAGTCTAAAATAAATAGAGATTAGGCTCGGATACCAATTGTTAGTCACTAATTAACCCTAGAGGGGGGGGGGGGGGGGGTGAATAGGGTGTTCAAAACTAATTCTAATTCTTTTCGAAATTGGAACACACTCTAAACAAAAATCAATTTCTCAAAAATCAAGTGGATGATTCAATTTAAACTTCTCTAACTATTAATTTCAAGACAAGATAGCATACAAGATATTTAAGCAATTATAACATGCAAATAAATCAAGTAAAGAGAAAGAGAAAGAGAGATTGACACCGTGATTTTTTCGAGGTTCGGTAACTCCTACTCCTCGGCTCAAGAACCCCTTCTTGAGACTTTTCCTGATCCTTTCACTATGGCCCTTCCTTCACAGGTGGAATGGCAAACCTTTACAACACAAGTCTCTCGAGCTTGTCTTTCAATCAAGAGAACAACCCTCTCTTGAACAGTCAGTGGACTTTACTTATCCGAGATTATAAATTCGTATGTAATCAATAAAATCACTCAAGAACAAAGACACTCAAAACCCGAAGGTTTTTATGGAAGATAAATCAATATAAGCTCAAGTGTTTTTGGTGATTTTAAAATAGCTCTAGAAATGTATTCTCAAAGGATATGATCAATGAATGATATTTGGAGAATAAAAAGAGATACTAGAGGTTTTGATTTTCAAGAAACTTGGAGAAAATCATATTTTCAAAGCTTCGTTTCAATGGCTTTTGTAGAGAAAATTTCTGTAGAATTTTTTATAGCTTTCTTTCTCTTTGTATTTCAATCTCTTAATGTTCAATATACACATCTCATTCTATATATAGCATTGCATTAGGGTTTTGGAGAATGATTATAGTATTCGAAAGACAAGAGCCGTTTGAACACCATTAAACACAATCCACAAAACATGGGAAATGTTTTCTGAAGAATCTGCAGGTTTTGAGGATCAACTAGTCGACTAATTTTTATTTTAGTCGACTACATTGTTTTATCTAGTCGACTAGATTGAGTTCTAGTCAACTACAATGATTCATCTAGTCGACTAGAATGGGGTCTAGTCGACTACTTCTTGTAGTCTAGTCGACTCAAAGTTCTTTTAGTTGACTCCTTTGATGTGGATGAAAAACCAATAGCTAGTGATTGATTTAGTCGACTACTAGAAAATACACAGTGTGATTCTAGTCGACTATAACTTGAAAAACATTTAATAAAAATGTTTTTCTTTCCGTTTAAGTTCGGTAAAGCGTTTTTCATTCCATTTGAGTTCGGTTCATTTTATACTTGAGCTTATATGATAAAATCGACTCATAAAATTACCTTATTACAATGATCGCTCCCCGACCTATCTACCCGAGTCTTGAGTCTTCGACTTTTGCCTTTGCCGTTGAATTAATTGATTTTCCATTTGCGCTTCAATTTTTTTCACTACTTTTCGTTTTAAATCAAGCTTTCTTTCCGAGCTTGCTTTTCGAGTCGTTTCCTTTCCGAGTTTGATTTCTGAGTCGTTCACCTGTCTTTTGCTGAAAATATAGACTCGATAATTCATTAGTATCAAACACTCTTCAATGGTTTGTTATCATCAATTTTGGAATTGTTTGCCGAGAGTAAATTTCAATGTCAACAAATGCAACAACAATTATTAGTTAAACGCATACCTTCCATTATGCAATTCCCAGAAGAGTCAACGATCGAACACTTATCAGGTGAAAAAGTGACCTTATGATTGTTGTAACATATTTGACTTATACTTAACAAATTTGCTTTAAGACATTCTACATAAAGCACATCTTCTAGTTTATGTAAACCTGGAATCATAACCGTACATTTTCCTATTACCTTCGGCTTCTTTCGATCACCAAACATTACTATCCCACAATGACAATCTTCCAGAAATCCAAAAAATGACTTATCTCCAGTCATATGCCTCGAACATCCATTATCCAGATAACAAGAAGTAGACTTGCATGCTCCAAGGGCAGTATAAACTACAAAACAGTGTAGCTCACCTATTCTGACCCATGCCTTCTTCACCTGCGGAGTTCTATTTGCCAGTCTTGACAAATTCTTCACTTCTTCATTCTACGTTCGAATTTGATCTTGGACACGATCTTCCTATTGGATTCTTTGTTCCTTCACTAACTTCAACACCTTCCCTCTTAGCTTCAAACACCTAGGTCGAATATGACCTTTAACACCACAGTGGTGACATACAGGAACGAACCTCTGAACTCTATTAGTCGACCTCCTAGGATATCTAGAGTTAATGAAGAGCTTGTTTCAACAAGTCTTTGATATAGGCTTGAGCATCAGAATTCCAATTTGAATTTCCGTGTGAAGAACTAGACGCTACATGTGAGGCCTTTACAAAGGTGGTTTCTATAACAACATTTGAATTCGGCATTACTCCAACAAAACCCAACCCCTTTGTATTTCCTACTGATTTTCCCTTACTCAACATCCAATCTAGCTTAAGGATTCCTTTAGACCATTTATAAAGAGTTAATCTAGCATCTTTCAGCTATTTTTCCAAATTCTCAATCTTAGTAGATTTCTCAACCACGTCCTTATTGAGATCATGTACTAACTTCAAAGCTTGAGTTCTTTCTAGTTCAGATTTCTTCAAATATTTAATCAGGTTGGCCATTTGAGTCTATAGGAGATTTTGAGTTTGAGAAGTTTTGACTAATTCATCTTTTAAAGAATGTAATTCTTTGTCCATTTTAAGACTCTTAGTCAACATTTTCATGTGATTTTTGTGAAGTTGTAAGGTCTTATCAAGTAATTTTTCATAACACTCTTGAATAGTGTCATCACAACCTTCATCATTCTCAAAACCTTCTTCTTCAGACATCGCCCAACCTGTAAAAACTTCTCTAACCTCCTTGCTTTGTGCAGCAAACACAGTGAAATTATCAGAAACATCACATACATCTGAGTCTGTCACATCACTAGTTGATCCATTGTCAGAGTCATCATCCCAACTGACAGCTAATCCTTTGGATTTCTTCAAAAAGTTTGCACACTCTGTAACTATGTGACTATATCATTGACATTCAAAACATTGGGGTTTCTTTGTTTTAGGATCAGACTTATCCTTCCTAGTTTTAGACTCACCCAACTTATCCCCAAATATTTTTCCTTTTCCATTCTGTTTAGCCCTAACAAATTTGTTCAATTTCTTAGCAAACATAGCTATATCAGTTAGACTCAACTTACTTTCTTCATCAGGTTCAACATGATCCTCCCTAATGGTTTTGAAAGCTATGCTCTTCTCTTTTATGCCACTAGCCTTCTTAGGGGTTTTTTTGAACATCTCAATCTCATAAGCTTTTAAATTTTCAGTCAATTCTTCAACCTTAATTTCTTTAAGACTCATGACCTCTGAGATGACAGTGACCTTAAATAAAAAATGTTCAGGAAGAGAGCTAAGGATTTTCTTTACTATGATAGTCTCATGAATAAGCTCACCTAGGTTATGATAACCTGTTACAATATCAGTAAATCTAGCCTCAAATTCGGCATAGACTTCATCCTCCTCCATCTTTAGTTGCTCAAATCGAGATTCAGAATTTGAAGTTTCGATTGCTTAACCTTTGAATTTCCTTCATGAGTAACTTGGAGAATGTCCCATGCTTCCTTGGCAATTACGCATGTAGCAATCCTCTTGAACTCACTCGGAGTAACAACATTGTATAATGTATTCAATGCTTTTGAGTTCAAATTTGCGCTAATCATCTCAGCAGCAGTCCACTCACTTGATGATTTTGCTTTCACTTCATTAGTCGCATCATCTTTCATAGTGGGAGGTGAGTTTCCTACTTCTATAGCATTCCACACTCTCTCATCAAAAGATTTCAAAAATGCTCTCATCCACGCTTTCTAATATGTGTAATTCGACCCATCAAATAAAGATGACCTAGATATAAAACCTCCTTAATGAGGCATCTCCATCGTCTAAGTTCAGAATCTAACCCTAGGTAGTTACCCTAAATCGGGGCAACCATGCTCTGATACCAAAATAAATTACCTAGCAAATAGTGAAAATAGCCTAGAGGGTGAATAGGGTTTTTGTCGATTTTAAGATCAATTAAAATTATTTAGCAGAAATTCAATTTTCATCAGTCACAAACCCTAATTCTTAATTCAATTCTCAAAACAGATCAATCAAGCAAATATGAATAGATATGCAAAAAATTAAATCATGAGAAGACACAGAGATTTTTACGTGGAAAACCTTGGGAATACTCTAAGTAAAAACCACGGTTACACTCGAATATCGATACACTATAAATTAGAGAAATTGTATAGACTATGAACACAAAACTTACAACCTCTGTAATTTGATGTTCTTCACTCGATGTCTGAAATTTTAGATTCACTCGCGCTCCACAAAGCTTCCGCTCTGATCTCCGTACTCAGACAGCTCTAATTCTCAACATATTGAATAACCCTGAAGTTTCCTACTTTGATCTCCGCACTCAGAAGGCTCCGTTCTTTAATGGATCAATACAACCACGTTGCTATAGACGGTGTGTTGATTTTTCAGTAACTAGAACATCCAATTATGCATGAGAATTGTCTATGTAGAAGCATAATTGGAGACACTCAATAACAAGAGAGAAGTTGTGTATATCTATTCACTCAATAATATTCTCTCACCATATATCTCTAAAGAAGATGAAGCTGTAGAAAATTAGCTGAGATTTTTTAAAAATGTGCCTCCTCTTCTTGTAGACCTAGTATTTATAGGCAATGATGAATCAAACTCTAAGTTTTCCCTGTATCTTAATTTCACACCTATCCAAGTCAAACCCTCTTCTCTAGTGTATATCATGTATATAACACGTACTATAATGTGTATGAGTCTTGAAGACATCATAAAACTAACCACGGGAAAATTTGGACATTGCAACAAAATTTAGAAAAATCCTTTTCGCAGCAACGCTTGAAGCGTAGGTCCAAGCATACCTTCAAGCGTAAAACTTCACTTTCCAGCCACTTTTTGATTCTGAAAGCATAGGCTTAAGCGTAAGTATTTTTGTTAAAGCCACTTTTCTCCACAACTACGCCAAAACGACCATCTTGAATCCACGATACTTTTTGCTTGAAGTGACGGCTTTGGAAAATGTCATTTTCGCCCTTCAGGAGACATTTTTTCACAATATGCTCACTTTCATGCTTCACTTGTATTCTTCACTATTTCAATGTTTGAGTTTGCCTTTGATGAAGCTTATAGAAGTCATTGAAACCAAACCAACCTATCTAACACTCAACATGGTTATTGTCTTGAACATGTCATAAATAAACAATACTCAAATATATTCTTATAAGACCTACTAAGACATTAAACAGAGGAGGTAAGAAGTATATTTTTTTTATGGTTGGTGACTACTCTAGATATAAATGGGTAATATTTCTGAGTAAGAATAATTGTTTAAAAATCCAAACTGAGAAAAATTATCGCATTACTAGAGTAAGAAGTGATCATGGAAAGGATTTTGAAAATTCAGGGATTGATACTTTTTGTGATGAAAAAGGAATAAAAGATGAATTTTTTGCAGCACATACTCCATAACAAAATGGGGTTGTTGAGAGGAAGAATTGGGTTCTTCAGGAAATGATCAATGTTATGCTACATGGAAGGAATGTTCCAATAAAGTTTTGGGCCGAGGCAGTTAGCACAACACTTGAAATAGAGTTTATCTTAGGCCCAACACTTTAAAAACCCCATATGAATTGTGGAATGACAAGAAACCCAATATAAAATATTTTCGGGATTTTTGGATCTAAATATTATATTCTTAAAGATAGAGAGTCCTTAGGGAAATTTGATTCCAAGAGTGACGAAGGAATATTTTTGGGGTATTCACCGACTAGTAGGGCATATAGGATTTTTAACCTTGGAACCCAAACTATGATGGAATCTGCAAATGTCCTTATTAATGACTCATGTGTTGATGAGTCTCAATCTCCTATAGCGGAGAAAGATCTTGAGCCTTTTTTTGAGTTAGAACCTGATTCTACAGATGTTGTAGAGGAAAAATTAGAGCATGGTAATATTCCTAGTCCTATAAGATCTAATGAACTTTTTAATGATTTTCAGCCTACTCCTGCTAAAGAACCATCTACTAAAATGAAGTTGAATCATTCTTTAGATAAAGTCATTGGATCAGTTAATCAAATGATGGTGACCCATAAGAAGGCAAGGAATGAAGTATTTTATGCTTGTTATACATCTTCATTAGGACCTAAAAATGTTAAAGAAGCTCTTCAAGATAGTGAATGGATAAATGCTATGCAAGAAGAACTTCAACAGTTTGTTAAAAATGATGTGTGGTATCTTTTGCCTAGACCTAAGGACATAAATTTTATTGGTACCAAATGGATATACAAGAACAAAAAGGATGAGAATGGTATTTTTATAAGAAATAAGGCTAGGCTTGTTGCTCAAGGTTATACACAGATGGAAGGTATAGACTTTGATGAGACATTTGTTCATGTTGCTAGACTTGAATCTATTCGAATTTTATTTGTTATTGCATGTCATCTTGGATTTAAGTTGTACCAAATGGATGTTAGGAGTGTTTTTTTGAATGGTATTCTTCATGAAGAAGTATATATGGAGCAACCTAAAGGATTTGAAGATCTTCATTATCCTGGTCATGTTTATAAGCTTAAGAGGGCTCTGTATCGGTTAAAGCAAGCTCCTAGAGCTTGGAATGAAGGATTGACCGATTACCTATTGGGAACAAATTTTACCTAAGGGGGAGTGGACAAAACACTGTTTATATAGAAATTTGAAAGTAATATAGTTATTGTTCAAATATATGTTGATGATATAGTGTTTGGTTCCACCTCTAACCAACTTGCTCATTATTTTGGAGAACAAATGACCCATGATTTAGAAATGAGCATAATTAAAGAATTGAACTTCTTTCTTGGACTGCAAATTAGGCAATTAACTGATGGGATTTTTATTTCTCAAACTAGATATGCCTTGGAATTAGTAAAGAAGTTATGTTTGGAGAAGGCTAAGGATGCTCACACTCCTATGAGTACAAGTGTCAAACTTAGCATAGACACTAATGAAAAATATGTTGATCCTATACTTTATAGAAGTATGATTTTGTGTTTGTTGTACTTAACTGTCAGTCAACCTGACATAGCTTTTAGTGTTGGTGTTTATGCACGTTATCAGCCTAGTCCTAAAGAGTCTCATCTTATTGCTGTTAAACGTATTATTAAATATGTAAAAAGGATTGTTAATTATAGAATGTGGTACCCATTAGGATCTAATGTTGATATTGCTTCTTATTTTGATGTTGATTGGGTTGGTAATGTAGATAATAGGAAAAACACTAGTGGATGGTGTTTTTATGTTGGTAATTGTTTATTTGCTTGGCATATCAAGAAGTAAAATTGTGTCTACCTTTCCACTGCTAATGTTGAGTATATAGCTGTTGGTAGTTGTACTCAAATTTTGTGGATGCGTTAAATGTTACAGGATTATGGTTTTTCACAAAGCACAATGATAGTTTTGTCATAATACTAGTGCTATAAATATTTCTAAAAATTTTGTTCAACATTTTAGAACAAAGCATATAGATATTCGACATCATTTCATTCAAGATGTTCTTGAAGATGGTATAGTGTCTTTAGAGTTTATATCTACAGATTCTTAGTTGGTAGATATCGTTACAAAATCATTAGATTTTCAAAAGCATATAAGTCTTAAAAAATCTATTGTTATGCTTTTTTTAGAATAGATATCTTCATATGTATCATTCTTGGAATATCTTGCATTATTTTTTATCCTAGAATTGATACATTATCATGCATTTTTATTATTATAATGCCTTTTTTTTTTTATGCATGCATCATGTTTTTCTATAATTATGATTGTTCATGCATGCATCATTATGAAACAAATGATAAAAATGATAATATAAAAGATTTTAGTCTGTTGAGCATGGCAATGATATAAAGGGTTGTCATTTTCACTCTATTCTCATATTTTATTATCTATTTATGCTTATGGGAATTGGAGATGTTAGCCAGATAAGAGGATTTGAGAAGTTCACTTGACATGCTTAAGTAATATTTTTTTAAATACATATATATCTTTCTAATCTTGGGTGCTTGTTTCACTTTGGTTCGAGGTGATTTTAATGCCTACTGAGACTGTTAGTGTTTCTCACCTAACCTAAAGTGATTTGTAAGTTCATAAGCTAGGTTAGATTGATCCATACTTTTGAATACCTATTGCATACTCACGAATGTTGGGGTAATGTTGGAAAAGGAAAGAATGAAATAATAAAATATAGAAATGCAAATAGTAATTTTTCGATCTGAGTAACCCGACCTCCTACCACAAAGTAGCAGAGTGTTCGCGTAAAAATGGGAGAAAACTAATGAGCTTAAATCCCAAGGAAGAAACTTGGGCCAAGTTGGTCGGGACTAAAAATCCTCGATAGAAAGTCCGGAGCTTAGAAAGAAAAAAAGGGATAAAGTGAAAAGGTGTAAAATAAGAAAAAAACTATATGAGACGAAAAGAAAGAAAGAAATGTATTTTCATGATATTGCAATAAGGTCCGAGAAGAAGATTTGACTTCTAGCTTGATTTTTTGGACTGAATTATCATCAGGGTTGGTGAGAAGATTATCAGAATTAGTGATAATGCTTTCACCTAAATATTTTCATATATAGAAATGCTAAATAAATCATGACTTGGGAAATCTTATGTCTAGAAGGTATTTGTGCTATTTTCCTTCACTACCGTGTGTATAAAGGATAAGTTAATATTGAGGATGTGATTGTGTTGGTGATTAGCTCATTGTCTCTATAGCCCTGCTCACAAGTTTCCTAAACAAAAATTTTATATTTTTTCATGACATATTGCATTCATGCATTAGTATTAGGGTCATGCATTCTAGAGATATTTGTCATAAGATGCAACATACCTACGTTGTGAGAGGCTAAAATAGGATAAAATGGCTTTAGCCTATGCTGTGGTTTTGGAGCAGGGAAGGGACCCTATGCCCAAGCGTAGGTCCCAACCGTATGCCTACGCCCTAAACCTACGCCCAAGCGTAGGTCCCAAGGTTAGGTCCCAATGCTTGGTCAAGTGATCACTTGTGATGCAGGATTTGTTTTGGAGTGCTTTCGGATTATTCCAGTTTGGTCCCTACTTTGAGTTTTTAAGTAATCGAAGAATTCAAACCTCTACGTATAGGCATATACACATATTACACATAAGATTTTTGAGGATTTATCAAGGTATTGTGAAATTACGTAAGAGGGCAAAGTTAGGATTTTTTATGACTTGGTCTATAAATACCAAGGTTCTACAAGAGAGAAGGCTACATCTTTGAGAGATCTCTGCAGTATTCTATCATTCATATTCTTCTACAAAGATGTAAATATAGAGAGAGAAAATATCATTGAGTGATTAGAGATATACAAGTCTCTCTTTTTTTTTTTGGACATTTTCAATCGTACTTCTACATCGATGATTTCTATGCACGATTGAATGGTATAGTTGCTGAAAAATTCAAGAATTGTTTATTGCAACGAGGTTGCTTTAATCCATTTGAGTACAGAGCGATTCGAGAATTTTAGAATGCGAGTAGAGAAAGGTAAATCAGACATGATTTGTGAGTCTCTCATAGTGTCTGACGCAGCAAGCGTGCTTCATGAAGTATGAGTGATTCAAGGGTTTCAGACCACAAGTAGAGGAAGGCATGTCAGGAGTGATTGTAAGTCTAAAACTCTCATAGAGTCTGTAATTGTTGATTCATAGTGCATTGGTACCTGAGTGTACCCGTGGTTTTTTCCTTTGTTTTTCCACGTATAATTCTCTGTGTCATCTCTTACTTTATTTCCTGCACTTATATTCATATTTTCTTGATTAATCTATTTTTGTGAACTGAATTGAGAATTAGGGTTTTTGACTAACCTATTCACCCCCCCCCCCCCCTCTAGGCTATTTCCACTATCGTCTAGGTAATTTCAATTGGTATCAGAGCGTGGTTGCCCCTTTTTTACTTAATTACCTATGGTTAGATTCTGTACTTAGACGATGGAGATGCCTCATGAAAGAGGTTCCATATCTATGTCCCCTTTGTTTGATGGCTCAAATTGTACATATTGGAAAACGAGAATGAGAGCGTATTTAAAATCTTTAGAAGAGAGAGCAAGGAATGTTGTTGAAGTAGGATATTCACCTCCTACTATGAAAGACGATGCGATAAATGAATCAACACCAAAACTGTCAAGCGAGTGGACTGTTGCCGATACGAATAGCGTGAATTGGAACTCGAAGGCATTGAATGTGTTATACAATGTTGTAACTCTGAGTGAATTCAAGAGTGTTGGCTTTGAAATTCCATTTCAAGCAATAAATCTTATTTTGATATTAACAAAACATTCAAAACCGTGTTTGGTACTAATATGGCTTTGAGCTAAGTGTTTCAGCAAGTACAGGTAAATGTTTCGGGAAGATCGCTAAAGCAACAAGCGATAAGGAAACTCAAGCGCAAACTCGAAGAAGGACAAAAAAGATCAAAGAAAGAACAAAAGCAGGACTCAAGACCTGGGGTAGATAGGTCGGGGTGAGAATATTGTAACAAGGTATCTTATGCGTTGATTGATCTTATAAGCTCAAGTAATTAATCAAACGAACTCAAACGGATCAAAAACGGACCTTGAAAACAATTTTTGGAGTCACCCAGTCGACTGGCCTGTCCAAGGCAGTCGACTGGCCCTTAAGGACCCAGCCGACTGGATGAACCAGTGAGTTATAAAACATTCTAACTGCATGAGGCAGTCGACTGGCCTGTCCAAGGCAGTCGACTGACTGTGACCAGTCGACTGGCAGTTAAAGACCGAGCCGACTGACTGGACCAGAGAGTTTCGAACATTTTTTATTGCCTGAGGCAGTCGACTGGCCTGTCCAAGGCAGTCGACTGACTCATGAGGCAGTCGACTGGCCTTCTTGAGGCAGTCGACTGACCCTAGCCGTTGGGAAAAATATTTTAAATCTAAGCATGGAGGCAGTCGACTGGGTGCTTCAGGATTTTAAGGAAAAGTATTTCTAAACAATATTTTTGCCCAAAAAGAAATGATTTTGCTTGCAGATTTTCAGGTCCTACTCTCCATATTGTCTAGGGTGAGACACACTCTCCAAACCCTAGTGTTCACTATATAAAGAAACAGATATGGATTAACAATGCTAAGGTTCTCGTGTGAGAAATTTTCCAAATATTGTTCATCTCTAATTTTCTCTCAAGCATCTTCTGAAAAATCTTTTGATAGCAAAATCTCGCTTTTCACTCTTATCATTTTGAAGATTTAAACTCAAGCCTTAAGCCTATTCTCTTATTGAAAATATATTGTGAGAATATATATATATCTTGAGTTCTTGAAATATCACCTAAAAACACTTGAGCTTATCTTGATCTATCATCCATAAAAACCTTAGGGTTTTGAGTGTTTTTGTTTCTTGAGTGATATATTGATTACATACACAAATTTATGATCTTGGGTGAGTGAAGCCCATTGTATCAAGGGAGGATTGTTCTCTTGATTGTGTGAAGAGCTAGTTAGCTCTTTTGTAAAGGTTTTGCTATTCCACCTATTGAAGGAAGAGCCATAGTGTGAGGATTGGGAAAGTCTCAAGGAAGGGGATTCTTTGAGCCGAGGAGTAGGAGTTACCGAACCTCGTAAAAATCACGGTGTCAATATCTCTATCTCTATCTCTTTACTTTATGTTCATGCATGCTTAATTTATATTGTGGTAAATAGCTTGTTGAATTTAAGTGAATTCATTCATTGCATATTTTACCTTGTAAATTAATATTGAACCTTGTTGCATGTTTTAGTAAGAATAAAAAGGAGTTAGAAATTATTTTTAAAACCCTATTCACCCCCCCCCCCCCCTCTAGGGTATTTTAGTGACTAACAATTGGTATCAGAGCCTAATCTCTACTTGTTTTTGACTTAACGGTCTTAGAGAACGATCATGGCCTCAAACATAGTCACTCATGTAGAAGGACAATCAAACAATAGGCCCCCATGGTTTGATGGTTCAAACTATAGTTATTGGAAGACTAGAATGATAGATTTTCTTCAAGCTATTGATTATCAAATTTGGCTAGTTATTGTTGATGGACCTTTTACTATTACCAAAATAGTTGATGGAAAAACCATTCCCAAATTGCCCAACGAATGGGATAATGATGGCGTAGACTTATTTCATTTAATACCAAAGCTAAGGTTAATCTAAATTGTGCCTTAAGTCCAAATGAATTTAATCGAGTCTCTGCTTGCTCCACGGCCAAAGAAATGTGGGATAAACTTGAAGTTACTTATGAAGGAACTACTCCAGTTAGAGAATCTAAAATTGATATACTTATGCATGAATATGAATTATTTGCCATGAAGGAAGATGAAAATATCAATTCTATGATGTCTCGTTTTACTAACATTTTGAATGGACTAAAGCATCTTGGTAGAATTGTTCCTAGATCCGATGCGGCACACAAAGTCCTTAGAAGCCTTCCGGTCAAATGGGATGCGAAGGTGACGGCTATTAAAGAAGCACATGATCTTAGCACTATGAGTCTTGATGAGATTTTCGGGTCACTCCTTACATGGGAAATTACCTTGAAATCTCGTGAAGAAGACGCCAAGCCAAGAAAAGGTATAGCCTTGCAAGCTTCAACCAAAAGTGAAGCAAATGAGAGAATCGAAGAAGAGGTTGATGAAGACATTGCCTTGATCACTCAACAATTCAAGAGATTTCTTCAACGAAAGAAGGCTAAAGGTCGGAGGTTCTTAAAGAGCAATGAACCAAGAGGAGAGACAAGCAAGAAGGAGTCTATTACTTGTTTCAATTGTGGTAAACCGGGGCACTATAGAAATGAGTGTTTCAAGCCCAAAAAGGAGAACGATAAAAGGCCAAACAAAATGGCCATGAATGCAACATGGGATGATTATGACTCTTGTGATTCGGATGAGGAAGAGAATGGTGAGGAAAGTGCAAATCTTTGCCTCATGGAAAATGAAGATGAGGTACATTTAAATTTACATGCATTAGATAATTCCATTTTATCATATGATGAGCTATTATTTTCTCATAATGAATTACAAGATGCATTTGAAAATTTGTATGGTGAGTTTGAAAAACTAGCAAAAAAACATAGTTTGCTCAAGAAATCTAAATCTTCATGTAATTCCACTTGCCACACCATAGTTGATGTATATACAACTAATGACAAAAGTATGAAGATAGAAGAGGAAAATATTTTGTTGAAGAAGACCATTGATGATCAAATAAACATCTTAGCAAAATTCAGAAAAGGAAAAGAAAACTTGAGCATCATGCTAGGAAGACAAAGAAACTCTTTTGACAAATGCGGCTTAGGATATGATGCATTCAACAAAGATGCACTTTTATTGAAGAAAAGAAAATCATTAAAGCATACTTTTTCAAAACAATCTTCATGCTCAACTTCTATTTATCACAATCATGTTTCATGCTACTATTGCAAGAAAAGAGGTCACAAAGCAAATGCATGTTTTCTAAGAAAGAAGAAGAAAATTGTTTCAAAAATGTTTTGGGTTCCAAAAGGAACTATTGCATCTCTACGTGCTAAAGAAAACTTGGTAACTAAATCAATTTGGGTTCCGAAAGGAACTATTGCATCTCTTTCTAACCAAAATGGACCCAAAATAGATTGGGTACCAATAAAAGTCACGTAACGTTGTTTTGTAGGTGTGCTTGAAGATCGCCTCAAAAGAAATATGGTTTCTTGATAGCGGATGTTCAAGGCACATGACGGGGGACAAATCGAAATTCATGTCCTTAAAATCTTATGAAGGAGGAAACGTTACTTTTGGAGATAACTCACAAGGCAAAATTGTTGGAATCGGATCTATTGGTATATCTTCCTCTCTAGCTATAGATAACGTACTTTTAGTTGATGGTTTGAAGCATAACTTGTTTAGTATTAGCCAACTTTGTGACAAAGGTTATGATGTTATCTTTAGGTCAAATGCATGCATAGTTGAGAAAGACGGAAAGCAATTGTTCAATGCAAAGAGAAATGGAAATTTATATACTATGTTGCTATGTGAATTAAATGAACAAGATGTTAAGTGCTTTGTCACATCGAGTGAAAATAGTTGGTTATGGCATAGACGCTTAGGACATGCTAGTATGGACCTCATCCAACGTTTGTCTAAAAATGAATTAGTCAAAGGCCTCCCGAAGACTAATTTTTCAAAAGATAAAATATGTAATGCATGTCAAATAGGCAAGCAAGTGAAATCATCTTTTAAGAGAAAGAAAGATATCACCACTTCTCGACCCTTAGAGTTACTTCATATGGATCTTTTTGGTCCGGAAAGAACGGCTAGCTTGGCCGGGAAACTCTATGTACTTGTTATAGTAGATGATTACTCTAGATTTACTTGGGTTTACTTTCTTGCTCATAAAAATGAAACTCACTCCATTCTCGATAAATTTTATAGAGTCATTCAAAATGAAAAAGATTTGAAAATCAAGAAAATTAGAAGTGATAGGGGTAGAGAGTTTGACAATCAAGATCTAGAGAAATTATGTGATGAATTTGGTGTATCTCATGATCTCTCGGCTCCAAGATCTCCTCAACAAAATGGGGTAGTTGAAAGGAAAAATAGATCTTTACAAGAAATGGCTAGAACTATGTTAAATGAACACAACCTTCCCCGAAGTCTTTGGGCGGAAGCGGTAAATACCACTTGTCATGTCATAAATAGAGTTATAATTCGTATGAAATTGGGTAAAACTCCGTATGAGTTGTGGAATGGTCGGAAACCCAATATTGGTTATTTCAAGGTATTTGGTTGTAAATGTTTTGTTTTAAATGATAAAGATAACTTGGGAAAATTTGACTCCAAATCGGATGAAGCAATTTTCTTAGGTTATTCCTCAACAAGTAGAGCCTTTAAAGTCTTTAACAAAAGGACTTTAACCATGGTAGAGTCTATCCATGTTGTTTTTGGTGAATCACCACCTCTACCCTCACCTAGAGTTGACCTAGATGATGATGAAGTTGTAGGAATTGAGGATAATTTCAATAATCTCAATATCTCCAACTCGTCAAGTAGGCAAATGGATAAGAGTAAAGTTGGAGATCAATCAAATGATGACTTGACTTGCTCCATTCCTAAATCTTGGAGGATTGTGCACAACCATCCTCTTGACCAAGTCATAGGAAACCCTTCACAAGGTGTTAGCACAAGATCTCAACTTAGAGACTTATGCAATCACATGGCTTTTGTGTACAATTTTGAACCCAAGAACTTCCACGAAGCTCAATGTGATGATTCTTGGATCATGGCTATGCAAGAGGAACTAAATCAATTTGAACGCAATCAAGTTTGACATTTAGTCCCTCAACCCACACATCAAACTATAATAGGCACTAAATGGGTTTTTCGAAATAAGAAGGATGAAAATGGAGTGATTATTCGAAATAAAGCAAGATTGGTAGCTCAAGGTTACAATCAAGAGGAAGGCATTGACTATGATGAAACCTTTGCACCCGTAGCTAGATTAGAAGTAATTAGAATGCTTCTTGCATTTGCATCATCTAGAAATTTTATTCTCTATCAAATGGATGTCAAAAGTGCTTTTTCTAAATGGAACTATAGATGAAGAAGTGTATGTGAAACAACCACCCGGCTTTGAAAATGAACGTTTTCCAAATCATGTTTACAAATTATCTAAAGCTTTGTACGGGTTAAAGCAAGCTCCTAGAGCTTGGTATGAACGGCTTAGTGACTTTCTACTTCAAAAAGGTTTTTCTAAAGGCAAAGTTGACACCACTCTATTTACAAAAACTGTCAAGAATGATTTGATGATTATCCAAATATATGTTGACGACATTATATTCGGATCAACAAACACTTCCCTTTGCAAGGATTTCGCATCTAACATGCAAAACGAATTTGAAATGAGTATGATGGGTGAGTTGAACTTCTTCTTAGGGTTACAAATCAAGCAAAGCTTGGATGGCTTATTTGTTAGCCAATCTAAGTATACTAAAGATTTGCTAAAGCGATTTGGAATGGAGGAAGCCAAACATGCCATTACTCCCATGAGTACCTCTATTAAACTCGATAAAGATGAAAATGGGAAATGTGTTGATATTACTAAATATAGAGGTATGATAGGAAGTTTACTTTATTTAACTGCTAGTAGGCCGGATATCATGTTTAGTGTATGCCTATGTGCTCGCTTTCAATCTTGTCCCAAAGAATCTCACTTGCTAGCCGTAAAACGTATTTTTCGCTATCTTAACGGGACGATTAACTTAAGACTTTGGTATCCAAGTGGTACTACACTTGATCTCACAAGTTATTCGGATGCCGATTTTGCGGGTTGTAAAGTTGATCGGAAAAGCACAAGCGGTACATGTCATTTTCTAGGTCACTCGTTAGTTTCATGGTCAAGTAAAAAGCAAAATTCGGTTACCTTATCTACGGCTGAAGCCGAATATGTTGCGGCCGGTAGTAGTTGTGCTCAAACTCTTTACATTAAGCAACAATTACTTGATTTTGGGCTTATTTTCAATCGCGTACCTATTAAATGTGATAACACTAGTGCTATTTGTATCTCAAAGAATCCTATTCAACACTCTCGCACAAAGCACATAGAGATTATGCATCATTTTTTACGGGATCACGTAGCTAAAGGCGACGTTGAATTGGTTTTTATTGACACTAAGAATCAATTGGCGGATATTTTTACTAAACCCCTCTCGGATGAACCATTTTCAAAAATTCGTAGGGACTTAGGAATGCCCATGGATTTTGAAGTCATTAGTTAATTTTCACAAATTCTCGTCCACGTTCTCGGCTTTCAAAATTTTTTTTTTGAGGGCCAGTCGACTGCCTCATATACGGCCAATCGACTGGATCAACCAGTGAGTTTTTGTGTTTTTAACTATCTTCAGCCAGTCGACTGCCTACAGTGGGCAGTCGACTGGGTCATGAGCCAGTCGACTGTCTCCATATGGCCAGTCGACTGCCTCTGCGCGAACATTGTTTTTATTTCTTCTTTCTCTTCGTCTTCTCTCCACTCTCTCCACGATCTCTCCAAATTCTTCTCTTCTTTTACTCATCTTTAAACCACTTTCCCACTACACCACGATCCTCTCCTCCATCATCACCACTCCCCTCTTTATTTTAAGTTATATATCTCCATATATATATATCCATATATATATTTTTTTACAATTTCACTTCTCCCTCTCTGTTTTCACCCTTTCTTTTCGTTTTTCTTCTCAAAATGCTTCCCATCTTCTTGATTCTCCTCTCTCTCATGGCTCCTAATGTCGTGCGCCTCAAGAAACGCGCCCATAGGGGTGGAAGCTCTTCGGCTGCACCGCCTCCACCTCCGTCTCCTGTTCATGAGGACACTAATTCCGAATCTGAATCTGGTCCGATGTCTCTGACTGCTCTTCTCGGTGATGAAGACAGTGTTCGTCTTTTCGAAACTCAGTTCCTTCATCAAAAATTTGCTCGGAGTCGCATTGTGACTCAACCCTTGTGCGAAGAGATTGGCGCTAATACGTTCAATCTTTTTCAAAATATGGGTTGGGGTTTCTCTCGCTCGATGTTCCGCTCTATCCGAGGGTTGTCAAAGCATTCTACACCAATCTGGTGAATCCTTCTTAACCACGCCTTATCTCCACCCTGCTTAGCTCCAATGTTGGAGGCGTCTCTGTTAAGATCACCGAAGCAGTACTCAATACTGTTTTTCGGCTACCTCCTGGCGGTATCTCCTATTACTGCCCATCTATTTGGTACTCTTCGAGTGATTTCGATCCTCTCGAAGCAGTTCGGGCTATTTCTGTGAATAAATCAACCACCGCCATTGCTGAGTTTCCTTCTTCCTCGCTTACTCCTGAGGCTAGACTTGTACACAACATTATCACGTATTCCATTTTGCCCAAGTCCGGAAGCCGGAGTCTTGTGTCGATTATTGAAGCTTTCCTTGTCTACTGTGTCATGACCAGTCGGAAGGTCAATCTTGCCTTCCTCTTCATATCGGCAATCCTCGAGTGCCACAAGAAGAAAGGCGCACTTATTTTTCCTATCCATTTATCCTATCTTCTCAGTCGGAACGGTGTGCCACTTGCTGACAAGCCTATGGAGCACAATCCAATCTTTCTGGACCGCACTCATCTCAAGCAAATGCACATTGGCAAAAATGTTGATGGAGTATTGGTCTCTCTTAGGGCTGCCCCTCCTGCGGACTAAGCCGGTCCTTCTGTTCCTCGTCCCGACGCTCCTCGTCCCGAGGTACCTCGTCCGGATGCTCCGACTTCCTCATTTCCGTCTCTTGGTAGCGATTTCGATATTCCGGATTTTGGGTTCGGCGGTAATCCCGAAACTCTTACCCAAATCTTGGAAATCGTGAAGCGCAATGAGGAGGCCCGTAAGCAGACGGCCGCGGACATAAAGCGCCTTGAGGACAAGATCGACCGTATCACCACCGCCATGGATGCACTTCGCCATGACCTTCCGCCTTTTTGATGTCGTCAAAGGGGGAGAATGTTTAGGTTGTTTGTGTTGGCCATAGGTCCATTTTGCGTAGCATAGGACGTTACCATGTGTGTTGTTTATGTTATCTTTAGTTTTATTTCTATGCTTTATTATTTTGTAATGTGTAGTAGTAAAACAACATGTACCGATCTTGCAATTATTAATTGAAAAATGTTGTTTCTATTTTTCTTCAATGCATTACGTAAATGAATATCAAATTGCAAAATTTATTTCCTAAGGGGGAGCATGAAAATAAAAATGAAAGATGCACACATTGAGGGGGAGTATCACTTGATACTTTACCAATTATGAGCAAACACGAAATGTTTTGTCAATATCAAAAAGGGGGAGATTGTTGCCTTTGAAATTCCATTTCAAGCAATAAATCTTATTTTGATATTAACAAAACATTCAAAACCGTGTTTGGTACTAATATGGCTTTGAGCTAAGTGTTTCAGCAAGTACAGGTAAATGTTTCGAGAAGATCGCTAAAGCAACAAGCGATAAGGAAACTCAAGCGCAAACTCGAAGAAGGACAAAAAAGATCAAAGAAAGAACAAAACCTGGACTCAAGACCTGGGGTAGATAGGTCGGGGTGAGAATATTGTAACAAGGTATCTTATGCGTTGATTGATCTTATAAGCTCAAGTAATTAATCAAACGAACTCAAACGGATCAAAAACGGACATTGAATACAATTTTTGGAGTCACCCAGTCGACTGGCCTGTCCAAGGCAGTCGACTGACTGTGACCCAGTCGACTGGCCCTTAAGGACCCAGCCGACTGGATGAACCAGTGAGTTATAAAACATTCTAACTGCATGAGGCAGTCGACTGACTGTGACCAGTCGACTGGCAGTTAAAGACCCAGCCGACTGACTGGACCAGAGAGTTTCGAACATTTTTGATTGCCTGAGGCAGTCGACTGGCCTGTCCAAGGTAGTCGACTGACTCATGAGGCAGTCGACTGACCCTAGCCGTTGGGAAAAATATTTTAATTCTAAGCATGGAGGCAGTCGACTGGGTGCTTCAGGATTTTAAGGAAAAGTATATCTAAACAATATTTTAGCCCAAAAAGAAATTATTTTGCTTGCAGATTTTCAGGTCCTACTCTCCATATTGTCTAGGGTGAGACACACTCTCCAAACCCTAGTGGTCACTATATAAAGAAACAGATATGGATTAACAATGCTAAGGTTCTCGTGTGAGAAATTTTCCAAATATTGTTCATCTCTAATTTTCTCTCAAGCATCTTCTGAAAAATCTTTTGATAGCAAAATCTCGCTTTTCACTCTTATCATTTTGAAGATTTAAACTCAAGCCTTGAGCCTATTCTCTTATTGAAAATATATTGTGAGAATATATATATATCTTGAGTTCTTGAAATATCACCTAAAAACACTTGAGCTTATCTTGATCTATCATCCATAAAAACCTTAGGGTTTTGAGTGTTTTTGTTTCTTGAGTGATATATTGATTACATACACAAATTTGTGATCTTGGGTGAGTGAAGCCCATTGTATCAAGGGAGGATTGTTCTCTTGATTGTGTGAAGAGCTAGTTAGCTCTTTTGTAAAGGTTTTGCTATTCCACCTATTGAAGGAAGAGCCATAGTGTGAGGATTCGGAAAGTCTCAAGGAAGGGGATTCTTTGAGCCGAGGAGTAGGAGTTACCGAACCTCGTAAAAATCACGGTGTCAATATCTCTATCTCTATCTCTTTACTTTATGTTCATGCATTCTTAATTTATATTGTGGTAAATAGCTTGTTGAATTTAAGTGAAATCATTCATTGCATATTTTACCTTGTAAATTAATATTGAACCTTGTTGCATGTTTTAGTAAGAATAAAAAGGAGTTAGAAATTATTTTTAAAACCCTATTCACCCCCCCCCCCCCCTCTAGGGTATTTTAGTGACTAACAAAGAGGATTGCTACGTCCGTAATTGCCAAGGAAGCTTGGGACATTCTCCAAGTCAGTCATGAAGGAACGTCAAAGGTGAAACAATCAAAGCTTCAAATTTTGAATTCTCAATTTGAACAGTTGAAGACTGTAATACCCCGTATTTAAATAATGATTATTTTATTTGGTTATTTATTTCGGATGGCATGTTGGGTATTTAGGTTTTTGAGTAAGGGTACTCTAGTCATTTTATGAAGGCTAGGTATGTTTCGTAAATAGATGAATTATTAAGGGGCATGGTAGTCATTATGGTTATGGCACTTTTGTGATTTTGGTAGATCTGGGGGCATTCTAGTAATCTACCTAAACCTAGCTCCTACTATATATACATTATTAACTTCATATTTTGCGATCATCTCATTCTGTACTACTACTTCTTCTTCTTCATAATCTTCCCCCGAAATTGTGAGGGTTGAGAGGTTAAGGTAGGATCGGATCCGGATTTATGGTGGTATAAGCTCTCGAAATCAGGCAAGACATGTGTTCTACTCTTCATCTTTGTACTAAAATTTGTATCCTTTGTTTGGTGCTCCTATAAAATGTTATACATTAATTTCATATATGTATACTTATGAGTATTAGCATGTTCAAATATGTATTGATATGTAGTTATATGAACATGTGTAGATCCGTAGCTATATGTAGTTATATGAACATGTATGGGTAGATCCATAGCTATATGTATTGATATGAAGTTATATGAGCATGTATGTGTAGATCTGTAGCTATATGTCTATATGTATAGATCTGTAGTTATATAAGCATGTATGTATAGATCCATAGCTATATGGTTATATGTATAGATCAGTAGCTATATGAGCATGTATGTATAGATCCGTAGTTATGTGAAAACATATGAATAGATATGTTATAATATGTTTGTATTTACGTATATATATGATGATATATATTATGTTATACATTTATGTATAGATCCGAGAGTATATGTATAGATTTGTGATATATATAACCACTCATGTATAGATCGGTTATCGTAGGTTTTAATTCATAACTACATATGATAGTATATATTTTGTTTATACGTATATACATTTATTTGTAGTTATTTGTACAGATCTGTTTTACCATGTTCATGTCCATGCATATATACGATGGGTATTATATTCTGTGTAGATAGACGTGTAAGGATTTATCTGTAAATGTATAGATCTGTGAGCTTACGTATATGTCTTGTTATTATGAATTACGTTGAGGTGTATATGATTTAAACTACATAGACAAATATATATATAGAAATATTTTAGGTTTCAATGTTGAGAAGGAATTTAAACAATGTTATTAGAGAAACACTGCTTATATTATGTAATTGTTTTTCTCTATTTTGTTTGTTCATTTATTTATATTTTATTATGATTTCCCACGAATTATACCAAAAATACATATATTCGACCAGATAAATGAACAGTTTGACCGTATAAAATATTGTATTTTCTGCTGCCCCCCAGGCTCGACGTTATAAATTGTTATACGTTCTCTAGTAAAGAATAAAAGTGAATTAATAATTTCGTAAAATCACAAGATTTAATTAAATAATTATAGTTGGGGGAGTTAGAAGGAACCACGAGGAGGCTGACAAATAAACGCAGTCTCACTAGTACCACTGGACATGATTAAGTTGTCACGACAAGATTGATTTGTGGGGTACATGGTAATAGTTGGGTATGGAAATGTTGGACAAAATTGACATGGGGGAATAGATTCTTATACATATCATAGTGGGGTATATCAGTGACTATGATTATAGTTAAATATATTATTATCATTATTATTTATACTATTATTTTGGGTGTCACTGGGAAAGAAGATGGATCTTGGTACTCTGTTTAGGATCATGTAGTGTTGTACTTGGTTGTGGGTTTGACCCACCTTTGTTGTTATTTAAGGTCTTTGGCAATTCCATCCACAAGGTTGAAGTCTTGCTCGCTTGTCATTTTGATCCAGTGGTTATTCTTTCTATCCCAGGGTAAGATCAAATTTATGGTATCTTATGCCCTTCCTTTATGAGTTGTTCTAAGGGTCCCCATTTATGGGATTCCGAAGTTGTACGGTGTGGAACTTATTATATTCGGAGGATGTATTGGGTGTGGTTTCTTTTATGTATAATTTGAACCTTTGATTCTTATTTATGTTACTATATCTCTATTTTATGTCTTATCATCTGTGCTTATGTTTATCAATTGCAGACGCTTCTAGTTTTCTATGTATGGGTCTGGCCAACCTATGCATGAAAATTTGGGGGTGTCACAAAGATGGAGGAGGATGAGGTATTCGAAGACTTTGAGACTAGGTTAACTGATATTATGACAGGTTGTCATAACCTAGGTGAGCCTATTTATGAGACTACCATAGTAAATAAAATTCTTAGGTCTCTTCTTGAACGTTTTCGATCTAAGGTCACTGTCATCTTAGAGGCCACGAGTCTTAAAGAAATTAAGGTTAAAGAATTGGCTAGAAATTTAAAATCTTATGAGATGAGGATGTTCAAAAATCCCCCTAAAAAGGCGAGTGGCACAAAAGAGAAAAGCATAGCTTTCAAAACCACTAGGGAGGATTAGGTTGAACTTGATGAAGAAAGTGAGTTGAGTCTGAATGATATTGCCATGTTTGCTAAGGAGTTGAACAAATTTGTTAGGGTTAAATAGAATGGCCAGGGACACAAATTTGGGGATAAGTTGGGTGAGTCTAGAAATATAAATAAGACTCAAATTAGGAAGGACAAATCTGATCGTAAAAAGAAGAAACCCAAATGTTTGAATGTTAAGGATATGGTCATATAGCTGCAGAGTGTGTAAACTATCAGTTGGGATGATGACTCTGACAATGGATCTGAAACATCCAAAGGCTTAACTATTAGTTGGAATGATGACTCTGATAATGGATCAGCTAGTGATGCAACAGAATCAGAAGTAGGTGATGATTCTGAGAATTTCACTGTGTTTGCTGTACAAAATAAGGAGGTTAACGAAGCTGCTTCAAGTTTTGCGATGTCTGAAGAGGAAGGTTCTGAGAGTGATGAAGATTGTGATGAAACGTTTCAAGAGTTATAATAAATTACTTGATAAGACCATACAATTTCACAAGAATCACATGAAACTGTTGACTAAAAGTCTTAACATGGACAAGGAACAACATTCTTTAAAAGACGAATTAGCCAATAGTTCTCAAACTCAAAATCATCTACAAACCCAAAAGGCCAATTTGATTGAGAATTTGAATAAGTCTAAACTTGAAAAAACTGAGGCTTTGAAGTTAATAGATGGTCTCAATAAGGAATTGGTTGAGAAATCTACTAAGATTGAAAATTTGGAAAAAGAGCTGAAAGATGCTAACTTAACTGTTCAGAAGTGGTCTAGTGGAACTCTTAAGCACAATTATATGTTGAGTGTAGGAAAGTCCGCCAGAAATACAAAGGGACTAGGTTTTGTTGGAGTATTGCAAAATTCGAATGTTGCTGCAAAAACCACCTTTGTAAAAGCCTCTCAAGTAGCATCGAGTTCTTCAAAAGTAAATTCAAATTGGAATCCTAGGGTTCAATCCTATGTCAAAATACCTGTTGAAAACAAGCCTTTCCTTACCCCTAGATATCCTAGGAAGTTAACTGATGGAGTCCGGAGGTTTGTTCCTATTTAATATCACTGTGGTGTCAAAGGTCACATCTGACCAAGGTGTTCGAAGTTGAGAGGGAAGACTCAGCAATCGGTGAAGGACAAAGAATTAAACATGGAGATCGTGTTTTGATCAAATTCATATGCTGAATGAAGAAATGAAGAATTTTTCAAGATTGGAAAAAGGAGCTTCGAAGATGAAGAAGGCTTAGGTGAGAAAAAGTGAGCTACACTGTCTTGTAGTTCATACTGTACTTAGAGCACGCAAGTCTACATCTTGGTATTTGGATAGTGGATGTTCAAGGCATATGACTAGAGATAAGTAATTGTTTGGATTTCTCGAGGAATGTCATGGTGGGATAATCACTTTTAGTGATGGAGAGAGGTTGAAGGTTCTAGGAAAAGGTACCATTGTGGGTTTTGGTCTACTAAACTAGAAGATGTGCTTTACGTAGAGGGTCTTAAATATTTTTGAGTATAAGTCAGATATGTGATAACAATCATAATCTCACTTTTTCTCCTAATAAGTGTTCGATCATTGACTCTTCTAGGAATTGCGTAATGGAAGGTATGCGTTCAATTGATATTTGCTATTGCATTGTTCCTAATTCTGAATTGTTATGCAATAATGTTAAACTTGATGAAGTTGAAATCTGGCATCAATGGATGGGACATGTTAATTTTTGTGAATTAACAAACATTACTAAAAGTGAAATTGTTAAAGGTGTCCCTAAGCTTGGGTATACAAAAGGAGTTGTGTGTCGATCATGTCAGAAGGGTAAACAAGTTCTATGTCAGCACAAAAAGATAAATCTCATTGGTACTTCTAGACCTATAGAGTTGTTGGATATTGATTTAATGGGTCCCACTAGTACCATGAGCAAAGGAAGAAATACGTATATTTTTGTCATGGTGGATGATTATTCAAGATTTGCATGGGTTGGATTTCTAAGTGAAAAGTCTAAGCTACTGAAAGTTTTAAGAGAATTTGTTTAAAAATTCATGCTCAGAAGAATTGTTCTATTTCTAGAGTAAGGAGTGATCATGGAAGGGAGTTTGAAAATTCAGAAATTGAAGTGTTTTGTGATGAGAGAGGAATAAAAAATGAATTTTCAGCACTGAAATCTCCACAACAAAATAGAGTAGTTGAGAGGAAGAATAGAGTTATTCAGGAAATGGCCAATGTTATGCTACAAGGTAGGAATGTTCCTAGGTATTTTTGGGCCGAGGCGGTGAACATAACATGTTACACCTCAAACAGATTTTATCTTAGGCATGACACCTTAAAAACTCCTTATGAACTGTGGAATGGCAAGAAACCCAATGTAAAATATTTCAAAGTTTTTGGAGCAAAATGTTATATTCTTAGAAATCGTGAATCTATTGGAAAGTTCAAGTTTAAGAGTGACGAATGAACATTTTTGGGTTATTCATTGACTAGTCGAGCATATAGGGTTTTTAACCTTAGAACTTAAACGATGATGGAATCAGCCAATGTAGTGGTTGATGACTCATGAATTGATGAGTCTCCAACGTCTGTTGAGGAGGAAGATGGTGAGTCATTCTTTATATTGGATAATGATTCTCTGAGGTTGAAAAATAGGACAATGTGGTTAGTAATAATACTTCAAGTCTCGCATAATCACATGATTCAACCTACACCGTCTAAGGAACCATCTGCAAGGGTCAAGTTGTACCATCCTTTATAATGTTATAGGATATGTTAATCAGATGATGGTGAGACGGAGAAAGGCTAGGAATGAGGTTTCGTATGCATGTTTTACAACTTCTTTGGAGCCTAAAAATGTCAAAGAAGCTCTTCAAGATAGTGAGTGGATTAATGTTATGCAAGAAGAACTTCAGCAATTTGATAAGAATGATGTATGGTATCTTGTGCCTAGACCGAAAAAGATAAATATGATTGGTACCAAGTGGATTTTCAATAAAAAAAAGATGAAAATAGTACAGTGGTTAGGAATAAGGCTAGGCTTGTTACTCAAGGATATACTCAGATGGAGGGTATTAATTTTGATGAGACATTCGCTCTAGTGGCTAGACTTGAATCTATTCGGATTTTGTTTTCTATCGTTTGTCTTCTTGGATTCAAGTTGTATCAAATGGATGTGAAGAGTAAATTTTTTAATGGTGTTCTTCATGAGGAAGTATATGTGGAGCAGCCCAAAAGATTTGAAGATCCTTATTGTTCGGGTCATGTTTACAGGCTGAAAAAGGCGTTGTATGGGCTAAAGCAAGCTCCTAGAGCTTGGCATGAAAGGTTGACTGATTACCTGTTAGGAATAGGTTTTACTCTAGGGGGAGTGGACAAAAAACTGTTTATTCAGAAAATTGAGAGTAATATAGTTGTTGCTCAAATCTATGTTGATGATATTGTGTTTGGATCCACTTCTGATAAGTTTGCTCATTATTTTGGAGATCAAATGAAACATGAATTTGAGATGAGCATGATTGGTAAATTGAACTTCTTTCTAGGGCTTCAAGTTAGGCAATTAAATGATAGGATTTCTGTTTCTCAAACTCGTTATGCCTTAGAATTGGTGAAGAAGTTTGGTTTGGAAAAGGGTAAGGATGTTCGCACTTCTATCAGTACAAGTGTTAAGCTTAGCTTGGATACTAAAGGCAAAGATGTCGATCCTACACTTTATAGGAGTATGATTGGGAGTTTGTTGTACTTGACTGCGAGTCAACCTGACATAACATTTAGTGTTAGTTTGTGTGCACGTTACCAGACAAGTCCTAAGGAGTCCAATATTACTGTTATGAAAAGGATTATCAAGTATGTTAAAGGAACAATGAATTATGGACTGTGGTATCCATCAGGTACTAATACTGATATCGCATCGTTCTCTGATGCTGATTGGGCTGGTAATGTTGATGATAGAAAAAGTACCAATGGAGGGTGTTTTTATGTTATAAATTGCTTAGTTGTTTGGCATAGCAAGAAGCAAAATTATGTTTCTCTTTCCCCTACTGAGGCTGAGTATATAGCAATTGGTAGAAGTTGTACTCAGGTTTTGTGGATGCGTCAAATGTTGCAGGATTATGGTTTTTCTCAAGGCACGATGACTGTTATTTGTGATAACACGAGTGCGATAAATATTTTTAAAAATCATGTTCAACATTCTAGGACAAAGATATAGATATTCGACATCATTTTATACGTGATCTTATTGAAGATGGGATAGTGTCTCTAGAGTTCATATCCACAGATTCTCAGTTGGCAGATATCTATTGGTATGCTTACTTTAGAATATATATCTTTTTATCTATCATTCTAGGAACACATTGCATTATTTTCCTAGAATTGATAGATAATCATGCATTTGTATTATTTTTATTCATGCATACATTTTATTTTGAAATAAATGACAATAAATTTTTTTGAGACTATTGAGCTTGGCCAGAGTACAAAAGTTGTCATATTTTACTCTATTTTCACATTTACTTGTCTTATTATGCATATGTGAAGTATAGGTATCAAACTGACTTAAGATTTTTTGGATGATCACTTGACATGATTATTTTATGTTGCAAAACTTTAATCTTAGGTGCTAGTTACTTCGGTGATGATTATAATGTCTGTTGAATCTGTTAATTTTTTTTATTTAACCCGAAGTGGTATGAAGGCTCATGAGCTATGCGAGATTGGTCTATGCATGAAATATTTTTTGTATGTGTATGAATGTTGTGGTGATGTTCAAAAAAATGAGATGTTTAAAATAGTAAAAATTCAAAACGTAGTTATTCAATCTGAGTAACCGGGCCTCTTGCCTCAGTAAGTATTGAGTGTTCGCGTAAAAAGGGAAGAAGACTAATGAGCATAAATCCAATGGAAGAAGCTCAGGCCCAGTTGGTAGGGACTTAAAATCCTCATTGGAAAGTCCGGTGCTTAGAATGACAAAAAGGGATATGGTGAAAATGTTGAAAAGATGTGAAGGATAAAATTGTGTGACAAAGAGAAAATATCTTTTATTTGTTTGCCTTATAGTTTGGATCTTGGATTGAATTATCACACGGTTGGTGGAGAGATTATCAGCTTTAGTATGTATTGTTTTCATCTTACCTTAGTGCTTGCACATGAGAATTTTCATATATATATATATATATATTTGTAAAACTTGACTTGTGCATTCTTGAGTTACAGGGTATGTGTGTTGATTTTCTTCTATATCATGTGTATAATGGTTGAGTTAAATATGAGAATATGATGTATAATTGATTTATTTTGTGTCTCTACTGCCTTGCTCAGAGATTTGTAAAAATAAAAATATTTTGTTTTATTTATATTCAAGACATTTTGCATTCATGCATTAGTAGTAGGGTCAAGCATAGTAGAGATTTCTGTTACCCTGAGAATTTGAATATGATCTGATAAGAGTTCTATGTCTTTGTGTTTTTCAGTGAGTACTTCCTTGCATCTCTCTACATTGTTTATATGGCATATACTCTCTTTGTTTGATATTTCAATGACAAAAAGGGGGAGAAGTATTAAGTGAGGGGGAGAGATTGAGGTTGTTTGGTTAAGATTGTTTGATTGATTCAGAGGGGGAAGTATTTAGCAAGGAAAATTTTATTATTAGGGGGGGAATGATGATCATTATGTGTGCATTGTTATTATGATTTTCTTATGATCATTTTATGTTTCTTTTCCACACTTGCGTTTAATGGTTTGTTCAATGTTGTAGTTACAGGATTGGTAGACTGTCATGAAAGCAACGTGACAATTTATATCTATGTTTGTCGGTGTGTGTTCATAGGTATAGATGTTATGTTGTTATTTGTGAGGCTATATTGTCAAAACATGGTTTTGTCTCATAAATGCTAAAGGGGAGATTGTAAGAACATTTATAGAATTGTTTGTGTTTGGCATGTTCTAGACAATAACCATGTTGAGTGAATTGTCATTTTGAGAGTTTTGTATATGTGAAATTGAGTTGTTAGTATGTTCGTTTCTATCTCGAGAAAGAAGTAAAGGAGTGAGTCAAAGCAAAGAAAGCTACCGGAAGGCAAAATCATCATTTCAAAACAACATCACTTCACCGGAGGGCAAAAATGTCATTTCCTGACATTATGACTTCAACCAAAAGTATCGGGAGATCAAGATGACCAGTCTAGCTCAAATATGAAAAAAAATACAAAAGATACAACATACCTACGTTGTCAGAGGCTAAAACAGGACAAAGTGGCTTTAACCTATGTTGTGGTTTTGTAGGAGGGAAGGGATCCTATGCCCTAGACCTATGACCAAGCGTAGGTCCCAAGTGTATGCCTACGCCCTAGAGCTATGCCCAAGCATAGGTCCCAAGGTTAGGTCCCAATGCTTGGTCAAGTTATCACTTGCGATGCAGGATTTGTTTCGGACTGCTTTCGGATTATTCCAGTTTGGTCCCTACTTCCAGTTTTTAAGTGATCGACGAATTCAGACCTCTACGTATAGGCATATACACATATTTACATCATTGTTTCGAGGATTTATCAAGGTATTGTGAAATTACATAAGAGAGCAAGGTTAGGGTTTTCTATGACTTGGTCTATAAAGACCAAGGTTCTACAAGAGAGGAGGCTACGTCTTTGAGAGATCTCTGTAGTATTCTATCAATCATATTCTTCTACATAGATATAGATATATAGAGAGAAAATATCATTGAGTAATTAGAGATATACAAGTTCTCTTTTTTTTTTTGGAAGTCTTCAATCGTGCTTTTACATCGACCATTTCTATACACGATTGAATGGTATAGTTGCTGAACAATTCACGAACTATTTATTGCAACGAGGTTGTTTTGATTTGTTCGAGTACGGAGTGGTACGAGGATTTCAGACCGCGAGTATAGAAAGGAAAATCATATGTGATTTATGAGTCTCTCATAGTATCTGGTGGAGCAAGCTTGCTTCGTGAAGTATGAGTGATTCAAGGATTTTAGACCGTGAGTAGAGGAAGGCATATCAGGAGTGATTGTAAGTCTAAAACTCTCATAGAGTCTGTAATTGTTGATTCATAGTGCATCGCTACCTGAGTGTACTTATGTGGTTGTTTCCTTGGAACATTTCCTATGTTTTTCCACGTATATTTCTCTGTGTCGTCTCTTACTTTATTTTCTGCACTTATATTCATATTTGCTTGATTGATTTGTTTTTGTGAACTGAATTGAGAATTAGGGTTTGTGACTAATTAAAATTGAATTTCCGCTAACTAATTTTAATTGATCATAAAATCGACAAAAAGCCTATTCACCCCCTCTAGGCTGTTTTCACTATCGTCTAGGTAATTTCACACTGTATGTGCTTTGATCCATGAGAAGCGGAGCTATCAGAGTACGGAGATCAGAGTAGGAGGCCTCGTAGAGCATGAGTGAATCAAGACTTTCAGACGTCGAGCGAACAATGACAAATTAGAGCTATTGTAAGTCCTAACTTCATAGAGTCTGTACAAACTCTTCGATTCATAGTGCATCGATACCAGAGGGTATCCATGGTTTTTTCTTTGGAACGTTTCCAAGGTTTTTCCACGTATAAATCTGTGTGTTATTTACTGCTTTATATTCTGCAAATATATTATTGTGTGGTTAATATAATTTTTGTAGAGAAATATTTTGGGAAATATTTAACAAAAACAACTGTCACACTATTCCCAGAATTCGCGAATATAATTTTTCGAATGATCGGGGGTTAATAAATCGATCGATGGTAGCAAATTCATACTAAACGAATGATCGGTGGTGGTTCAATTGTTTGGTGGTGTTTCGAACGCTTGATCGGTGGAGTTAATGAAAAATAAACGTGAGCGAACCCTAATTGGCACACTAGCGATCGATCGGTGGCACACTATGATTGATTAAAATTTTCAATTATAATTTGAATCAACCTTTTTGGGTAACAATCGTACCTAGTATTGGAATATTTATTCGAGGACATTAATAGTATATTCTTTCCTAGAAAAATATTTTTAATAAAAATTAATTGTTTTTATTTAAAATAAAAATATCTTTAATAAAAATGAAATATTTTAATTAATAATTCATTAATTTTAGTGAAGATATATTTTAATTAAATATTTTTTTATCTTTGATAAATATTATTTAGAGAATAAAAGTTTTTTAATGACCTATTTATTATTTTTAAAATTAAATTTTCCACAAATAATTTTAATTGGTCTTCAAATTTATAAATAACATATTCACCCCCCCCCCCCCCCCCCCCCCCATCTAGGCTTAGTTCACCGTCTTCTAGGTAATTTCACTAACCTTGGACATAATCTATTTTCCAGTCTAATCAAACACCCTAAAAAATTTAACAATTTAAACTAAATTTGAATGGAGAAAAAAATTAAATGAATGATTCATTATAGATAGGGAGAGATATGAACCTATTGATTGAATAGAGTGTAAGAGTGAAGGAGGTGCTGAAAATTTAATTCCAATGATCTCTACCATGACGTTGCAATACACTTCCACTACAACAGTGTCACGGCACGAACGAACACACTGTTACATAATCATGTATCCACTTCTACACATATAACTTTGTTACAGCACCAAGAATGAAAAACTTTGTATCTTGAATGTTATGCAAACAAAATAACAATAAAATTCTCTGTTGCGATTAAACTTTGGAACAAACTTGTACTTCAAAGGTTGAAAATTTTATACTTTATTTCTCCCCTTAAGGGGTGTTTTTTTGAAAACAAATGAATCCAATAAAGGAGTCTCCATTTTTTTATATCATATCTGCATCACTTTTTTTTACATTTATATATACATGTGTACTGATAAAAGTTATGTTTTTTTACGAAAAGACACATAAATTCACAAGTATTGTATAGACAGAACTCGTCGTACAAACACAACTTATCAAAAAGAATTGTGTATATTCTGACAAAACTATCTTTTTGAATTTAAGACAACCAAAAGAAATTCTTTACATAATTAATTTAAAAGATATTTCCAGAAGGGGTATGAGGATAATAAGAGAGTGAGACCTTTTATTTTATTTTTAAAAAGTTAAAACATTGTTTGAAAATATTATAGGGGGCTTGTAGGTAAAACAAAAAAAACAAAAAAAAAAAGACCAAAACACTGATAAAGATAAACCGTGAAATGGGATAAGAGAACTTCAAATAGGAAAGAAAAAAATTCAAATAGAGAGATAAAATACATCTATATATAACTTTTAGAAATTCCTCAAAATTAAGTCCAAATATGATAAAAAATAAAAAAGAAAGACAAAGTGTAATAAATATATATCGTTTAATAATGAAAAAAAAATAATAGAGAGATATACATTTAATAGAAGACAGACAGATATGGAAAGTCTATAAGAACATAATACAACGGAAATATTCAATCCCTAGTCTTGTGTGCGAAAGGATAATGGACTCCAGCCTATTATTGCATTTATAGATGAGGTTGACACAATTTTAGATAAAATGTGAAATGATGTATCGGTTCCAATAACAAGCACAACTCTTAGTATGCATGTGACTCTTTATTGAATAGGCACCTTTAAAGATCATACATAATGCAACACACCTCTACATATTAGGATGTAACTTTTTAATTTTTTTTTTAATTTAAAATATATAAAAATTGTTAGAAATAATCTAGGGTATATCGATTTTCTATTTTGATTTCAGTAATGATGTAATAGACTATACAAGATATAATCCGTGAATCCAAGGGTCCGACGAGGGAAAGTTGGAAAACGTCCAACAGGGTATCTCTGAAAGAGATTGGATACGCGATAAAACTCTACAAAGAGGCAATCGTTGAGATCTGACAAAGGGGTCATAGCCAAAAGTCAAATCTCGCGACCCTATAAGTTTATCGCGTAGGGAGTACTATTTGACTAGCCTAGGGAAATTCTATGAGATGGTGAATGGTGGACCGCGATCGCATTCATCAAAATCACTCGAAGTAAAGTACTTGGAATGTGTCAAATAGTGCTCAAGGTTATGTAAATGAAAAATATGCATAAAGGACATGACCCAAGAAACTATGACATCAAATAAAGGAATCCGCAAAAAGTGACTTCCTGATATCGTGGGACGGTAAGGTCGCGGATTGGTAAAATCGTGAATTGAATCTCATGACCTATGTAAATTATGGAGGCCAACCGTGGATCTACAACGCGGATAATCATGCTGACGTGGCAATAACTTATGCTTGAACCAGTGCCTATAAATAAAGGGCCAGGGACTCAATAAAGGAGGACTTTTCGGAGACTTAGAGAGAGAAAGAGCGATTCCTAGATCTTTTATTATGTAACACTTCTCTTCCCTTCTCTTTCTATAATTTTGTAATCATCGAAGGCATTCAATAAAGATATCATTTTTAGTGAGTATTAGAGTGTGTAGATATTATTTACAAATCACAGTAAATAAGAACCCCAACATTAAGGCTACTTTGCTAGGGAGGAAATGTCATATGCACAAGCTAATCCTCGAAAAACTCATCGGAGAGGACGTCTACATACATCAAACTAAGGAACTAGAAGAGGAGCTAGTTCAGGAAACCGAACCAGCTCCGCCAGCACAAAGGCAGCGTCATCGTGACACTTCAAGAGACGCGCATACAGAGGTTCCTCTAGTGGAAAATCCAGCACAAAAAACACCAGAGGTATCACCAGTTTTGCTACAAGCTTTGCTCAGCATCCAGGAGACTCAAAAGGTTCTTCTCGCCATGATGGAAGCCTCTCAAACAGCAGCATCAGGCTCAGAAGTAGCATGAACAGAAAAGTGAGCTCCGTCGAAAGTTGTTACACTAGAAGCTTCATGAGAGGTGTCCCATGTACAAACAGAGTCACTAGAGAATGAGATTTATATCACCAGGGATCAACTGCGATCCATTTTAAGTAAAAGGATTGATGAGGAAGAATTTAAGATATCACCACCATATCATCCAAGTATCATGGCCTTACCATATCATGAGGATTATGTTGCACCAAGTTTTCAGCAATTCGATGGCAGAGAAGGGAACGCAAGAGAGCATGTTTCCAGATTCGTTGATGCTTTGGGGCCTCGTAAAAATAACGAGTGCTTGAAACTTAGGGAATTATCTAAATCCCTGACAGGAACCGCATACATGTGGTATATTAGCTTGGTTCCTGCCTCGGTAACAAGCTGGACAGATTTAGTGGTAAAATTTTATATAAAATTCTTCAAAACAGATGAAGAGTTATCAATGCTTTCACTTACCAGGCAAAGATAACGCTTGGAGAAGAAGTCACTGCTTATGTCAGGAGATTTCATGAGACTGCTTTACAGTTCTATGAGCCTCTCTCTGAGCTTAAGTTAATCAAAATTTGTATAGAAGGAATGTTGCGCGAATATAGAGTGCATTTGGTCAATCATGAGGTCAAACTTTTTCCAGCATTAGTGGATAATGTGCGAAGATTGGGGGAAGTCCTAGCACCTCCGACACGCCCTAGAATTACCACTAGGTGAGTAGTGATGGTGGCAGATACACAGAATGAGAGGACAAGGGGAGACCGTGGGGATCATACCAGAAGATCTGAGCCACCTCATTTACCTTTTGGTGAAAAGGAAGCAATTGTTTTGCTTAATTAGTGGATTGCTAATGAAGTTATAACACTATCCACCGCCCAAAGGATGTTAACAAGGGAGGAAAGGATGAGGAGTAATTACTGCCCTTATCACAGGTCCATTCAACATTCCTTAACAGGGTGTTGGGCATTTTACGGGTTAGTACACAGAAAGATAGCGTCTAGAGCCCTTGATATGGCTAAAAACGTGACTAATGAGCCTTTTCCAGCACACATGACAGTGGTAAGTACTCATGATGATATTGAAATGGTGAGTGTTGTCAAGTGCAAGAATGCTCCAGCTTGTGAAATAAAGGAGTCCGCTAAGCTCGAAGCTTTCTTCAATGAACTCCCAATTCAAGAGCATGTGAAAGAATTTTGGAACGAACAGACGATCGCTACTCTTAATCATACTATTATTATCCCACAGCAGGCAAAGGCTACAAGAGAAATTACATTATCGAAGAATGATAGGCAAGTCTTGTTTCCTCACAACCGACCCTTGTATGTACCTAAACTATCAATGGTCGCGAAATAAAACGAGCTTTTCTGGATGGTGGAGCATCTGTCAATTTAGTACCTATCGCGACCCTACGAATGATTAATTTTCTTGAAAGCAAGATCGCGGCCCATGCTATCTCTGTTAATGATTTCAATTGAGACCAACAATCGACTATGGTTTTCACGACATTGGATCTCAAGGTTGGGAAAATCGGGACTCCTACTAAGTTTCATGTCATTAAAGGTGAGCCCTCATATTAACTACTACTAGGAAGATCATGGTTACATGCATATGGTGTAGTGCCTTCATCATATCATCAAGTCATGAAAGTCAACTTGGGAGAAGGCATAATGACGCTTAAAGCTACCAAGAACCCCTTATGTGCTTCTGAGGCTCACTTCACAAATAGTTTATGTAACACCCCGTGTTATTTTCCTTTTTTTCCTAAAATTATTTCCGATTTAATTTCGGTTATGACGTCACATGTTCATGACGTTCTGTTTATCCTTGGTATTTCGCGTATAAATATTTTGCGTTTAGTTTTAAAGTCGACTGAACGACATTACGGTTTCTCTTTGACGACTTTGGGAATTCTCGTTAACGACTACACGGTTTCGTTTCAACGTTTAGCATTAGTACTTCGACTGGGTGGTGACACGTTTTATTTGATCAGGCTTGTTAGGTGTTTCGGTTGTTGGGTTCCTACCCCGGTGTATTTCTTCTGAACTATTTTAGTTATTTGGCGTCCCGTGGACTTATTTGGAGGCTTCCGGTAATTGGTGGGATTTATTGTATATATATATTTAATTCTAATTATATATATATATATATTATTTTGGGGTTAGTTTGTAATTTCGGATATTAAGAGTGTCACTTTTGTAATATAACATATATATGTATACGTGTATACAGATCTGGCCACTCATGCACAACCCACCCTCACACTATCCTTCTTTTTCTTCCTTATGAATGATGACCTTGCTTCTCCTCCTTTTTCATGTCACGCTTGGTATGCTCCATCATCTCATCTCCATCACCGACCAACAAGATAGAGAGAGAGAGAGGAAGGACGAGAGCAAGGGAGAAGAGAGAGGGAGAGTCGCGGTTGGGGAAGCCACGCGACTTGGTGGCGGTTCACGGTTGGACTAGAGGTCACCGAAGGGTGGACGATGGTGGGGGAAGTTCGCCAGAGCTGCTGGTGGTCGCTGGAGCTGTGCGCAGTGGAGCGGCAGTAGTTCGTGCAACAGGGGTGAGTTCGGCCGAACTTCGGCCGGCGATTTAGTCGGCTTCCCGTTCTCTATTTGGAACGATTTTTGGTGAGTAGCTTCATCTCTACTTAGTGTTCATCATACTAAAATTTCATATTTTTCCATTGAGCGGTTTGTCCAGAAATTGCGTTTATAGGTTATAATTTTTGTTTGGGTTATTTTAGATTTACCCAAATTGATTAACCAATTGCTAATGGGCTTCATATATATCGTATAGGTTATCGAGGCGGACGTTTCAGTATATTCGAAATATTATTCGGGTGATTTTGGTCTACGGGCTCCATATTCGGGTGACGGTACTGTTCACGGTCGGCCGTTTCAGGCTGTTCTGTAAGCGTAAATTTAGGTGGGAAATTTTATTCTCACTTCCGTATCATTGACATGGTTTGGTTGTGTAAACCCTTATTTATTTTAATTTAGATATATTAAATTGTGAATTTAAAATATCTATAATTGGGTTAGAATCGAGGCAAGACATAGAAATCAATTTAAAAAATTAATTAAATTATTTTCTTGCAAAATTAAATAAATTCCTATTTGAATTGAATAAGAATAGGTGGCTTAGAAACCCCTTGGGAAGAATTGGTGCGGTACTATTTTCTCATTATGAATGGGTAGAGTGCGTATTCCTTAACTAGTGATGGGCAAAGAGGGTACTATGAGGTGTATGAGTCACATTGCATTGAATAACATTTATGTGATTTCATTTGACATGTATATGTGATATTATTACATGTGATGTTGTAGCATGTTTATTATGTGTTATTATTACCTGTGGATTTGGGAGCATGTTAGTTATGAATATTGCAAAATAAATTCATATCTTTATAAAATGCTCAACTGAATGTGAATAATGTGAAAACATGAATTAAATGCTGTAATGGTTAAAGTATAATGAAATGTATATTTTTATACTTGTGATTATATACTTATGTACCCTTGGGGTAGGTTAAGTATATAGGCGTAGTGACCTCTGTGGATAGTTGAGGTTAGTGATGGAATGTAGAGTTGATATTGAGTTGATTGTGTAGTATCAATGGTGAGTTGAGGCCTTGAGAAGGCGGGTGATAATCTTGTGGTTTTGGTTGGTTGCATATTACTGACCCTTAATGTTTCTTTCCCACTTAGAGGGATATATCATTTATCGTACTTTTGAGGTTTTGAGTGCAGTTAGACGAGGTTGTGATTGAACTTGTCTGGTTGAGTGATAATGGTCTCTTGATTCTGTCAGTAATCTAGAGAGTTAGTATCAAAACTAGTTTTATGATTTTATTAAGTAATCAAGGTATTATAGCTTGACAGTCTTGCATCTAGTGCTTAGCTCACTCTCCTAAGCATTTCTTTTACTGTACTTTGTATACTAGTACATGTCTTTGACTCATATGTCACTCCTTGAGCCGTTGATTACGGCATGGTGTCGAACCTCTTCCTCGTGGTGTCATTTGATTTTGTGGAGTTGGAAACGGATGGTTGTGTTCTGTGAGTCCAACGTATTGTTCTTCCTTCATTGTCCTCTTGGACATTATAAGAATCCTTGGAGTTGTAGTTACTCTTATATGGTTGTCTGTCGGAAATGGAGTTTTCAAGTTTTGAAAACAAACTCATTGTATTTAAAAGAAAAAACCCTTTTTTCGCCTACCCCCGTAGCCAGGACAGGAAGAAACGGTCATTTTCATTGTGTGGATTTTTAAAGAAAACCTATTCTATAGAAATTCTGACGTTTCGAGACTTCTTTTTCAAAAATCTCGACCTGTAGTGTTTTGAAAGATGGTTTCTTATTTCACCTTTGCTTCGGATCATTTCTAAGTCTCGGGTATGAGGCTTGGTGTTGTTCAGTGCACATATATAGTGTTGCATTTCAGTTCTTCTTGGTTGTTGGTGTTACCACCTAGGTGATTTGAGTGGTTACACATGTTAGGGGCATGGAGGCCTAGTGGATTAGTTTATTTTGTCTGGGTGTTCTCCCTAAGCACTTGTGGTGCTCTTAACCTTGACGTTGTTGAATAGTTATCCATTGGTTTACCATTGGGACTTCTCTTCCCTTGCTTTGGTTTCATGACTCTTATGTGGTTGTCATGACAGTAGTGTTCAGGTACTCTCCGAGATTCGACCGTTTAGCGTTCCTTATCCATAGTGAGAGCGTTAGTGATTTGATTGACCCTATTGATGATAGTATTATGACGTCGATGTGATGATGTGATTTATGGTATTGATGAAGAGATATGATTGAGGTGATCCAATCTTTGAGAGGTAGATTTTATTTAAGAATGGGATGAGGTTTGTTATATGTATATATTGTACATATATATATATATAGATGATGATTGTGTTAGTACGCAAGGACATGATCGTTTTTCCTCCTGTGTTCTCGGGGAGTGAGTTATGAGTATTCCTTGGTACTAGTGGTGGATTTTGATTCCTGTGAATATTAGAGGTGAGTGTAATTCCCTCTGTTTAGATTTTCTGGTTAGCGTTGTGACCGCTTGATGATTTGTTAGATTGGACCTAGGTGTCGTGTACTTAGTGTATATTGGTGAGAGTAGTGTAGACTACTAGTGTTGGTACTTGGAGTACGAGTCTTAGTCTTACCATATAGACTGATGTTCAGTACTTATATATACTTATATATATGTATATATATATTCCCGATATGTATACCCGTTTACGGTAGCATATGAGTACGTGCCTTGGGTTTTCGTGGCTGGGTCATGTTATGGGCTATATCATTTTAGCATTATCTAAACAGTCAGAGGATGTGGTAGTTAGGATATCATTTTTCCCATTGAGCTTATTTGCTCACAGGGGTATTTCATCGCCCCCTGGTATTCCCATGCCAAGTTGCAGGAAATGTTGCGGCTATGGACAGCATACGGTGCAACGATAGTTTTCTTTTATTTTCCTTGTTACAAGTTTTGGAGTTGCGCAGGGTGATGCGGTTACGGTTGCAGCGCGACTGGTTTGGGGACAATAGTTATTTGTTGTCAGTTTCTTTAGCCATTTTGTATGGGATTGTCATATATTTCTCCTGGGAGTTAGTCTGTTAACATATCCCTATTAATGTATCTTCTATTTTCTGTATTTATTATTTCAGAATGTTATTATATCTATTCAGCACTGCTATGTGCATTTCTGTATTCTTATTCGAGCATTTGTGGCTCTGTTGATTATATAGGGTTGTGTAGAGGTACCGGTGCTTCTTTCCACTGCCTCGGCCCTAGTAGGATTGATGAACGTTGGACCTGTGAGCCATTGATATTATTGAATTGTTATTGCCAGGTTATTCTATTGTGGTTGTATGTCCGGATGTTCCAGTTACAAACGGAACTCTGCCGGATTTTCGTTAGATTTCGCTACTTTATTCTATCATTCATTTGGGTATGAAATATACCATTTTTATCATTATTCCATACGTTTTCATGGTTAATGATATCTTAGTTGGTCGTTCGTATTAAGGATCACATCCTGGATTCCTTGGATGTCCCAGTTCGGGAGTCTTAGAAATTTAGGGGCATGTCAGTTGGTATTAGAGGATACTATTAAGTTTCTAGTATTCGATTAGGCATGGAGTATATTTTTCATTGTTATTCCATGTATTTCCTTGTTATTGTTGACTCTAGTGGTCGTTTGACTGACGTCATCCCTTGGAAATTTGTTGATTCTCTGGATTAGAGATTCAAGAATTTTAGGGGCGTGACAATTTACTTTTCTGAATACGGAGAAGAAAGTGGTCCGGGTATCTATGCCACACCCTTGCCAAAATGGGAAGAATTGGAAGCTGAAGGCATGCATAAAAGAAAGTTAAAGGAAGTGAGTTGGTCGCGAGTAAAAATGCCCGACGGACGTGTAGTATACAAGTTGTGATGGGGTTGGGGGTCAAAGGCCGGTACAGTTGGCACTAGCCCAGAGACATCAAAATCAAATTCGCGAACAGAGTATGGCTTATGCGAAGTTGACATTGGAGATGGAATCATTCCACGACCAACTTTCATAAGTCATAGTCTGAGCAAAGAAACCAAAGAATCCTTGGTAAGTCTTCTCAAAGAGTATCGCGATGTATTTTCCTCGGAGTACAGCCAAATGCCAGGGCTCAGTACTAGACTAGTCAGTCATCATCTTAATGTGCACCCGGTGTTAGAACCAAAGAAGCAAAAACAACGGGTATTTCCCCCAGACTTGGAAATATAGATCGAAGTAGAAGTGGAAAAATTGTTGAAAGCAGGTTTTATTAAATATACTTAACATCTAACATGGCTCGCAAATATAGTACCTGTGAAGAAGAAGAGTGGGAAGATTCGAGTTTGCGTGGATTACCGTGATCTCAACAAGGCCTAAGACGATTTTCTTCTACCGAACATTGATACTATGGTGGATGCTATTGTAGGGCATGAGATGTTTTCACTTATGAATAGTTTCAGTGGCTACAATCAGATCAAAATGGCACTAGAGGATGCTAAGAAAACAAAATTTCGAACCCTAATGGGAAATTTCCATTGTACAGTAATGCCATTTGGACTCAAAAATGCCGGAGCTACATATCAGCGTGCCATGACAGCCATTTTTCACAATCTGATGCACAAGACAGTGGAAGACTATGTAGATGATTTGGTGGTGAAGTCCAAAGTAATACATAATTATGAAGATGATTTAAGAAAGGTGTTGCAACGATTCCGTGAGTACAATTTAAATATAATCATGTAGATAACTATGTGTTTTTGGGGTTCCAGAAGGAATGTTTTTGGGATATGTTGTACACCGATAGAGAATAGACTTGGACCCCTCAAAGTCTAGAGCAGTGTTAGAAATGGCACCTCCAAAGACTCACAAGTTGCTGAAAATATTTTTGGAAAAAATTTCATATCTCAGAAGATTTATTGCAGCACTAGCAGAAGTCACTCACCCGCTCATGCCATTGCTAAAGGAAACAACTTAATATAATTGGGGGAAGGAATAACAAGAGGTTTTCGAAAAAATCAAACAGATTTTGACATCTCCAAAAACAATGATGGCACCACAATCAGAAAAACCGCTGATAATGTATCTCACTTCTACCAGTAAGTCGATAGGAGCACTATTGGCTCAGGAGCATGAGGGAGAGGAAAAGTCAGTATATTATATTAGTCACGGTACACATCCTTAGAGAAACATTGTTTAACTTTGGTATTTGCGGCTCAAAATGTTTGACATTATCTGTTAGCTCATTCTTTTGAATTGGTAACTAAAAGTGATCCCATTCGATATCTGCTCACGAAACCCATTCTGAGTGAAAGAACGGCACGCTCGCTATTAGCATTATCTGAGTACAACATCACATGCTTTAGGGCAAAGGCAGTGAAAAGTCAGGTATTATCAGATCTATTAGCTTTATTTCCAGGAGGTTCTGAGCCCCAAGGTGAGGAAGTAGGAATGTTGGGAAGCACAGAGTACACATTGGAATTCGATGGCTCTTCCACATAATAAGGAAGAGGAGTTGGTTTGGTGTTAAAAAATGAAGAAACAAAAGAAGAGCGGTGATGGCCTACAAGCTTGATTTTCCTTGCACCAACAATATAGCATAATACGAAGGTTTGGCACTAGGGGTACAAATGGCCCAGCAATTGAAGGTAAAGGTTCTCCATGTAAAAGGAGATTTAAAGCTTGTCATAAACCAAGTTAAGCGGGAGTATGCTGTGAAGGAACCCCATCTTGTGCCTTACAAAACTTTCATTAGATAGATGTTGGAAACTTTTGAGTCTATAAGCTTTCAATATGAGTCGCGAGAAAGCAATAGACATTCTGATGCGTTAGCAACATTGGGTTCATGGCTACAGTTTCAAGGGATAGACTCTAATCTGCAAATACTGCAGAGAACTAGTTCGATAATCAGTTATAAAGTAGAGCCACAGCCTTATTCAGACTGGAGAAAGGATATAGTTCAAGCCTTGATTAGCAATGACAATACTGCCCTGAGGCAAGGATATCAAATCATAAAGGGAACATTGTATCATAAGGCCACAAAGGGGATGTTAGCTAAATGTGTACCAATAAAGGAATCACAAGGGCTGTTGCACAAAGCTTATAAGAAAATATGTGGACAAGTGGATATAAGTATTTACCAAAGTATACAACGAGAAGGATACTTTTGGAAAAGTATGAAAGATGATGCCACAGAATTACAAAGCAAGTGTCAGAATTACAATGCTTACCCGTCCGTGAATGAGGGAAACTTCGCGGATATTACTGACTAGAGGGGTATGTATGTGCTTTATCTAAAGGAGGGAATTATACCTGAAAAAGACAAGTCGCGGTTTAAAAGGCTGGCTTCGCGGTATGTCTTTCATGACGGGAAATTGTTTCGAAAAAGCTTTGAAGGGAGGCTGCTGAGATGCATTGGTGAAGGGAAAGTAGGAGAAGTGCTAAGGAAAACTCCTGAGTTTGGATATCAGGGCCAAAGAAAAGTATTTCAACATCTTTTTTTATCTGAGTGCTACTGACCCACAATGGAGAAAGATACTAGAGATTTTGTCAGAAAATGTCATACCTGTCAGGTACATGGGGATCTTATTCATGCCCCAGTAGCAAAGCTATATAGTTTATCTACTCCTTGGCCTTTTCACACTTAGTCTTTAGATATAATTAGGCCAGTTACGACACAGGCTCAAGGACATGCATGGGTGTTAGTCACAACAGAATTGTTTACAAAATGGATGGAAGTTGTCCCATTACGACGAACAACAGCCGACAATGTGGTCAAGTTCATAAAAGAGAACATTATTTGTTAGTTTGGAATACCAAAGGTTATATTATCAGATAATGGGACTCATTTTGTCAACACTAAGGTCGCGGATCTGCTTGAAAGATATTCAGTAATTCATCACAAGTCAACACCATATTACCCTAAAGGGAATGGACATGTGGAAGCTTCAATCAAAGCTTTGATTAGAATATTGAGTCGTTTGGTGCATAATAATCAGAAGAAATGGATGGAAGAGTTTCCCATAGCTCTATGGGTACACCGGACATCCTACCGAACTGCTACAGGAATGGCTCTATACTCCTTAGTCTATGGGGCAGAGGCAGTATTACCACCAGAGATAGCAATCGTGGTTAAAACATTGACCGCAGAGAGCAAATTAGAGGAAAGAATGCTACAAGTTGAAAGTTTGGAAGAGAAAAGGGATGAAGCGTTTATGAATCAAAGGGCCTATAATACTCAACAAGCAAAGGGGTACAACAACAAAGTGCGATACCGATGGTTCAAAAAAGGGGATAGAGTGTTGAAAATAATACCAGCAATAATGCGGGGGCAAACGGTGAGAAAATTTGAAGCAAAATGGGAAGGCCCTTATGTAATCACAAGTGAAAGCAGTAGTGGGTACTATAAATTGGAACATGAGATTACTCGTGAAAAGACATGCCCACTCAATGTAAAATGGATAAAGTTGTATCAATCCTAAGAGGAAAGATAGATTCATACACAATATGTACACTACAAAGGAATGGAACACATGTATTGATACAAAAAGGTGCCTTATATCAGTACAAAATGTGTGAAAATTACTAAAATGAGTGTACAAATACATCAAAACACTAGTACCAGTATCTACCAACATAAGAAGAGACATGAAGGCTCTCATGCTCCTCTTGCAGCTTGCGAGAACAAGTAGAGTAATCTGCGGAATCTTTTTATTTTTGATTGATTTCTTCTGCAGCAGCCAGTTGTGTTTTAACCTCTTCAATCTTCACGATACTCGCTTGATACTCAGCATGAGCCTTCACTTCGGCACAAAGTTTGAGATGAAGACGCTCTACTTACTCCAAGCAAGCTTCCCACTAAGATACATCCCTTTTCATATTTTTCCAATCCTTAATCCGAGCACAACTGAGAGATAAATCCTCTGAGGTAATGTCTTGAATGGAGGTAGATATTAAAGAAGTAAAAGTCTCCCTCATAATATGAAGAATAGTTGGTTGAAGAAGTGGGTCATAAAGCTCTATGTGTGCAAAGGTTTATGGATGATGGCTGTGAACACGGTTTAAAATAGCCATGTCGCGAGGATAACATAAAAGGTCATGCCAATACGTGAAGCCCTGATTAGGGGGATTTGACATGGGTAGTATTGATGATAACCCGGAACTGATTGGTGCTAATACAAAAATGGTGAGCTTGTACTCTGAAGAGGATGACTTGAAGAAATTTGTTGAAATAGATGTGTTTGGGATGGGTGGGGAGTTTGTATATGTTGCTGTTGAGGATGAATATGAAGGAAAAAGGATTCGGAGTTAGGAAAGGAAATATTCTGTAAAGTATTTTGTGGTGAGGATAACTCATTAAGTAGGGTTTTAGGGTCTTGAAACGCGAATTCTGGAAATATTGGGCCGTGAAGATCAGCATCCACGACATGAGCAGTGTAACACCCCATATTATTTTCCCAATTTTCTGGAATTATTTTTCGATTTAATTCCGGTTGTGACGTCAATTGTTCATGACGTCATGGTTATTCTTGGTACCTCACGTGTAACTTTTTCGCGTTTATGTCTTGATACGACGGGATGATGCGACCATTGACTTGTTGACTACTTCGTGGATTGTCGTTGGCGATTACGAGAATTAACGGTGAGTTTAATGTTTCGAACTAGTGAAACGTTGACGTGAGTTCTGGATGATGACTATGTGACTTGATAGTAACGTTTAGTAGTTTCGGACTTGGTGAAATATTTACGTGTGTTCTTATTATCGACTACGTGATTGAGTTGTGACGATTGACAGCTAGTTTTATCGACTAAATGGATTTGTTTCGACGCTTGACGTTTAGGGCTTCGACTCAGTGATTTGAGTTCGGTAGTTAGTGCTTTAGGGATTCGACGTTTTTGTTTCTCCTAGTTATGGGGTTAGTACATGCCTTGTTTAGCTGACGTGCTTAGGAGTAATGATAGTCCTTTCGCTCGTTTTAATTTATGTTTGTATATATGTGCTCTGTGTGTTGATGCCCCGTGTATTTGTATTATCTGGTTCGTTCTTCATGTTTATACGTACGTGATAAGTGTAGTGCGATTTTGTTTAAACCTGTAGCGTTTAGTACTTCGACTTGACGACACGTTTGGTTAGTTCGGCACTTATGGTTTTGATTCGATTGGGTTAGTGACAACTCCGATGACCGGGTCGTTGAGTCTCGTACCCAGATTGTTTATTTTGACTCGTATTATTTCTTGACTATCTGTAGAGTTTACGGGGAGCGCGTAGTGTAAACCGCTAGGCGATTAGTGATTTAATTTGGTTTATATAAATATTCATACCCGATTTTGTAACCAAGTTAATTATTCCGGATTTTTTAGTTATTCAGAGACCTTGGATTTTTCGGTGATTTAATAAGTGGATGAGTTTCGAACCCTGACGTATTTATTCAGGCTTATATTATTTAGTTGACGTCCCGTGGACTTACGAGTTCACGTGTTATTATTTGGAGGCTCCCGATATATATTAGGATTATTGGGTATCCCGTTTATTTTTCGAGTTCGCGTGATATACATTGCGAGTCGATTCATGATTTATTTTAGTTTATATCCGATTATATAGCCAAATTATTTATTCCGGACTTTATTTGTTATTCGGAGTACCATGGGGTTTTCGGTTACTTAATTGGTGGATGATTTTCGTGCCCCTGAATTTTTATTTGGGCCTATATTATTTATTTGGAGTCCGGTGAATTTTATGGGCTCACGTGGAATCCTTTGAGCGTCCCCAGTATATTTTACGGGACTTATTGTATTTATGTGTATTTAATTATGATTATATATTCATAGGAATATGTATACATGCGGGTAATTAATAATTAAATAAATAAAATGTTGAATTATTATTACCTAGTAATTAAAATATACAATAATTATTATTTATTTGTTATTAATCAAAATGGGTAATCATATATATATATATATTAATGGAAAATGAATATATATACATGAATATAATATATGTCTTGGGGTGGAAAAGGTGAATTGGCAAAAGAGATAGGAGTCACATGTGTAACTATGGAAAACTTGGGAGTCACTTTTGTAAATATGGAGAATTGGAGAGTTGCTTTTATAATATTGGAAGAGTAAAGAGTTGAAATGGCAATTGACACTAAGTACATATATATATATATATATATGTGTATATAGGAGTGATAGAGTGATTTTGGAAGAAAGGGGAGTCACTTTTGTAATTAGCCTAAAATATATATATGTATACACGGATTAGGGAGAGAGGCGTTGACCGAAGACTCTTCTCCTTCTTTCTTCTCTTCTGTGCACAGATCATCTTCTCTGTTATTGCTTCGGTTAGAGAGAGAGAGAGAGAAATCGGAGCTGGAGAGAGTCGTCGGTTGCTGGCTGTAGGCGTCGACGATGGTTGGAGTTGGCGCTGGTGGAGCTCGCTTGAGATGGAAGCAGCAACGGTTGTCGGTGATGGTGGACTGATGGTTCGCGGCAGCGTGGGTCGCCGGACGTGGTGTTGATAGGGAGTTATGGAGGTCGACCAGTCCCGTGTTTGGTCGGACTGAGTCGGGTTGACTCAGTGGCGAGTTGGGCTCGGTTTGGGCTGATTTTCGGAGGATAGCTCGGCCTCGGTACCGTGTACGTTATATCCGAAATTGGTTCTCCGGGAATTTCAGATTTTCGTTATGGTTTTCAGTTTAGTTTTTTGTAGATTTGTCCCGAATTATTTATCGATCGTTAACGGGCTTCAACTATATTGAATAGAACAATAAGGCGGTCGTTTTGACATATTCGAAATATTTTTTGGACAACTTTGGTCGGCGAGCACTATTCATGGCCGGTACTGTCACGGCGGGACTATTTGTAAGCGTATATAATTAGGTGGGAATATTTATATATGTACTTATATATATATACATATTTGGCACTCACTAATAGTGCGTAGAAAATGTTAATACAGCTCCGTTGTATGTTTAAGGACAAATAAAAATGTTTAATTAAATTCCTAGTGATAGATTGAAATCTAGGAATTTTATAAAATTTATAAAATACCCATAGTTGGATTAGATAATTGGTGGAAATAGAAATACTTCGGAGGAATTAAATATATTATTTTCCCATGAGAAATTATATAGATTCTATTTCTCGGAGAAGTTAAAATAATTATAAACCTATTTAAATTAAATCGATATAGGCGGTCTAGTACCCCCTTGAGCTCAAAATAGGTTTATAGAAAGAGTACGTGGAAGTAAATCCGATTAATAAGTTTTCCCCTGTTGTTGGTATTTTATTTAAATTAAAAATATGTTAGGGGATTCACGAGAATGAGGGACGTTATAGACTTGATGTTTGTTCCCTTATTGATTTTCTCGTAAATTATAAAGAGATTAAATTGTGAATTTAATTGTCTAATTTTCCCTGAGGCGAATTAATTTGAAAACAATTATTGGGAATTAAATTAAAAGCATGCTGGCATATAAAAATCTATAAAGATGGGGTAATTGAGAACCCGAGTATTTTTGTGATAAATAGAATTTAATTACTGTGTGATTTAAATTGTGAAGCATGCTTGGTATGAGATTGTTTATCTTTTATGCCGTGTTATTGAGCATATTTAATTTATATGGAGGCATTTTGCATTCATACAGCACCATGTTATATATAGTGTTTCAGTGCACGTTGCATGCCTCAGTTATATCATGTGCATATCTGGATCATTTGGAATGTCGCAACAACTGGCCTGGGGGTGGTCTAGCACCCAGGGAGCTAGTAACTCTCAATTCTCTAGACATTTGGGGGTGAGGGCTTGGGCCTCACTTGCCGGTTTTCGGGCGGACGTGGTTTCCATATTCTCTTTAGCGACGCCCACCCTTCCTGTTGTGGGTTTGTTGCCCTAGTAGTGAACGGTTTGGGATTCCTGGATATTTGTTTCACCCTCTAGTGGTTAGGGTTGCATTGGAGTTGCATTTGCATGGTCATGAGCATTGGCATTGCATGGATATTGCTGTTGAGATTATCTGTCTTTATTGATTATTAATATTGAGCAGTTTATATCTGAGTTTTAATTAGAGATTTATATTATTCTCTTGGGCGCTAGGGCGCTATGCTTGTGATTGATATCTTAACTGTGGTTAAAATTATAATGAAAGTTGTGAATTTCCTAGTGTAAAGGAAACCGTGAAAAATTAAAGTTAAAAAGTGAAAAGTGACCATGGGGCGAAAGGATTCCCCGTATGTTAGACTCTAGTTGAGGTGGGTAACAGTATATTGTAATCTTGGCCACATAAGCCTTTGTAATTGGTGATTATTATCATCACAGGATGATTGCTAGACCTCTCCGGTAGTGTGGAGTATTCTTGTTCCCTTAGCTTTTGAAATATTGAGCTTATCGCTCGTTCTCTCACTTTGACGGTGTATGAGTCATAGACGGTTCTTTGCCGTGTTTATTGAAAATCCCTTTTTCTAAGTACTCTCGGGAAGTTAATTGAATTCAGGGTATGGTTTGTCCTGTTCTTGAATCTTCGATTATGTCTAGGATCTTTTGAGCCAAATATTCAAAGTTTTGAAAACTTAAAACTTGGGGATTTTATAAAATGTGTTCTCTGTTTATCCCGAGAGTTGTTAACTATATTTGGAAAGACAGAAGCTTAAATACCTGTTTTATAAAATATGGTTTGAATTCTCAGTACCGGGAGTATCGGTAGAAATCCATTTTTGAACGAAATTTCAGAAAATTACATTTGAAATTGTTTTGTAAAATCGGTGAATTAGGTTACGGATTGCCCCCTGTTCTAGAGATCTCAATATTATTTCCGAGATCTCCGTATCGTTAGAGGTTGATAAACCCGAGGACCATGGCATCTGTTTGGGACTAAACGACTCCAATACCCCATTCTAGTGCCTAGATAGGCAGTGTGAGTTAGAGATAGTTCAGTTGGTTACCGAATCCGGTGTGGAGATAGTATCTTCCCTTTGTATGTTTCTTCGAGGGAACGGGTTGGTTCATTGGTTGTTGTACATAGAAGAATGATTATTCCCTTTCGGTAGTCCTAAGGAGTGACATATTTTCCTCCTGGGAACCTTGAGTAGCGTGCTAGGTGCACGGTATGGTGGATAGCTAGTCTTGTTGTATCTCTAGATGAGAGCGGTGTTCAGATTGTTTGTCTATAGGCCTAGGCGACAGGCTTAGTTACATACATGACATTATATATATATTTACGTAGATATATGTGTTACTTATGTTTTCGTTGATATGTAGTTCTTATGAGTTTCGTAGTTACTCGAGGTTAGTGATGAGGTTATTGATGGGGTCTCGGAATGGCGGGGTGCCTTATGAGACGATTGACTGACCTAGGACAGATGCATGCACACGGGATGGTTAACCTTTTCTAGACGGCTATGAGTGTGATGTTTTGATATTATGGTGAGCCCCCGAGGTTGTGCTCACCCCCACATAGGTTGCAGGTTTGCAGGTGGTTGCAGAATGGTTTATGCTCGGTAGCGACGATACGGGTGATGTGGGACGGTAGTTTTACTCCTCTTTTCGTGGTCATACTCGTATATTCTTTCATTATCTTGGGAGCCAGGTTGTTGGCAGATCCCCATGTGTTGTATCTTTATTCTATGTATTTATTATTTTCGGAGTGCCTTTGTATCATTTCGGCACTACCACTGAATTTTTTGTATTCTTATTTGAGCTTGGTGGCTCAGTCGGTAATTGTTGTTTTGGGGTGCCTTTATACCTTTTTGGCATCGCCATCTGATTTTCTTTATAATTTCATTTGAGCATTTGGGGCTCTATTGATTTTAGAAGGGTTTTGGAGAGGTATTGGTGTTCTTTTCCACTAACTCGGTCCTAGTAGGTTTCTGGAATGTTGGGTTGCGTGCCATTGCTTTTATTCTTGTTATTATGGGCAGGTTGTTCTGTTGTGTTGAACTTGGGTTGTCCGGATGTTCCATTTACAAACGAAACTCTGCCGGATTTTCGTTAGAATTCTTTAGAGAGTTTCTATCACTCAGGTGCATTGGAATACTTCGTATTCATTCATATTCCATGTATTTCGATATTATCATAAATCTTGGTTGTCGTTTTCTGTGACGTCATACCCCGGGATTCACTGATTCTCCTGATTGGAGTTTCAGGAATAACGGGGCGTGACAAGTAGACTCACCAGCTGTTTGGAAGTCATAATTCTTGTTCAATTTGCCTAAGAAAAAGGGATCATTAGTTCTATAATCACATAAATCTCTATTCAAGGCCATATTTACGGGTACTTGTTCTTAACTAAGAAAGGCAGAAGTTTATCCTCGATTAGCAATAGGCTCACGACCTGTGCCGATTGAGGATTCAACAACTTTCTCGATATCGGTAACAGGACCTCCAAAGAGTGATCTTTGAATTCGTGGCCCATCTTCTAAGGTACCAACTATCTCTACAGCGATATCACCACTAATAGGTTACATGTGTCGAGTATCTGCGCCCTCACCATTAGGCATCTCAAGTGTTGCATCACTCTCAAGATTTGAAACTAGAGGATCAGTCACCTCCGCGATGTTTTCCTCTGGAGTAGGATTAACATCATTTCCTTTAGGAATCTTTGTCACAATCGTCGTTTCTATCAGCTCCGTGGTGCGAGTGTCTATTGTAAGAAGCGCAGTTGTATGCATGGTTTGGGCATTATCAACTTCTTTTATAATTTCTACATGGAGATTTATGTTTAAACAGTTTGAATACCCTTAGGAAGGATTCTATTTTTATCATGATGCGCGGGATCATCGCAGATAAAAGTAGAGATGGGGAGATTGTCCTCTTCGTCCGAGTCATCCAAAATGACTTTCTCATAGCTCTAGAGAGTTGTTATGCCTTCTCTTTTCCATGATCTGGAAAATCCAAAAGGATAACAACTACCTCGCAATCAAAGGCATCAATAGAAAGATTAGTGTCCTAGTTCATGGAATGACCTGACAAGGTAGCACCTTCTGTGGTCTCGCGGCCTGAAGCATTATAAAAAAAAAAGGTAAAGTAATAAGCATAAGAAGAATCATGGAAAGTTGGAAGCTATAATTTTTTTTTTACCTGAGAATAGAAGATCTGAAGCATGAATGTCCCCCACGGCCTGCACAACAGTATCAAGTTAAAACTTGCTTACACTAGGCGAGGAAGAAGCAGCATGGACTAGTTTTCCTTTTCGCGGAGATTTAACCTTTTGTTTAGACTCCTCCATTTGCAATGAGGCAACGTTTTCGCCCAAAGCATTGTGGTCAGAAGCCTCATCTTCATCTTGATCTTCCTGAGAAATGGTAGGGTCATATTCAAATGTATCATAAGAAGGGACAGAAGTATGAAGATCCGACCCTTTTTTATGAATTAATAGAATGACGTCTACCTCGTCATCTTCGGAAGGAGTCTGTGTAACAGACGGTAGGAATTAAGCTCTTTGAGCACCTCTTCTTTGAGACAAGGGAATATAGTCCAAAGCATCATTCGCGGTGGTATCTCTTCGAGGAGCGAAAGGAATATTGTCCAAGTTATCATTTGATGTAGGAGGAACTGGAACACTTTGGGATGATCTCGTGGAAGAGTTCGCGGATCTCTGAAAGCAAAGAAAGGATGGGAAGTATTAGTACCAGTGATGATGGTGAGGAAATGATGAAAATACAATATAAGTAATGAGAGATATTATTACCAATCTTTTAGAAATAGGTTCCTCGCGAAAGGAAATGGTAGCAAGAAGTTCAATATGCTCAGAGCGTCTTCGTTTAGGCGTAGGAGGAGGAACCTTTGATTTTCCTTTTGGATCCTTGGAGGCTTTCATCTTTTTAGGAAGTGGTTTTGAAGGCTCTGGTGCTTCAGGACGCTTTCCGAGTTGATCAGAAGTTTGAAAGCTAGCTTACTATAAAATATGTGGGAACCATGAGGTTCGTGAAACTTAACGGAAGAATCTCCCGCGAGTATATCTGGGAGTTCAATAGGCCTAGCAGTCCCCATCATGAAAGTCTGTAGTAACTTGTAGCCAGAAATCCACATAAGTCGCGGTCCGACCACTTGCCCGTGATCGTGAGGGAATGAAGATAGCAAATGAAAATTCTTTGTGTATTTTTTCATACTCCTCGCAGAAACCCACTAGAGTAGCATCATAAGCATCAGGAGAACTTCCTGGAAAAGGAGCAATGTAGACAGGAACTGCTTGGTCAAAACCCAATTGGTGAGCAACATGCAAGGGGTTGTAAACCGTAACCCGCGAGAATGACTCGTCAAAAATTGCTAGGCAACACTCGAATGCAGTGGTGGCAAAGATAATCTCTTCATGAGATCGATAACTATAAGAGGACTTTTCCTCGTCTGGATTGAAATAAGGAAAATGGATACTTCCTATAGGAACCGAGTATGGTCTCCATGCAAAGTGATGACTGATGTCAATAAAGTCTTCAAGTCTTTTAGTAGAGAGTAAGCCAGACCAACGAGCAGCTCGCGACTTAAGATACAAAAGATTGGCATTATCTGGGTCTGAAGAGGTTGAAGGGAAAGAGAGAGGTTTTAGAGCATACTTTGGGAATCTCTCGAAAATGAATAACATTAAGAAGAGGCATGGGATGTGGATACTAATATCATATCTGCCTACTAATCTGGAAAAATCATTCGCCAGAGTGTTTAGTTGGGAGTAAAGGGTACCCAAAAGAGAGCTGCCAGAGGAAGACGGATGCCTCGCGATGCGATGGAGGCCATTAAAAATACTATCTTATTTGGGCCATCCTCGGGATGCCCTTGGAAGATATACTAAACCAACCAATAGGCCAAAAACTTGCCAACTCATAATCACCATTAAATTCTAGACCAGGCACGGACTTGTGGTCTTGACCGCGCAAAAGAGGTAGTTTTGGCTCATACTCTCTGAAGAAATGATGACACCAATTGGAGTATTTGATATTTGTACTTTTAATAAGAGGAACTTCATTAAGTATGGCATCATCTTTGAAACGAATACCCCTTTTCACGGCATAGGCAACACAAGTCTGGAGATACAAATGAATCTTTTGGTCTTCTTCATCAAAAGGGCGTGCAACATGGGACCGCGAATCAAAAATGGGGAGTCTAAATAAAATATAGACGTCCTCCAGAGTAGGGGTAAATGCTCCAGAAGCTGTTCTGAAGGTATGGGAGAAGGAACTCCAACGCGACACTAAAAGGGTAAGGGCATCCGCATCCCAACGAACAGACAGGTCAGAAAATAATTCTATTGAATCTAGGAAGCCAGCCTTTCTAAGGGTTTCTCGGTGTCTGTCTTGGCTAAATATGTTACTAGACCACATTCTCCAGTGAGTGATAGGGGCAACATGTCTTTCATACTCCACGAAAGAGTAGGGATCATCTCCTCTTTCGATAAGTACTTGCAAAATAGAAGAGGATGGAATATTGGCTAAAAGGGCTTCACCATTAGAGTGAATGAGCATAATGTCCTTAGTAATATCCCCTGCAGGAGGAAGGTTTTCAATAGAATTCCAGAAATGATCATGTGAAGTCTCAAAAACTGGAGCTTTCCTCCATTATGTTGGCAATGGAACAGATGGAACAGTACCAGAGGGAGGAGCTAAAAGCTTGGGAGTGGAAGAGGAAGACATTGCCATAAGGATAGTTAAATAATGGAAGTAAAAGTTTGGGATTTGGTACAAGTGCAAAAGTATTGGTGTATGTGTAAAATATATGACAAAATAAGTTAGGGAAAGAGGGAAGAAGAAATAAGAGGATGCAGTGGAGAAAGTAGTAAAAATGGAAGAAATGAAGTAAGAAAAGTATATATATGGGTGGAGGCACAGATTTCTAGGAGGTCCATTAAATGCCCGCGGAAGCTGAACCGACGCCAAGGTTGCCGCAAAATAGGGTGTCGCGGATCATAATTAAGGATGAATTTTGCTAAATCGAGGACATATTTCAAGAGGGAAGAATGAGGAGAGTCATAAATATGGTCCAAAAGGCTAAAATAAGATATGTGAAAATACATATATAAAAGTGCTCCCGCGAAACTTAAAGAGGTTTTGGGGGTTTACTCTTTAGTACTTGGCAAATTACTAAAGTGTAAAAGGTAAAAATGTAAAGGGGGATTCACGTTGGTATAATCCGCGAATCCAAGGGTATGGCAAGAGAAAGTTGAAAAAATGCCAACAAGATGTATAGGGGGATTCGCGTTGATAAAATTCGTGAATCGAGGGGTCCGACAAGGGAAAGTTGGAAAAGGGCCAACCGGGTATCTCTAGATGAGATTGAATACGCGATAAAACTCTACAAAGAGGCAATCGTTGAGATCTAACAAAGGGGGTCATAGCCAAAAGTCAAATCTCGTGACCCTATGAGCTTATCACATAGGGAGTACTATTTGACTGGCCTAGTGAAATACTTTGAGATGGTGAATGGTGGGTCACGATCTCATTCATCAAAATCACTCAAAGTAAAGTACTTGAAATGCGTCAAATAATGCTCAGGGTCATGTAAATGGAAAATATGCATAAAGGACATATCCCAGGAAACTATGATATCAAATAAAGGAATCCGCGAAAAGTAACTTCCTGATATCGCGAGATGGTAAGTTCGCAGATTGGTAATGTCGCGAATTAAATATCGCGACCTATGTAAATTATGGAGGCCAGCCACGGATCTACATCGCGGATAACCATGTTGACGTGACAATAAATTATTCCTGAACCAATGCCTATAAATAAAGGGTCAAGGACTCAATAAATGAGGAATTTTCAGAGACTTAGAGAGAGAAAAGCGATTCCTAGATCTTTTGTTGTGTAATTTCTCTTTTCTTCCCTTCTCTTTCTATAATTCTGTAATAATCGAATGCATTCAATAAAGATATCATTTTTAATGAGTATTATAGTGTGTAGATATTATTTCCAAATCACATTAACTAAGAACCCCAATAACCCAGTGCCTGGCGGCGCAGGAAATCGGTAATCATGATGTGGAAGATTCTGATACCGACAATTCCACCTTCGAAAATCCGTATCACAATCAGTACCATCATGGAGATCTCGGCTTCAAAGTAGACCTGCCCGAGTTTTCTGGTACGTTACAAGCCGATTGCTTTATTGATTGGTTGAATGAAGTAGAACGAATTTTCGATTATAAAGAGGTCCCGGATCGTGTCAAAGTGAAATTTGTGGCCATCAAACTCAAGGGTAGAGCATCTACGTGGTGGGAGCAGTTGAAACGTTTGAGAAACAGGGAGGGCAAGGCCAAGATCACTGATTGGGAGAAGATGAAGAAAAAGATAAAGAGCAACTTCCAATGCACCCAGCACGTTCATGAGATTTATGCATCAGGTTTTATGGCCTTTCATGGGGAAATTCGTGGTAGTCTACTTCAACGATATCCTTATTTATAGCCCTGCATGGGCCTCACACTTTGATCACCTCCGTGCAGTTTTTGATATGCTCAGGAAGGAGCACCTGTTTGTTAATCAGAAGAAGTGTTCTTTCTTCACTACTTCTGTAACTTTTCTGGGTTTTGTTGTGTCTACTGATGGTGTTCATGCAGATCAGTCGAAGATAGATGCAGTCTTGGAGTGGCCCCAGCCAAAAACCTTGCATGATATCAGGAGTTTCCATGGGTTAGCATCTTTGTACCGCCGCTTCATCAGGAATTTCAGCACCCTGATTGCTCCTATCACAGAGTGCCTCAAGGGACGTGATTTCCACCGGTCTAAGGAGGCAGAAGCCAGCTTTCAACTGGTCAAGCAGAAGATGACAGAGGCACCGGTGTTGGCACTCCCTGACTTTGATAAACTGTTTGAGCTAAATTGTGATGCATCTGGAGTTGACATTGGTGGTGTTCTAAGTCAGGAAGGGCGACCCATAGCTTTTTTCAGTGAGAAACTGTCGGGATCCAAGAAGAATTACTCCACCTACGACCTGGAGTTCTATGCCATCGTTCAGTCCTTGAATCATTGGCGTCACTACCTTGTGCATAAGGAATTCATCGTTCTTACTGATCATGAGGCCCTTAAGTACATCAATGGTCAACACAAGCTAAGCAGACGACATGCCAAATGGGTGGCGTATTTACAAGAGTTCACTTTTTCCCTGAGGCACCTATCAGGGAACCTGAACCGTGTTGCAGATGCCCTTAGTCGTCGCACTTTACTCCTCACCACCATGAGTACCCGAGTCACAAGATTTGAAACTTTCACTGATTTGTATGCCACAGATCCTTCCATTGGAAAGATCATTCAGGAGGTAACATCTGGTCATCGTCATGATTTCCTTTTGCATAATGGTTATTTGTTTCGTGGGCTACAATTGTGCATTCCAGATTGTTCGCTAAGGCAACAGATTATTAGTGAACTTCATAATGAGGGTCACTTCGGGCGAGACAAGACATTGGCCCTTATTGCTTCTGATTATTATTGGCCCAAATTGACCAGTGACGTGGCTCACTTTGTGGAACGTTGTTATGTATGCCAAATGTCCAAAGGTGTCCTCACCAATGCAGGCCTTTACACCCCCTTACCGGTTCCCGAAGCTCCTTGGATCGATGTCAGTATGGACTTCGTGTTGGGCTTACCCCGAACCCAACGGGCCTGTGATTCTATTTTAGTTGTGGTTGACAGGTTTTCCAAGATGGCCCACTTTGTAGCTTGCAGGAAAACCATGGATGCTGCCCGGATAGCCCATCTTTACTTCAGGGAGATTGTGCGTCTCCATGGTGTTCCTCGATCCATCACTTCAGATGAGACACCAAGTTCATCAGTAATTTCTAGAGGAGCTTATGGGGAAAGTTGGGCACGAATCTGAATTTCAGCAGCGCTTATCACCCCGAGACGGATGGTCAGACCGAAGTGGTGAATCGGAGTTTAGGCAATCTGTTGAGGTGTTTGCAGGCACTAAACCCAAGCAGTGGGATCTGGCTTTACCTGAAGCAGAATTTGCCTACAATAGGTCAACGGCAGGACCACAGGAATGAGCCCTTTTGAGATCGTCTATGGTCAGAATCCATCTGGAGTACTGGACTTAGCGCCAATTCCACATGTGGGTCGTGTGCATCCTAGGGCAGATGAGTTGGCCCAACATCTTTGAGGCATCCATGAGCAGGTGAAACGGGCCATTCACGAGAGCAATGCCAAGTACAAAGCTCGAGCGGACAGTCATCATCGTCAGGTACTTTTTGATGTTGGTGATTTTGTTTGGACTGTATTAACTCGTGATCGTTTTTCTGTTTGGCGAGTATAATAAGCTTAAGGAGCAGAAGATTGGACCCTATGAGATATTGCAGAAGATTAATGACAACGCATACTCGTGATCTAGCCTAATTGGAGCGGTTTCCATGCACGTGTCGGTTTTTTGGCCATAACTGGAGCTACAAGTGTCCGATTAGTGCCCGTGACCCCAATTCGGAAAGTTAATTTCGGCGTGTCGGTGCACATCGTTTCGAGCCCCAAATCCACTATTTTCCTTTTCAAATCCTTATTTTTAGTTAATTTTTGCTATTTATAGTAATCTTTTATTTGTCGATTAGGAGATGATTCTGAACCCGATTTGGGCCAGATTTTTTGCAATCTTTTGATTTATTTCCGTATTTCATTTTGGTAAGATTTTTAGGGTTTTGCTATTTTTGGTAAAAATCCCATTAGGGGTCGATTTTCAGCTATTTAAACCCGGTTTGTGGGTTGTTTTTTATTCATTCTTGATTATAAACAATTTTATTAAATTTCAGAGTGTTCTCTGAATTTTGGGTCGAAATTCTCCCGTTTTTTCTTGCAAAGTACCTATTGCACTAGCCTGCAGAATAATCTCTATTCTGTCCGGCGTCAATTACCATACATCTCCTAGAATTTTTGTAACAAAAGAACATTTCTTTAGAGACTTGAATATTTAAATAAATGTTTGTTTGATTAGAATGCACAAAAGCTAGTCGTTGTTGCTCCAAACTCAAAATTTAATCTTGTATCTCTTCAAGTTTACTTCCTTCCAACTATAACCAAGAGTAAATTTGGGGATGAATCATTATCAAAGAAGTGTGAACAATTCAATGTGATTAAGGTTCTATTGTGTATATATAATATATAATATATGTTATATACTAGTGATAAATAAGGTAGTCAGAATCCCGATTATACGGGATAAAATTTTACGATTTTATATGATTTTACGATTTTAATCTTTAACTACGATTCTACTACATTTTTATAATGATTTGACAATTTCTCCCTTCATATGAAATGTCCAAAAACTTTATGATTTAGTCCAATATCCCAATATATGGCCTAAATTTATGACAAAATATTTATAGGGTCAATGTATTAGAAAATTTTGAAAATTCTAATATAATTTAGACTTTTAAATTAAATATTTAATTATTAATATTTTTTTAAAAAATTAATATGAGTTGCTCAAATCTTACGTTTCCGATTCTATAAACCCCAAAACGATTCTACCTAGAATCCCGATTCTGACGGCCTTACATGATTCATTTACCACAAAGGAATAGATAATGAGTTGGACTAGCTTGTTATGTCTGGATCAATATTAGGAAACCCATGTAGGTTTATGTCTAGGCTCAAGGGTCTGAAGAATTAGGCGTCTCCATGATATCGTTAAACTGTGGTGGGAAATGCTAATTTTTCCCAGAAAAATTCAACCAAATGTTGGGTTTTTTTTTTCTTTTTTTATGAAAGGTACCTAATGTTTGGTATATTGCACATTTTTTTATTTTTAGATTTTATTTTACCGCACAAAAATGAATTCCTTTGAAAATTATTGTACTTGATTTTCAAATAAAATTGTGAAACCCACGATTTGTTTTTGGAAATTTAAGGAAGAAGAAAGATTTGTGAATGTTTCATTTTCGGAAATGGCGCAATAACCGTACACAACCAAGCAAAAATGTTTCATTTATGTAGGTCTCGTACAAGAAAACTATCGTTTATTATTTTCATAAACAGATTTATTTCGCTAAAAACATGTTTCTTAACTATTGTTCAGTTTATAAAATATATAAATGTTTAAAAAATGATATTGTAGCTAAAGCACCAAAACACTATTTAGTACTATTTACTATTTATATTGATAAATACTATAGCTCTCACAATGGTCCGTGACCACCATGACCACGGGCACCGCCTCTATATCTCCCATCACTATTGGCCATCTCCTACACTGACCACTGCCTCCACCTCCGCCACCACGCAACCTTCAACCACCCTTATTGAGCACCACCATAGACCACCACCTTCGACGACTATGGTCTCCATCATCCATCGCTACCAGCAATATTGTCTTTCATCGACCTCCAACTCTGCCACCAGGTGGACGGAGCCATTCGTTAGTTAGGGCAGCCATGGCCCCTTCCCAAATGTTTTTAAAAATTATTTTTATCCTTCAAAAATATATGTATTATAGATATGTTTATAAAAATTATATATGGTCCGTCCCAAGTTTTCTAAAAAAATCCTTTGTAGTCTAAAAAAATATAAATCTTACCGATAAATTTATAAAAGATTACATTCCCCCAAAGTTTTATAAAAAATTCTTTTGGCAATCCAAAAAAAATATAAATTTTACCCATAAACTTAAAAAAAATTGCATTCCCCCTAGGTAATTTTCGTGACTCTGCCCATCTCCACCACTATCAAATGCCACCAACACAAACCATATACAATGGCTACCGCCTCCACCTCATCGCTATGGACCATCTCCTCCACCGCCCACCACGACTAGCCATCTCTCTTTCATCACCATCGCGCATCGCCTTCACAACCCACACCGCGGGCCATCTTACCACAAACCACTGGCACCGGCGCCTGCTATATTACCGATATAAACAAACCAATTATTATTTATAAAAACGTCAGCCATCCAAATGGTTATCAAACAATATATTTGTTTTTCCTAAAATTAACAAAACTAACTTATGAACGGGAATAATAATTTTCATAAACAACAAACATAAAATTTAGCAAACGGTCAATTTCACTACTTCAAAACTATGATGACATTGCCTCCAATCAAACTGTAAATAATTAAAAGGTCCAAAAGCTCATGCATACGTAATAATCTGTAAGAACTAAAAAACTAAAACCAATCCAACAATGAATCACAAACAATTTGAGGCATGTTTTGTGCCAATTTAGTTCTATATGTTGTATATAGACTATATATATATACCAAATTGATGATGTGGTTCAAGTTCCTGGTGGCCTTGGAACAATATCTGGCTGATTTTGTCCCTCCTTAAAAATTTGATCAAGTGGTGGGGGTACACTAAAGTTGGAACACAGATCCTGTATCTCACTAGACTCATTTGAATAAAGTTCGTCAGTTGACCGTTGGTGTACCACCACTGGATGATTAGAAGTCTTCGGAGGATTCACACCGGCGAAAACATTGCCGTCACTAAATTGCGTTGACCTTTTGTTTATTGGATGATTATCCAGAGGGTTCACTCCCGCGAAAACATTGTCACCGTGAATTTGCATTGGCAACTTTGAACAATTACTTGATCCAGCTGCTCCGTGAGGCCTAAGGATCGCGCCCAACTCATCATATGATTGATCCCGGTAACAGTGACTTGGTCCTGCTCCTTCATTGTAATTTGTTGGCTGAATTGGCGCCATTCGAAAACTTGAATTACCCATTAACGGTCCTCTGAATGTTGGTGCATGCTTTGCTCGCTTCGAACTTGGTTCCCCCACTGCAAAATGATACTTGCGTAAAAAAAAAAAAAATGAGCAATATTACGCATCATGAAAATAACTTGAAGATAATATCATAATATTTATATATATCAATAAATTTAGATAAATGCAATAAAAAATAATTATAATATTCAAATATTATACCCAAAAGTTCGTAGAGGATTTTGGGAGACCATAAGTATATAAATTGAAGCTGTAACGGTTAAAATTCAAGAAGTCTAGAAGTATAAATATGATTAAAAAATTAATTTAATTCTCATACTAAAAGTATGAAATATTATTGAAAATCAAAATAATCAAAGTAAAAAGTTTATACGAAAATAAAATGATTGCATTCCTAATAGTGACATAGAAAATATGTACATGCATACAAACTTTACAATAACAAAACCCAAATTGGATTGAACAAATGCATTTATTATTGATTGATGTAGAAATGTAAAACTATATATACATGTAATCAGCGAAAAAAGTAAGAAAGTACAGGGTAGAATGTTAAACTACTCACATTTTTCTCCCATATATATTATTAGGGTACAATGTTAAAAACGTATTTATAAAAACCCTACTTTCCTTCCTTGAA